>JBBPBR010000006.1:43773472-43799569 GCA_037974775.1 Cicer pinnatifidum
ATTCAAAATAAATTAGTAATATTAACAATAATATATTTAAAATAAAAATAATGAAACAAGTAATAATTTGAAAAAAGATTTATATTTAAAGACAAACTATTTTTTTATGAGGCTTATAATTAAGGACAAATGGAGTATAAGTGTGAGGAATTAAGTATTATATAGAAAGAAAAGAAATAATAAGAAAAGGAGATAAAATATCAATTGGATTGAGTCAATATGATACAAACATGCAAAGTGAAGAAAATTCAATTCGGTTATTGTGAGCTTCAAGTTTCAACGATGATGAAAGAGATAAAAAAAAATTATAAGAAACGATGATTTGAGGAAAATTATTTTTCAATAGGATACACTAGTTGACTTAAATACTTAGAATTTTACAATAAGAAAATACTCATCGGCATCTACGTTGGCCCAGAAAACACGGGGTAATAAAACAACTAGAAAATGAAGTGTTGTCTTTTCTTGAGGTTTATGTTTTTGTAATTTCCCTGCATTGGAATAAACTGTTCTTACATGAATATTTATTTATGGTCAATTTTGGTATCAATTTGTCTTTTTTGGAATCGGCCAGATGCGTATTATCTTAAAGGAACACAATAATGTTATTTTTTAATTAAAAAATTGACTCAATTACTTGGAAAAAGCCACAATTTTTATTAATTAAAGTGCCATTTTACGATTGTTTTAAATAAGATCTGGACTCTATTATTTAAATTTAGATGTAATGCTAAACTCATGTTTGATTATAATGTTATTTATTATTGTTTACAATATAAGAATAAAACTTTGTGTGCTTCTTTTTAAATTTTTTGAAAAGTGCGTGAATAATAAAATTTGAAGAGGATTTTTTTATGAAAAAACAAGAGAAAAAGTTTAAGAGTGAGATTTAAAACACATTAAAAAATAAAGAAAATTAATGGAGAGAATCAATTCCTTATGTAAGTCATCTCATTCCATCTATTATTTTGTAACATCATCTAACTTTTGTAAAAATATTTTAAAATAATACTTCCCATTGAATTACAAATGTAAAATTGTTCTAATTTTTTTATGAAAAAAAAAACATAGAGAGGTATTTGATGAATGACGTAGGATTTATATTATACTATATAGTGTACCGTTTTTTGTTCTTCTATATTTAAAATTAAAAATTAAAAATTAAAAAAAAAATATGCAGAAATATTTTTTCAACTGAACAGTTTGCGTAAAAATCACAATATATTTTTACACCAACGATATATTTTTCCTCAATTAGATTTCTACCTTTCATATATCTGAGCATACTTTTATTCAGTGGAAAACCTAAGACAATTTATTTACAGCAAATTGTCGATAATATTAAAAATAACTTTTTTAGTTTGGAAGGAATATACTTTATTAATTATGGGGCGTTGCCAATTGGTTAAGGTATTTTGGTCTACAACTTTCATGTTTATGTGTGGTCGACTTCTCTTATAAAAAAATTGAATTATTGGTTGAGAAACTTTATCTGGTCAGAGGATATTTACAGTAGGAAAAAATGATGCATTCATTTGAAAGAAGGGGACATTGGTCTTCGATCCTTGCACACTATTAATTCGACTGTCTTGCTTAAGTTTTCTTGAGATATGTTTTCTTCGCATCAACAATGAGCTCCATTTTTCAAGGCTCATTTCCTTCATGCCAACACGCCAATTAATTATTTCCCTAAGTCCTCCATTTGGTAGGTATTCGTCAGTTCTTCATTTAGTTTTAGACAACAGTTGTTCGAGAGTTGGTAATGGTGCTTTAATTAACTTTTGGTTTGATAATTGAATAGGTCAACCTCTTGCGGATAGACTTGGTTTATCACCTCACTTTGTGTGTTCATTACATTATATTGTTTTTGAATTTTTGTTTGATTACTCTTGGTATATTCCTACTTGTTTTACTCGTTCATTCTCAGTCGTTGAGATACATCTGATTATTACCCTTTCAATTGAATGCGAAGACCAACTAGTATGGAAAATCACATATTCAGGGATGTTATCTTTTAAAGATGCTAACAAAACTTTTCATCCTGAAGGATTAATGCTTAATTGGAGTAAGAATATCTCAAGTGCTGTAATTCCTCATTTTAAATCTTTTCTTATTTGGTGTCTATTTATTAACAAGATGCATGCAAAAGATAATTTATGAAATCGTCGATGTGTGACGGTGTCATGTTGTAGACTCTGCTCTTAGGTCTATTAAACTGCTAATCATTTGTTTTTTGAATGCATTTTTACTACTCATCTGTGGAATTGGTTGTTCTTTGTGTTGCGTACTATGATTGGTTTTTCTTTTATTTCTTCTATTCTTGATCTTTATAGTAAGTTAGAGTTCTTATGTCATTATCCTCTCCGTTGTCATTTATATCATATAGGTCATTTAATTTACTCACAACCAATCAACTTTTAATAACAAGTTAGTTACATTCAATGCGCTATTCAACATGTATTTTCGGGTGTATCTCTCTCATTGTAGGTACTCTAAGGGAGTTGCCTCTTTGTCAACACATGAATTCTCTATTCTCAAATATTTTTGTATTTATTGTCATGCTCCTAAGACTCATGTTATTACTCAAATTAAGTGGTTGAAGCCTCCTTGTGGTTGAATTAAATGTATTATAGATGGGGTTTCTAGAGGTAATCATGGTCTTTCTGTTATTAGTGCTAGTTTTTAGAGATTATAGTGATGATATTGTTGGTTGTTTTTTGAACTATTTGGGTACGTGTTGCTACTTCTTCTCATGTTGAGCTTTATACTGCTATATATGCTATTGAGATCGTCTACTTTAAAAGTTGGTTTCAACTTTGAATGGTATGTGACTTTTTGTTGGTGGTTCAGTCTTTCATTAATTCTAATCTTGTGTCTTGGAAGTTGAAGACTAGATGGTTGAATTGTATATCCTTTACCGCACAAATGCAGTTACATGTCTCATATTTATAGGGAATACAACACGTGTGCTGAAGAAGTTGCTAATGTTGATTTTTACACTTGTTGTTTTACTTCGTGAGATTTGACTTCTCGTTGTATTTGGAATGATTTTAAACGCAATCAATATAACCTTTCCTTTTATCATTTTTGTTAATGCTTCTTTTAGGTTTGTTTTTGTTCATCATGATGCTTGTTTTGTTGCACAGCACTTTTTTTTTTTCTTCCATCTTGGTTTTATCTCTTTAGGGTTTCCAAGTAATATTTTTAATGAGGCGGTATTCTTTTTCTTTGTTTCCTTGGGCTTTGCCCTAGTCCCCCATACTTTTTATATTTTAAATTTTATTATATTTATTAGGCCGCTGCCAATGATAAGTGGTAGTTTTGGAGTGGTAGGATAGTTGGAATGTCATGATCTAGATGCATGAGAGATATTAAAAATTTATATCATATATATCATGTGGGTAAAATTTTACATAAATCTAAAATCATTTTATGTTATTGAAATACATTAAGATTAACATTTTATGTACTTTTAGTGAACTTTGTTAATTTTCATAAGTCTGAAAAACGTATTAAATAATTTTAAATTTGTTATAAAAAATTATCATATATGATCTATATGTTATAAATTTTTAATCCTACAAAAAAAAATGAAAAAAAAATTGAGAGATTGAGAAAGATTAGTATTGAGAAGATCCAAACTCACAATGATGCCTTTACACTCTAATTTTTTTGAAAAACAAGAATTTTCAAAAGAAATTGGTAAATAATAACATGCGAGTTTAATATTTGTCAGAATGTATGCGTTATATAAATTTTCAATTTATAAAAATACCAGCAATGTTAACATAGATGTGATTGTGAATTGTTGAAACTCAAATAAATATAGGAGTTGGAGCTGCTTGGAATACTGCTAACGTCCATGCTGGTTCATCTGTAGCAATTTTTGGTTTAGGTGCAGTTGGCCTCGCTGTGAGTTTTCTCATGAGCAATCTGCAGCATCATTTTCTTCATCATAATCTCTTCTGTACTTATTTAATACCTAATATTTGAACCAAAAATAAATTGATGTTTCTTCTCCACCCCATAATATTTTTAAATACACAAAGATATACGCCTAAATTGATTAATCCAGAATATATAAAATTCACTTCCGCGTTAGTCAATCTGGACAAAAGTTTGGGGATTTTGAAAATATTTAAGGGTTGAGAAAAGAAACTTTCAAATAAATTTATAAAAAAATCTTGGGAAGACCTTAAGTTTATATTTGGACTTGGGCCAGGTTGCAGAAGGGGCACGAGCTAGAGGTGCTTCCAAAATAATAGGTGTGGATATCAACCCAGACAAATTCATCACAGGTAACTTACTTTTCACATCTTTTAATTTGATTTCAAGTTAGGACTAAAAATATATATATAACTGCTTTACTTATACTTCCTCCTCCCCAAATCTAATGACTTTAAAATTTGCCTTCTAATCTATAACATAAAATGCATTTTCTTTGTGCTCAAAGCCCAATCAATGGGAATCACAGACTTCATAAATCCGAAGGATGAGGGGAAGCCAGTATATGAGGTTGGTGCTTTCTCTTCGCTCATTTCACAAAAGAAATATTATCTGAAGATGCATTTTCACTAGCAAAATGATAAATTCATTTACAGAGAATCAGAGAAATGACTGGAGGAGGTGTACACTACAGTTTTGAATGTACAGGGAACTTGCACGTTCTAAGGGATGCCTTCTTGTCTGTTCATGAGGTATATTTATATTCGTGGAAGTAAAACTTTTCCCCTTGTTATTGTTCTAGTTTCACTGGCATAATTAGTATACCAACTATTTGGGGTTTGGGTAATTCATCTAGTTCTATTTTAAATCTTAAGGAGAAAATACTAATATGACAATTAATATATTAATATTTGCCTTTACAAAAAAAAAAGTATATATTTAAACTGTACTCCATAAACTTCATCCTTATTTGAAAGCAAGGATCCAACTCAAAATTGATCACACAAAAAATACATTGTTAAAAACTGCGCATTATCTAATTTTATGTTAATTTGTGTAATGCAGGGTTGGGGATTGACTGTAATATTGGGAATTCATACATCACCAAAGTTGCTTCCTATCCACCCAATGGAGCTCTTTGATGGTCGCAAAATTGAAGCATCAGTTTTTGGAGGTTTCAAGGGCAAAAGTCAATTGCCTAATCTTGCCACAAAATGCATGCAAGGAGTAATGATCATAACTACTTGCAATTCTTCAAACTAATATTATGTGATGAGTTTTAGTGTGCAAATAATAATATTCTTCTACAATTACATAACTTATGGCTTTGTTTAACTTTTTAGGTGATAAAGCTGGATAATTTCATCACTCATGAGCTTCCCTTTGAGGAGATAAACAAAGCCTTCGATCTTTTAATTTCCGGGAAGTCACTTAGATGTCTTCTGCACCTCTAAGAGAAGACACAAGTTTTTAATTCAGATAGAGAGAACTCTCCATTTATGATATCTGAATTCTTGAACAGAAGTATATCTAAATTAAATATGTAATACTAGTGTTTTTGAGCACTATTTACGCGTTGCAGTGTTACCTTACTGTGAAGTGTGCTACGGTGAATAAAGAGAAGTAGATGTATGCTCAAGTTTGTCCATCTTCCAAGGTTTGGTGAAAAAGAATAGTGGACTGCTATTTCTTTTTCTTTATTATTTCTTTGCACCCTGCAAAAATAAACACTTCCGTAGATGGGAGAAAGTAAAATAACAATCATTTTGAACTACATGTAAAAGTGTAAAGTAATATGGTTTGCAGGGAAGAGTTTATAAATAGCAAACAATTTTTCATATTCTATCACCATGTTAGATAAGTACAACATCTCCGAAGAATTACAGCTAATGATGAATTCATCAAAAGAAAATAGGATTAACAGCATCCTAGTAAATATATATGTTCTACAAAATTTGGGGCCAACCGATACAGAAACATTGGCATCTGGATGATTGTCATTACTGCTGACAGATCAACTAAAACAATTACCACAAAAAATTCACGGGCAAAAATGGCTAACATAATATGAATTCAGAGTTCACTTTCATTGATTGTTGATGTTCTTTTGTTTGTTGCGGTTTTCCTCTACAATTGTTTGAAATTCTTTCTCGCTAGCTGCAATTATGCGCTTCACAATGTCATACGAGGTAAGCTTGATGCTGCAGAGAGAAACAAGGGCGCGTAAAATACTAATGCCAAGAAAGCATAAAAGTGTAGCTAAAAGGCAACACGGTTAACATATCATAATCTCATTTCTATAAACAATAGGAGAAAACAGGAACCTGCTGTTTGGTAGGGTTTTCAGAGCATTGGGCACAAATCCCCGATACAAACCGGCAACTCCATCCCGTGCCACAATACCTGCATCAACATAAGTAGTATAACAAACAAATCCCCCTTACACTACACAAATTCAAATAGCTTAACTAACATCAAGTGTACCCTTGCAGCATATCTAAATGTACAAATACTATATCGTTATATTACAAACATGATTATAAACATACTGATTAAACAGTCAGGGTAAAAAAAAAAATAATGGCAACTGTAGACAGACAAATACACTGGTTGACCATGGTCTGTATATTTTAAAGCAACCCTCAATAAGAGTATTGACTCCTCCCATTTACCAAATATATTTAAAGGATCATTTTACAGTGGTGATATAAATTTCTGACATTAAAAAAGTAAACAGGAGTAATCCTCACCTGAAAGAGCTTCTAATACTGTCGTATAAGGTGTACCCCTCAATTGCATTTGTCTTCGGACAGTGTCCAGAGGATAGCATGTAAGTGTAGCTAGAGATGCCGAAAGCACAGCAGTGAGTATAGATGTTTCAGTTCTCCTTTGATACTTCTCAGGCAATGACTTCTTTAATCTATCACCCATAGAAGGTCAGGATTTTCAGTTTCAATGCCCATGTCCATCGTCAAACAATTTACAAGAAGGGACACAAGATTATTAATGAACTTACAAGTCAAAAACACAAAAATTCACTGCAATATAAGGAGCTATTGCGATAAGAGAAGGCCCAAGGCCTCTGTAGAAAGATACAAATCCTTCCTCCCTTAGCATGCACAAGGCAACCTGGAAAAACCACAAAATAGTACATCTTCAACAAGAAAAATCTTGCATTCTTGCTTAAATGCTAAATCAGTTTAATCATACCTCTGACATCGTCCGATAACCAGGTTCAACAGCTAATCTTAATCTCAGGACATCTAATGGGTAAGTTATCTACAAGGATTTTAAAAAAAAAGTTAGATACATCGATGGACTCTAATGGAAGAAAGGAGCAAGATAAAAAGGTTATAAAAGATATTTTACATAACAGAAATTGCTAATAGGTATGAACTGTATTATGTAAGATACCTACAATAATAAAACATGATATCACGCAGACCTGCAAAACAACAAAAGCAAGGGCCCTCTGATTATTTACTTACAAAAGTGGATGTCATGCCAGCAAAAGCACCGGCTGAAAGTCTTCCAACAACAGAGAGCTCACCATTCTGTCCTCTGAATAATTTCTGAGAATCCAAAAATAGAACTTCAAACATGAACAGGTAATATTTGCTATTAGAACTTTTAAAAAGATAGCTACGGCTGACCTTATAAATTTCATAAGCAAAAAGCTGGACGGCACTATAAGGAATAACCCGAATCACCTGTAGTAAAAAAAGAAACTCTAAAATGAAAAGACAAGTCAATATTTATAAGGAGGCGTAAAAACAGAAATACCAATACATTTTTTTTTCCTAATTGTACTAACCTGAGGGAGGTTTCCCTTCCAGTAACCTCTAATCCCTTCTTCCTTCCCTATAACTGTTATGGCCTGTATTTTATGTTCATATGATCAAAGAAATTTTAAAAAAGTTATCATCAAGGAGCTTAGTACATATCCAAGAAGGGAAAAAGTCAAGATCATCAAGCATAAGATATGGAAGAAGCCAATAAACTCAAATTAGTAATTAATATGTGGTGTGGGAATACAAATCCAAAAGTAACATTCTATTGCTACTACTAAGCTGCAGTTTTTACACACAACTTAGCCAATTTCCCCCTTCTACAAGATAACTACAATTACAAGGCAGCACCATTAAGAACAAAAAATAACTAACCAAGTCTGTAAGTTATCAATTACTAACCAGCAACATGAACATGAATCTAAAAAGCATTTATAAACACAATTGTCGTGCAACCACCTTTTGTCACTGTCAACCGAAGAGAAAAATGTACTTTCAACTAAAAGTCAATAGACACAATATTAATCAACGCAATGGAGTCTACAAAGAAGGTATGGACCTTCTCAATACCTTTTGAAATCCGTCCTTTGCTACATCACCTTTAACTTATTTTACTTCAATATTGTTAAATATCAAAATCATCCATGTGCTTTTACCCAACAATTTAAGCTTCCAGGATAAATGATTCATCACATGGTTAAGAATTCATTCCCTTTTCAAAAATAAAAAAAATAGAGTTACAGTATAATACAAGGTAGGTTGCATTTGTGCACTGTCCACACTTCAAAGCCCAGTGAGTTTTCATGTAAGGATAGAAGTTAGAAACAAAACTACTCATGTGCAGTTGAAGGGAAGGGTCACTCTTAAAATTAAGATTTCCCACATGTAATAAACAACCACACTATCCCTGTCGCGATGGATGATATGATTCAAGGAGACAACAACCTATTCCTGCAGCCTATGGTTGTTCCAAACAATTGAGAAAAGCCTACTTTTTGTCATTAATGAAATTTGATATGAATCATAACCCTATATCTATCAATCTGAGATCATTAACTTTTTCTTTTAATCCGTGTAAATTATAGATATTAGTTAGTAGAGGTAAATAAACAGTCCAGATAGTAACTAGTAGCATAATATTTGTTCATATGACCATATAATTTCTGTTAAGTGAACAATCCTCCTACATCTCAAATACCATATAGATACCAAGCTAGTCACTTTATAGTCCAAAAGAAGGACATAGAGGAAGTACAGAAACAGAAAATTGCCAATAGCATATATCAATCAAGTTCACTTACAACTTTAGGGAAAATAATATACTCTTAAATCTTCAGATGGAAACAAAAGGAACAACAAATTATAAAACCAATCAACAGTTAAGTTAGGTCCATAGCAATAAAAAAGGATTGAATATTACCTCAATGAAACCTATAGCCTTCTTAGCACTATCCTGCCCGACCCGCACACCATGAGTCTGCAAAGGGATTTCATTAATTAAAATTGTGACTAAAACATTTTGATTATGAGATAGTGTTTGGTATATTTTTCATTTTCGTTTTATCATTATAATTACAAAAAAAATACTGTCCTGTTTACATTTGTTTCCTATTTCAGATATTTGGATGAACATCTTAATTAAGGACTTATAACATAAACGCATATTATATAAGTATTTATGTACGATCTACTTCTATAAAAATGCTAAAATAATGTTAAACTATTTTAGTATAGACTGTTTTCATAAACTTTCCTAAAGAGCGGAAATAAATTAAAAACAACTTATATGTCTTAGTTGTTTCCATAAGCTCTCCCAACCAGTATAATAAATGCTTATTCCACTAGATAAGCTCAAAAAAACTATTCCAAACAAGCGTAAAACAAAATTCCCTGTTTTCAAAATGCAGAAATGAATATGATAGAAAAAACAGAACAAACAAAACAAAAAAGTCGCACTACTTATACTCAGAAAGTCTGTTTCTAACAAGAATTCGCCTCATTTTGAATCTCCATCCAAACGCTTCATTTGGTCTATAGTTTCGGTTAGCAAGTTGTTAAAGTTCGGTTACAAGTTGTTAGGAGGTAGTTTAGTTTCTGCAGTTAAAATAAAAAATAAAAAACGCATTTAATGCACCTGCATGAGGAGCTTGATACGGTCAAGCGGCGCCGTGAATGTCTTAGCGGCGGCGCCGGCAATTGCTCCAGCAGTGAAGAGGGCGGCATCTCTAGGAACGAACGCCAAGGCGGCGAGCGGGTGTTTGAGGAGCTGAGACGGCGTTGGCGCGAAATGATTTTGAAGTTTGGGTTCCGCCAGTGAAATAGAGGCGAATTTGGTGTCTCCGGTGGAGAAAGTGAGTGTGGCGTTTTGGCGGAGAGGGGAATAGGAATTGGGCGAAACGACGTCGCATTTGAGTTGGGGGATTTGGTGCCATGAGATTAGGGGTCTGTCCTCTTTGAAGGAAATGGAAGTTGACATTTGAAGAGGAGATAAGGCGCTGAGGAATGAGAAGGAGTTTGGAGTGTGCCTTTCAAAAACTCCCCTCACTCAACTACTGTGATAATCTCCGTAATTACGTGCGAACGGTTTACATCAGAAAAATTGATAAATTTAATGCACTGCACTTACCATAATATCCAATTTCCTTACATATATAGTTTATGTTATAAAACTATTTTAACTGTAATTATCAAATGTCTTATGTTGACTATCAATCTAAACTTTTTTATTTTGAGATTATTTATTGATGACAACTGTAATTATCCAGTGAGATTCTAAATAAGTTTTCTTCTATTTATTTTTAATAATCTAATTTAGCGATAAAAATATACGATGAGGATAAAATCTTCTCTGCTTTATATTCTAAGAAAAAAAAATGTTAATCAATTTTATACTAACATTTTATATTTATTTTTCTTGATTTAAATTCAATAAAAAATAATTAATTTTAAAATATAGTTCTAAAGGTGGTATGATAAAAATTAATTTTTTTTATTACATATAATTATAAAAATAAGTTTAAATATTTTTTATCTTGGCAGATATGAATCATTTTAATTTTGTTCTATATAAAAAAAATTGATTTATACCTCTTCAAATTCTAAAAAAAAATATTCAAAAAAGTTCTTTGTGTATTTTTTATACTAAAAAATATTGACATGGTTAATTTTTATTAATGTCTCATTTATTGACTGTATTAATAATGTTGATTGGATAATATATATAATATTTAAAATTAAAAGTTATTTTATTAACTTATTTAATTAAAAAATTAAAATTAATTACTTAATAAATTTATTAAATAACGTTAAAAATTATTTATGATATTATATCAGTTTATCAAATATTTTTAATTAATATAGAATACAATAAGTTGGTTGCCACATTTGTTGAATTTACAAGGGACGCCAATTTTTGTGGGTGGAGGATGACTAATTAAGACTTGGTGGGTGACAAGTGAGATCCACTAGATTGTAGGTGGGGAAGGGTGAGTGAGAATTGCATGCTTGTGATGTGAATGAATAGATTAATTAACACTATCAAAATACTTTCTTTCAATTTAACCACTTTTCTTAGCACATAATTTTACAAAAGAGAGAGGAATGAGAGATTAACATGATATAATTTAAGAAATAAAGGATTATGTTAATAAGTGTTAAGGTCATGTTAACAAGTGTTAAGGTTATGATAAAATTAAAAAATAAACTAAAAATATTTTCAATATAAAAAAAATTAAAAATTAAAATTTTAAGAAGTTGAATGCACTAATTTAAAAACCATATTTTCATATTTAGTGTCTTAACAAGTATCATAGAGTCATGTGTTAGCCTTTTCTAAAAATATAAAATAAGTGTAAAAATTTAACTTTAAAATATTAGAATTGGCTGAATTTTGATTGGTTTAAACCTTATTATTAAATCTAAACTTATATTTTCTATTTAGTTTGGATCAGTTAAATCTTCTTCTCCGAAAGTCAATAGATCTATTACAATAATATAATATCGATGTATTTAAAAAATAACAATAATAATAATAATAATAATAATAAATATTACAATAAATTTACACATAATTGCAAAGAGTTACATATTCAAACACATTACAAAATATTTAATCTAATAATTTTGATATTTATTACTTAAATTAAAATTTAAGGAATATATATATATATAATTTTACTCATCACACCTTTCTAAAAATCCAAATATAATATGCAAAAAAGTTATTTTTGTTTAGAAGTATATATTTTGACCACATAAAACTATGTTTTTCCTAACGTGTGTTTCTAAAGTCACTTTAAGTTAATGTTTCAGAGTTTTAAAAGAAAGTGAAAGACAAATTTTAAATTCACACGTCATTTCTTTTCATTGGACAAAAATCCACCGATATTTAAAAACTAAAAAATCTTTGATGGGTTTTAGAGGATGTCGAATTTTCTTTTGAAATTCTTTACTTCGATTTATAATACTCCTTTCCTTTTTATTAGTTACAAATAGATTAAAATGAAAGTAAGATAACAAAGCTTAACTACATAAATCTTACCCAAAAAATCAATAAAAAGAAAAGAAATAAATAAAAAAAAGTTAAATATAACTCTTTAATCAAGCATAATTGACTTCGTGTTTGAATTCCAAATATTTTAGAGCGTCGTTTCCCCTATGAATGGAAAGTATTTGAAAATTAAATAATTTTATTTATATGAAATATTGTATTTGAAAGTTTACACAATAAAATAGATAAATAATATTATATTTAAATTTGATAATTTAAATTATTTATTTTATCTTCAGTTTTATGATAATACAATCATTATCGTTTATAATTATGTTCAATTATTTGCAAACATGCATGGACAACAACGATATTTAGTGTTGGAGTTGTAATATTTTGTGATTATTATTTGTAAATGCAAGAGGTATATTTTGATTAAAAGATTGATTTTCAAGAAAACAATTGAATCTTCTCACGACAATGTGGAGGATTTTATACAAAGTTATAACTTGTAAGAGACAAACACAATATAGATATACAAAAGTAAAAAAAATGATAAACTATTTCCAAGATAAATTAAGTCACGGAAGATGTGTTGTGCATAAAGCAAGGATTTCTGATAGTCATCAAGTAGTCGTGAAAGTAATAAACGAGTCTCAGCGAAATGAAGAATAATTCATAAATGAAGTTGCTAATATTAGTAGAATATCACATGTGAAATTGTCTCACTTTTGATTTTTTTATTATGAGAACAAAAAGCACCAATATATTAATTCATGCGAAATGGTTCACTAGATAATTGCATTCTTAAAATTGGATTTCTTGATATCATTTGTAATTTGGATTGAAACACATTGTACCAAATTACAATAGGAATTGCTCGAGTATTAGAGTACCTCCATCGAGAATGTATTTTAAGGATTTTACATCTTGATATCAAACTCCAAAATATTCTTTTGGATGAACATTTTTGTTCAAAAATATCATATTTTGAACTAGTATATATTAAAGAAATGATAGTGTCGTGTCTATTGAGGTAAAATATTAAACTAAGTGTTTTGAAGATAAACAAACAAGTTAATTAAACTCTAATTATGATTATGACTATGTTAATGTTTAACTTATGTTATTGAGTGTTTATTCAAAGATAGACAATAAAATACATTCATACAATATTCAACAATCATATCATGATATAAATAAAAGAAACATTATGCCTAAACTAAACTGGAAATTGATTTTAAGATCATTCTGGTTTATCAAGATCATTCTAGTTAGTTCATTTTAAGTACAGAAGTAGAATTAATCATTCTCCATAATATGAATCTTGAAATAAAATAATATCAAGACTACTCAAAACTATACTGAAGCCCAAAAATCTAGCTAAATACCTAAATAAGCACAAAAAAAAAAAAGAGTATCAAGATCAATGACCAGATCAATCTCTAGATTGATAAGCTATGAACAGTTACAACTATGACAATAAGGATGAAAGAACATTGTTGCTGCATCATTTGCATAAAGCTCAACATGACTCTGAGACAAAGAACTGACATCAAATAGCTCTACAAAATCCTTCAAACACGTTTTCTATTCACCACAAAACCAAGAACATTCTGGTTACAAAGTAGAACATTTTGAATTAAATAGCACACATGTCTATTAAGTCTCACTTTGAGCACATGCTTATCTTTAGGTTTAGTAACGGGTATATTGAGTCATTTCTAACATTCTCCATGCCTATAAAATAAGCATCAAGATGAAGATAATTGCAACAATTTTTTGTGCAATCATTTCATCATACTCGGACAAACAAAACTTTTCAATCAAGCAAAAACTCCAGCTTTCTATAACTATATTCAATTATCTCTTTATTGAGTTATTGCTAATAATCAATCTTAAACAAGTATTGAGTATATTCTAACCCTTCAGCCTCTTAAAATAACATCATTCAAAACTCAAGTCTATCTCTTTAGATAGTTTTATTATTTTGTAAAAATCCTTTTTAGTGATTAAAAGGTACCTTGTAAAAATTCTTTCTGGATTGAAAGATGACTGTTAAAATACTTTCAAGATTTGAAAGGTGGATGTTGTAACGGATCAAAAAAGATTGTGTAACACAAGAACGCTCTTGTGTGAACCATATTAATGAAAAAACTAACAAATTGTGAGGACTGGACGTTGCCCACATAAGGTGAACAAAGATACATCATTGTGTGATTTTCTTATCTCTATCATGTATTATTTCTCACACACTATCATTGATCACATATAAATATGTTTCATTTGTTTTAACTAACCAAGAACATTATGTATTTTTTTTTTTTTTTGTGAAATCAAGATTTATCTTAAGTTAATTTAAAAAGTAAAAGCATGAATTAACATTCAAACAGAGATCACAATTCAAACCCCGCTTGCTTGTGATTGATATTACTACTTCAGTGTCTATAATTGGTACTAGAGGGACTATATGATTCATAGCTCTTAAAATATTTAGTCAATCGTTTGATAGAGTTTCTCACAAGTTTGATGTATATAGTTATGACATGTAGATTTTAGAATTGATAGGAGGAAAAAATAAATATGACATTGGAGAGTCATGCAGTACCTTTGAAATGTTCTTTTTAGATGGAATTTATAAGGACCTTGAGCTAATTAGGATAAGCAGTACCTTTGAAATATTCTTTTTAGATTGAATTTATAAGGACCTTGAGCTAATTAGGATAAGCATCTGAATGACTTAGCAAATCTAGAGGAAGAAAATGATATCGTAAGAACAATAATTATAGTTTGTCTATGGTGCATGCAGACAAATCCTCAAACAAACCATTGATGAATAAAGTAATAAAAACGCTACAAGGACCACTTTTTTGAGACAAACTCTCAATTTAAGTTTCGATGAAAATAAACAAAGGTTAATTAAGAACGTTAATTATGATTCTAAATGTTATGGATTTCGAAAGCCTTTCTGGGTGGAAAAGACTTGATGTGTAACAAATCAAGGTTGATCTGAAAAGTGGTGTAAACCAAGATTGTTCTCCGTTTTGAACATTTAGTGAAAATATCACAATTGTGAGTACTAGATGTAACCCGAGTTGGGTGAACCAAGATATATCATTGTGTGATATTTCTTCCCACAACAAGAATACATTGAATTTGTGAGGGCCAAATTTGTACTCAATGGTTCACTATGTAAGTTCATTCATAAAAGCGAATTTTCTGATATTATTTTTAATTTGGATTGGAACATATTGTACCAAATTGTAATCGAAATTGTTCGAGGAATAGAAAATTTCCATCAAGGATTTATTTCAAGGACTTTACATGTTGATATCAAACTCCAAAACATTCTTTTGGAAATATTGTTTTGGATGAAGACTTTTGTCAAAAATATCTGATTTTGGACTATCTAAGATATGAAAAAGAAAGAATAGTATGGTATCCATACTTTGCACTAGATGGGCTATATGATCCATAGCTCGTGACGTATTTAAGCGATCGTTTGGTGGAGTTTATCACAAGTATGAGATATATAGTTATGGAATGTTGATTTTATTTGTTTATTATCAATTTCAATTTTATTTGTTTATTATTAATTATAATAAATTAAATAATTTATTTATAGTAAATGTGAGATATATAGTTATGGCATGTTAGATTTTATTTGTTTATTATCAATTTCAATTTTATTTGTTTATTATTAATTATAATAAATTAAATAATTTATTTAGAGTATAAATAACAAATTATTTTTTTAATTGATCTTATTTAACTATTATTTGAGAGAAAATTATAATAACGACGTGTACCCGTGTGTGCGTGCGGAAACACTAGTACTTTACAAGTAATATTAAGAAACTCAACTCATTCGTAAACTCCAAGAAAGACTTAATCTTTCACACTAATTATATCAATTGAAAATTGAATTTAGTATTTGAAACACCTACATTTTTTGATATTATGTTACAACCATTTTTAATCAAATTTTATTTACTTACCTCGTGATTGAAATCCAAATTTTTTAGAGTCTCATTTCTTCTATGTATCAAACTAATTTAGATATTAAAAATTATGTAATTAAATATTAAGCATAAAATAGAACACATTCTAGTGGCTAGTAATCCTATGTTTAAGAAGAAGACGATCATGAAAGAGAAAAATAACCCAAAGTTAGTATTCAATTGAAGCATTTCATCAAACACCACAAAAGCTATTTCGTTATACTCAAATTAAAGAGGAATTCAGCATAAACAAATATGGTTTATGTCCCGAGGTTATGGTATGTGTTTTCTTGAATCTTAGACTTACATTAGGAGTGGTTATAGAATAAATTCATATTTAATAAATGATCAATAAATAATAGAGAAATGTGTATGACAATATGAATTGTTATTAATGTTTGTTTACTTGTGAAACTTTTTTTTTATGAAATGAAATGTAATATATAAAATGAAATTGTGTAATATATGAAGAATAAAAAGAGAAGAAATTATAATTATGACACTAAAGCAAATAAGTGAAATGACCCAAATAAATGTGAAGTGGCATAAAATATGATTAGATGTAGATGAATGGTTTGAAAGACCATTTTAATATATTATAATATATTCTTATTCTTATAACTCCCTTGCAAAAGATATAATTAAATGATAATAAATTCAACAATTCAAAAGGGATTTGCTTTAGCAAACTCAAACTCATGAGAACAAATTCCATTTATTCCATATACAATAAAATGCAATATAGGACACAACTATGTGATAGAACATGATTTAAAATCTTAGAGGTCTATTCACAAAGTCTTCAATTAAAATGCCAAGCCACTGCAAACATTTTCTTTCCCTCCTATCTGGATGTCACAAAATAATCGAAAATGAACCAATAACCAATGTATTGAATTTGGATACCACCATCCTTCATTTATGGAAGAGGCCAAAATAGACCAAAGCCTGAAATCCAATTTCACATAGTTAGATATAGTTACATAAAACTTTGTACAAAATTAAAGGATTATATATATTTCACATAACATAGACTTACCTATTAGGCGCTTAAAACTGCATCAGCGACTGATTTAATATTGATGTTAGTAACATCATTTGGGTCTGTGCAATAAGAGGAGATACAAATTTTAGATATAAGAATTACAAATTTAGAATATATAAGAATTGGTATATATTTTGACTATATTGTAAAATTGGGTCATGATTTTAAATTGTGGTTCACAACTGCAATTGTGATCTCAATATAACGATTTAAGAGATGTCACAATGACAATTACGGTCACATTGATCACATTTATCATCATTTTATCATAATTTAAAAGTTTGCAGCGTAACTGCAAGAGCAATTTAAAATATGATTGGGATAATTAATTAATTGATTATACATTATTTACTCACCTGTTGTGACTGTTCTTTGTACAAAGAAGCAAGCTCCAATAACAAAGTAGCAAAGCAAGAGAATAACCCCTTTCATGTAGTGAGAAGTACCATCCTACAAATAATAAAATTGTATAGTTTTGTGATCAATTCTAACATTTCATTAAGAGATTGAAACTGAAAAAATACAAAGTAAAAAATTGTTTTTTCTTTCTTTAATTGAAATTATTGCATGTCAAACATACCTGTAATGTGAAGGCTGTAACTACAATTGACAAAGCAAGAGAACCTGTCTCAAGGAGGTTGAAGTTCAAGTCCATGTTCACACCCAATATCCAAGCAACAGTCACACACAGGGGAACCTATATTGTATCATATTAATTTTTCATTACTATTCAAATAAAAAAAAACTATATGAAAGTATATATCAATTCACATTTCAAAAGGTGTGGGTATAATATTTACCACAAACATAGCAATTTGAGTAGCTGAACCCAATGCAACACCTAAGGATATGTCCTGCATTCATGAAATTAAATACTTTAGTTTATATACTAGAATAATGTTTTTTTTTTCTTTCAAATCATGAACCTTATAGCTTGGCTTATATGAGTTTATGTGTTAGATGAATTCTCACAAGCTTGTTCTTGAAAGCAAAAATGATTGCTCCTGCATGTTCAGCTGCATTGCCTACTATTGGCAGCAAGATAATGCTGAGGAAGCTCACAGATAAACCCCATGAATCTGATGCATCCTGTTAAGAATTAAATTTTTGCTATTAATTATAATAGTTAATATGACATGTCTATAAGCTCATGTAACCTTACAATATAAACTCTCCATGAGCTTAAGAAAAATATTTATAACTGATATAAAAACCGTTTAACCAATTTTTTTTAAGATTAATTTTCATACACATGCAAAAAAAGTTTTACACCGTCAATAAATCACAATCACTCGTATATGTGACTTTAAAAATAGTTATGATTAAAGTAAAACGTTTTCAATGATCTGATGACAGTGTAAAAACTTTTAAACTAACTGTATATATAAATTAAATCATTTTATTATTATTATAGAAATAGCGTATGCATAAGTGTTTATTTGATAAACGCTTATTCAACAAGTGCTTAATTGAGCTATTTATTCAAAATCACTCCAAACTAGATCTTCAATTACCTCAATTGTATCCACCACATATTCAGACAACAAAGCAATGAACACAGTCATTCCAGCCAACCAAGCAAATCCACTCCAAAATCCAATCACAGCCTGTTCATCTGACTCATTGTTCTCACCTTCATTTTCCTGTCCAACAATGTATCATGTTAATCACAAATACTTTTATTGTAATGAATTAGAATAGCAAATCAACATTTCAATCCTTTTAATGGTTTAATAGAAAGTATACCTCTTCAGCTTCAAATAATTGTCTGTGTGTCCATAGTTGAAAGATTAGGTAAACAAAATATGCAACCAACATGACAATGCTAGCAGATCTTGACAAGTAGAGGGAAGGTTCAACAGTGAGCTCAGCAGAGGGATCACTATATCTGAATAGCAATGGAAGCAAGTGGCATAACAATGCCAAAAGCAGCATAAGTGAGTTAACATCTGCTTGTCTCTGCAAAATTCAACATCCAAGAAAAAAAAAATTCAATGATTAAGAACATTATTTCACTATAGAGAAATTAAAGAACTAAATTAGATTAAACATCAGGTTTTGAAAAAAGGCTGCAACTGTGATTAAGATTGTGATTATGATTCTAAATTGCACTTGCGGTTATCATGTAAATAATACTATTGCAACAAAATGTTGCTGATGCGGCTGCAATTTAGAACTATGACCGTGACATTAATATTTTTATGTCTTTACAATCGCAACACAACTGCGATTAAGGCTGCATCAGTCACATTTTTTTGTCTTAACCATCTAGTTCTTAAGGGAAAAGGGTCTCGGTAATCTGGAGATCAACGAAGAGATAAGTAAAATCTGGTCAATGATTGTTCTAGTCAGGATTTAACTCGGATTATTCTGAACGATTCGTCTTTAACTGAACCTCAATAATCACTTGAGTCGAATCACTAGGTTAAAAATTAAATTAAAACAATGAAAGTGTGAAATGGATTTTTAGGGTCTTACTCTGTCATATTTTTGCTCCACTCCAAGGTTTGCAATGCCACCACAAAGTAGAGAGGTTCCAAGAACAAGAAGAAGGTTTGAAAGGACGGAACCCAAAAGTGAATACTTAACCACAGCAACTTTGTTGCTAGTAAGAGCAAATATTGCTATAATGAGTTCAGTAACATTCCCACATGTTGCATTAAGAAGTCCTCCAACTATAATTGAGAATACATAAACCAATTAGCATCATAATCAATTATACTAGAGTGTATTTACCAATAAACCCTTTGATTTTACTATTAATAAGATGAAAAATGCAACATGTTTTGTTTGGCAATAAAAAAAGCCTACAACATGTGATTGGTACTGGATGAGAAAATCAAAGTTGAGAAAATTATAATGAAATTATTCAAATTGAACATTAATTAGTAGTAATGAACAATTTTATACCTGTAGGACCAGTGAAGAAGGCAATTTGTCTGGAATATTGGAAGCAACAATCACAAACAGAGAAAATAAAACAAGAATCAGAAATTAACCAACAAAAAATCATTGTATAAAATGAATGATTAATAAAATATAAACCAAGTTCATAGGATTCCTTACTCAGTGAGGAAGCTCACACGTTCAGCAAGTGGAGTAAGCCCAAGCAAGCTCAATATAAAAACCCATGACTATTTTCAATAATAACAATAAAAAAGTAATTAATTATAAGTTAAAGTAAAAAAGAATTAATAAACAAAATTAATTAAGAGAATGAACTCACCTTTCCTAAGCCAAAGTAATGAGACAAAATGGCAGCAGGAATAGCAGGAAAGAGAATGGAAAGTTTGGTACCAAGAATAACCTCTTGGAGATTAACCAAAAAATTCCTAAGCAAAACACATCGAACCTTAGACACAAGAGTATGATCAGATTTCTTGCGTAAGGAAGAAGAAGACATGTTATGTGCTGTTCTACTTCTTCCATGTCCATGTCTTGCTTCCTTTGTCAAAACCTTAGGATTACCATTCTCCAATAACCATGGTTCTTGTTGTATTTGGCGAGAACCCATTTTTGCAACAAGACAGTATCTTTTGTATAGTACAACCTTTGTAACTGTCTCACTTCGTGTATATGGCTACTACTACCTCTTTACTGCAATGTATTGTTTTTGTTAGTCATTATGTATATTTATATGGTATGCTTCAAAACTTTTATTCTGAAAAATTCCAAAATTTGAGACCTTCCGGGAAGCTTCGTTATAATATTTAAGGATTTTTTTAGAATTTTCTATTTTTAATTTATGAAATATAATAAATAAAAAATGTTTTTTTTTTAATTTCTATTTTAATAAGGACTTTTTATTTTACTGTGTGATAACTACTTTTCTTTATAATTAAATATAAGCAACACTTTAACGTATATTTTTATAGAATGAAATATAAATAAATATCTCAAATTTCTCTTTTATTCAATTATGGTATATTTTTAACTTATTTTTTATTTGACTTAACTTTTTCTGTTTTTAATGAATCAATTTATTAATTAGAAAAGTAATTTAAATAATAGTTTTTTTTGTTGAGATATAGAATAAATGTAATCAACTATGTTTGTTAGCATGTTTAATTTAATATATTTTACTTATAATTTATTCTAAGTATAATATTTTGAAGGAGTTGATAGGATACTGCAATTATCAATATAAACATGAGTTGATAGAATACAACTTACAATCCTCTCATTCATTTTCTAAATTTACCATTATACATTGAATTTGAAAAATCTAATATACAACATACAAAATTAAATTTAATAACAATCGTTCATATAAAATATTTTATAATCACAGTTAATCCAAACGGTTGATTAAATGATTTTTTAATAATAATAATTATGATTTTTTCAATAATAATAATTATGATTATTTTGTGATATAGTAAAATTAAAAATTGTTATTTACCATTATTGTAAAATTACACTGTGAGTTGATTATTTTGAAATTTTATTATACAACATAAAAAATTATATATAAAGAAAACATGAAAATATTTTATTGCGGCAATGTACGAGGAATGATTAGGGTAGTTGAGCGATTGTCACCAGATAAAACCTTTGTGATTTAAGCATTGATGATACAATAATTTAAATAAATAAAAAATGTACGATCACTGTAGCAGTTTTACAACCAATAAAAATATTTTGTTATCATCCTACACAATTGTAACTTATATAATAAAATAATTATATAATTAATTAATATTTATATTTATTATAAGTGAAAAATGATACACGGACTATTTATTATTAGGCTTAATTGCAGTTTTAGTCTCCATATTTTAGCTGAATTACGAAAGTAGTCTCCCCATTTTGTTTCTCTCTAGTTTTGGTCTCCAAACAGAATTTTGGTTCAAAATTTGATGAAATTTCATTTTTTAAAGTTGTACTACACCATTTATGATCATATATTTCAGGTACAATTGTTGCAAATGAAATCTTGAGGCATGGTTGACTTAAATAAATGCAAAAAAAATAAAATTTCATGAAGTTTTAGATCAAAATTCTGCTTGGGGGACCAAAACTGGGAAGAAACAAAATGGGAGGACTACTTTCGCGATTCAGCTACAATAAAGGGATCAAAACTGCAATTAAGTCTTATTATTATTAGACTCATAATTTTTTTTTATCATTCTTTTTTAAAAGAAGGGAAATGAATCTGGTGAGTACACATGATTAGGTAATTTAATAATGTATATGATTTAATTTTTAGGCTTAATTGCAGTTTTGGTTCTCTTATTTTAGCTGAATCACGAAAGTAATTCCCTATTTTATTTCTCTCCGGTTTTGGTCCCTCAAACATAATTTTGGTCCAAAAATTAATGAAATTTTATTCTTTTTTTTCTTTTATTTAAGTGACACCATGCATCAATATCTCATTTGCAACAATTGTATCTAAAGTCTATGATCATAAATGGTGTAATACGACTTTAAAAAATGAAATTTCATCAAGTTTTGGACCAAAATTCTGTTTGGGAGGCCAAAACTAGAGATAAATAAAATGGGAGGACTACTTTCGCGATTCAGCTAAAATAGGGGCGTCCAAAACTGCAATTAAACCTAATTTTTACAAAGAAATGTAGGTAAATAAGAATGTTCATGGCTTAAGATTAGATACTAGTATCGACTTCTAAGTGGCAAACCTCCATCTGGAGTAAGTGATACAATTTATTTATCTCATATTCCCTTAAAATGAAATACTTAATATAAATATATAAAGATGTAAGGAATACCTATAAATGAAGAAAATTGATAATAATAATAATAATTTTACCAAATTACCTTATTAAAATATTGATGTAGTTTCTTGAAAAAAATATTATATATTTATCGATATCATAACTACAAAGTAAAATATAATAATTTATAAATGATGCAAATATTATTAATTAAAGGATATAATTAAATAATTAATGTTACATTATTGATAACGAAAAAATGAATTTTCATTTTTGGACAATTTAATTTGTTGCTGTATAATAGAAGTGATCAACAAAAGACATGTTAGGTTGAATTTAATGTATCTCTTACCCGGTCCCAATATTTGATTGGAGAAATTTTTAAACTCTAACACGACCAAACTCGATTAGCTGCGGGTTTAACAAAAACGGAACTATAAGACAAGATCAAGTTGGTCTCAAGATGAGTCACCAACTAGTAATTCTTGAAAAAAAATTTAAAAATAAAATAAAATAACTCATAACAAGCCACCTTACTATTGTCAATTCATAACTCATAACGTTGTCATATAAAATACAAATCATTTAATCAAAACAAATAACTTACTACTTACTAGACCGATAGATCTTTCACCACCTAATAATCTTACTATTTAGTCGAGAGTGGTATCAAACCAACATTATCTTATAATAATAAAAATAATAATCATCATTATAATCAAGAAGAAAAATAAATATCCAATTACATGGAAGAGAAAAGATGTAGGGAAGATGAAATTTTTTAAAATCCTAAGTAAATGAGTAGAATTAATAATAAGGTAAAATAAATAAAAAAATATTTTTGTCTTTAATATATTTTAGGATGGGATGGATAACTCATAGAGCTACCTGAATCCACTCTTTTTTTACTATGCCCCTACCATGTCTTTCTTTTTTTATCATATTTTTTTAGATTGGATCACCCAATCTTTAGCTTGTGTTTCTGGTCAGATTGCATAACGAACCAAGTCTTGTATACTCCTAATATATAACATTCATTATGTTGGATGTAAGTATGATACTTAAGAAATGAAATGTAATATATTCTATATTTAACTACTTTAATATATTATGTTTACTTTATTAGTTCAATATTTCTATTTAATTGCAAATTATATCCAAAATACCTCAATTTATTATATTTTATTTATTTTCCTTCAATTGAACTATATGTTGTCATTTTTTAATCAATTTTTTGACTTTTTAAATTTATATTAATATTTAAGTTGAAATAGTTAAACTTAAATATAATTTTAGTGTTCTTATTTCAATTGAATCATAATTGTAGACGCTCTATCTTCTAAATTGAAAATTTAGTCCATGTGTTTCACAAACTTCAAGATTTTTTTCTCTGATTTTAAACTCAATCTTAGTGTAGTGTCATGTGAGGTAGAAATACATTTGATGTGTAGAAATATTGATTTAGATTAAATCCTAATCTATTATAAATTATTGTCCACCTCATTAAATCATTACTATGTCAAGTTTTATTTCTTAAATTATATATTTTTTAGGTTTAAGTATATATTTATTCTTTACAAGGGTAATTTTATTTATTTATTTATTTTGTTCCTCGTAAGTTTTTTTTTTGTTTGATTCACATTATGTAAATATAAATTCATTTTAAACTAGTCATTTTATCTAATTTTTGTTACAAAAATATTTTTTTTAACCTAAAATAAACCTCAAATGTTTTAGTCTTCTTCCCTAAAAAACCAAAATTGCACACTCTTCTTCATCGTTTCAATCTTTTTCCCGTTGTAGAGCTCCTCACATTGTATCGCATTTAATAAAATAAAATAAATATTGGAAAAAAAAAATTGAATTTGATTAAAGGTTAAACTGTGGCTTCATAGAGAATTCATCTATTGCCCTTTACCATTACTAGGTCTATGACTAGGACTTGAACTATCTTATTTGCCCATCTTTCCTTTACAATCATATTCTACTCCCACTTTTAGATTTCTCCATATACTCCCTAAAATCCCTTAATCTCCACGCCAAGAAGAAAAACTCTTATTCAGAGCCAATTCTAGAACCCACATTGTCCAACAAGTACCACCCGATGAAGAAAAATGTTATAGTAACGATAAATTTGAATTTGAATATGGTAATGAATCTCAAATGAATGAAGATGTTGGTGACAGTGATCAAAATTATAATGAGGAATAGCATTGCAATGATGAAGAAGAATGTGTGTTTTAGGTATTTTTAGGGAAGAAGACTAAAGCATTTGAGATTAATATTATGTTAAAAAATATTATAATTTAATTTAATTATATTTGATTTTTTTTAAATGGTTATGTTTTAACTGTGTTTCAATTTTTTAAATAGAAATTAGATGAAATAACTATTTTAAAATGAAACTATATTTGCAGGGATGTTAACTAAAAAAAAAACTTACAAAGATCAAAATAATAAAAAAAAAATGTTATAATTGCATAGATAAAAAAACATATTTAAATATATTTTTTAATAAAATCTAAAATTAGTTTGGAAATCTTTAAAATTGTGATTTAGCCCTCTTCTTCCTTTCAACCATTGTAACTCACAAAATCTCACATGCTTCTTCTCATAACAAAAATCAAATCTTACACAAACAAACCCCAACACACCCATGTACACCATATTCATCCCAATCAAAAATCTATGTCGATTCCACCAAAAAACACTGTTTTTTATTCTTAAACGGCATGAAAACCCGAATTCAAAATACAGTTTCAATCAAATTTAACTTTTTTTTTCAAATGGATTACGTACACCTTTCAGATTTAACATACACCTCTCAGTTTATTTTTATTATTTATTCAAGAGATTTAACTATTAATCTTGTACGAAATGATACAAATAATTTTAGTATTCAAGATTTAATGGGCCCTTAAACTTTAGGTTACATCTTCTCATGATATATGTTCATGTAATGGAATAATAATCTCATAAGATAAGTTACTATATTTTGAACATTATTCTTAGTTTTATGAGCATGAAAAAAAAGTAAGTTAAAATATACAAATTATTAAAAGATGAAAAGAGTAGACATATCAAACAATAAATATAACATGGAAAAAGTTTATGTTATGAGAAATAGTATGAGAAAGGAAATCAAATTTTTAAG
>JBBPBR010000006.1:43837381-43849168 GCA_037974775.1 Cicer pinnatifidum
TTAATTTTTGTTAATTAAATTATAAACCAAATGTATATAAAAAAGATGATAGTATTATTGAAACATAAAATTTGATACAAATACAATATTATGTAAACTACATACGATCATGTTTGGTATATGTACTCCATTATAATATTTTATTTATGTCTCATTTTATATCAAATTGTGTTCCGATAACATCACTAAAAAAAACTAAAAATAAGTTTTTCTTAAAATTATTAGATTTTTTGGGTAGTTACCTTATGTCCCAAAAAAACTTTCCCCTAGTTTTGTATAATAACTTATAGGATAAATGTTTTATGTTATAAATGTCTAGTTATAAGATGTGTGTCTAAAGTGGGCCTATATCATTTATCAACTCAATATTTAATATCCTCTCATTTAAATACCAATATTTTACTGTTTAAAGGAGGAAGAAAATGTACCTTACGAGCGTACAAATGAGAAATAGTAGCTCCCCAACCTTCATAATAACTGTGTTGAACAATGGAAGAACCAAACAACACAAATTGAGGCCTCATTGTTCTTTGCTTCTAATTACCTTTCAATTAACACAAACAACACATGCCAAAACAATGAGGCTATAGACTCTAATATATATAATGCTCACAAGCAACTTTTTTGTTTTTTCTTGTGCGTAGACCCTTATCCGTTATTTGTGTTGTTTTTTAAGTTGATATTTTCAAAATTTTAGTTTTGAAATTGACTAATACATGTTGCTGTTAACAAAACAAAGTTATAAATATTTTTTACAACTTCTAGATCTATGTTAAGATTAATATTTTAAAATTAAATAAAATACCAATTCAATCCTATTTCGTGTGAGTATACTTTGCTTTCAATTCAATTTTTTCCAACTAGAAACAAGAATATCCACCGCAAATGACTTATTAATTTATTTGTAAAATAAAAAAAGTAAATTATTAGGTACGTATAAAAAACATGGGCGGCCTGTACTTACAAAACATTAACGTATAATGTTAAATTATGCATGGAATTTTTTAAATTTAATTTTTTTAAATTATTATTATAAAATATTAAGATTTAACTAATCGTAACATTTCAATAAATTGATTATCTAAATTATTTTATTATATAAAAAAATAAAAATATTAATTATATAAATAAACTTTTATTAATTTGTTTTTAATATTATATATGTATTTAAATTATTATAAAAAAACAAAAATTATGTATCATTTATAAAACTGAATAAATGTTTTTTAAATGACTAATATAGATGTATATTTTTACAACTTTTATTAGAATTTGAAATGATAAATTTTTTTAATTAAACTAATAGTTATCAAAATTATAATAAAAGACTAATAATACATCATAATATAACTCAAATTACTAGATTAAAAAAAATAACTTAAACGAAACTTGAATTAATTTACATGATTATAATTTTTTTTTTAAAAATATCTTAGAAAATATAAATAAAAAAAAGACATGAAAGTTGTACTAATTCATGAAAGGGGGAGACGCTTCTTTCTAATTGGACAGCCGTACACGCCACCCACACCAAAGTTCATCCAAAAATAAATGTATCTTCCCCCCAATCCCCATTGAATCTGAATCTTTTACATTTCCTTCTTCTACCATTAACTACATCTTTCAACCACCTACTACCAACCACAGTGATCTTCAATATTTTGAACATAATATTAAAAATTGAGTTTTAATAAAAAAAATAAATTTTAATAATAAAAAAAGATAAAATAAATTTTACTTCTTTTAAAATGTTAAATTTTATTTTAATCTCTATACAAAAATTTCAATTTTTTAATCCTAGCAATAATTATTATTTTGTCTTTATTTTGTAAACGATCATATTTTTAGTTTTTAAAAAGAATCTCCATAAAATAAAAATAAAAACTATAAGTGAATAATTTTTTTTTATAAATTAAACTTAAAATATTATAATTTTATTATTTTTAGAAATTAGAAGTAAATTTAACCTAAAATCACTTTCAATTTATTATATTATAAAATATAATTTGAGACCCTCACCAATTTAGTTTCATGTGCTATTAGGACTACACTTTCTCACATCCACAATTGAATATTTGGATGTAATCAAAGTGGTCCGATAGTTGTGACATGATAATATGTGACCCAATAGATCTTATATATTAATATTGGATCTAACTCAACCTTACAAATCTGTTTTTAAGGTGAGATGTGTCACTTTTTATAAACTATTAGAGAGTTCTAATTCTTATCCATATGTGACTTGATTTTTTTTCCAATACACCCCTCATGCTCAATATTGAGCTCAGTATATGTATATAAATAACGAGTTACCTGATTGAAGAGACTTTGATACTATATCAAAATTTGGATTGGACCATATACAACGTCCACAAAATTGGCTTGTAGGGCAAGGACTACCTACCACTTATAAACATTTTGGTAAGCCTTATGTCATCCATTATGGAACTCTTAACAATTAGAAATAAATGGGATTAATTGTAATGAGATGGTTAAGAGTACGAATTTTACTATATCTCATTTGTTTTAGAGAAGTACTTCACATTGTTAATAATCATTGGTGAGATACTATTTATTCTAATATTGAGAATCATGGTTGAATCTAAAAAAAATAAAGAAATAACTAAAAAGAAATATAAAATTTGAAATGATAGAGTGAATAATTATGATACAATTAGCGTCGGATATCCCTTTATACAATGCCTATAAGGTAATTAACATAACTATCTTCCAACTAATTATAACTAACTTCAAACTACCTTAATCTAATTCTAATATTTATGATGTTTTCAATAGAAATATGATTGATCTTTCTAAATATAGATTTTGCTCATATTTGTAAGTGGTTACAACACTTTTTTTCTACACCATAGTTTTATCTCTATGGATTTTCTGATAAAATTTTTAATGAGATGATATTTTTTATGTTGAATGATTATTTTTTTGGATTTTGGTATAGCCCCCAAACATTTTGTATTGTTTTTTTTTAAATCATTTTTAATGACATTTTAAAGTGGTGTAAATAATAGTACTGTCCGGTTCATTTTTTAACGAGATGATATTTTTATGTTTTAGTGATTGATTCATTTTTTAATATGGTGGAAGGAAGTTAAGACAGCTTAAAAATCATTTAAAACCCATCTTCTCTTTGAACCAAACACAAGAAGATTAAAATTATTCCCATCTTTTAATTGAAACACATTTATATTCTCCCTTTTCTCATCTCCGTTCCCTTTTTATTAAAACCCCTCTCTTCCCCTCTCTTCAATTGAACTAAACACACTTTTTTTTTGAGTGAGCTCACTCCCTAAGTGAAATCCACCAAATTTTATTAATATTATTATAATTATTAGTATTATATTATTATTGAAAAAAAAGAAAAAAAAAAGGAATAAAGATTTTATTGGACTTGGCCCATAAAGAAGAAAGGTACAACGACAGGAATAGGGAGAAAAAAAAGGAATTTGACTTCCGGTGGTGTAACAGATGTGTAACAAACTTACTTTGTTGGATCTACCATTTTGATAAGTTATTTCTACCAATATACAATTTAAGTAGTTTTACCTTCTTTGAGAGTTACTTTAGAATACACACTTTAATGGAAAGTTATAAAATTGTTGTTATTGTTGATTGATGTTTCCTATTGTTATTAGGAAGATTTTGATGTACCAATTAATTATTATAGTGGAAGTTTTTACAGGACTAGATCCCGTGAATTTTATTCTCAATTTGAGGGAAGTTTTCCACATCTGAAATAGATGTTAACAAGATGTGGGAAAAATTAAAAGAATTGTATGAACGAAAGAATGTACAAAATAAAACATTCTTGATTCGGAAATTGGTGAATATGAAATGCAAAGCTGAGGATTCAAAGGAAGAGCATATGAGTATTTTTCATAATATAGTGAATCAGTTGATACTATATCAGATAACGGGAAGTTCTTATTCATTGGTCAATGTCACAATAAGAACTTCCCAATTACTGAAGTTGAGTGCATTGCAGCAACTGAAGCTTCCAAAGAACTCTTGTGGATGAAGAAATTCCTTCATGAGTTAGGCTTCAAACAAGACAAGTTTGTGTTATTCTGTGATAGTCAAAGTGCGATCCATCTTAACAAGAATCCGACTTTTCATGAAAAGTCAAAACATATTGAAATGCAAGTTTGTGTTATTTTGCGACAGTCATAATGTCATAGTGCAAGTTTGTGTCTTTTCTTTTTCTTTACAAATGTAACTTGTTGATTTGGTGTTACTAAACCCAATTTTATAACATGGTATCAAAAGCTCCAACATAAACCAACGGTAAATTCAATCAAAATAGTTCACAATATTCTTGTCAACTTTTTAGTGCAATAAACATGTATAATTATCCAAAGACATAAAACAAAACACAAACATATTTATTATCTCTGAATAAAACAGCTCGATTACAATCCAGAGAAAAAGTTGACACTACTTGACATGGTGAAAACCCATGTGAAATTATATGATAACACATTTATCATTGAACATGTAATTAAAATTTAAAAATAGCATACTTCCTTAGGCTCTTTATTGAAGCATATTATTATTCGATTCTCCAAAGGATTTTATAGTTTTGAGACAGTAGGATAGGGAAAAGGTGCATGTGATATATTTATTGTATTATGATGGGGAATAACTGGATCATATGGTGAATCGTCTCCAAATTCAGCTGGCAGGTAGTCGTAATGTAGACTTGGTTTCCAATCAACTTCTTTGAGGACCTTCAATATCTCATCTGACACTATTTCATTTCCCTTAGGTGTTAGATGAACTCCATCTTCACTAAAATAATAACCAAACCACATAATTAAATTATTGAAATGCATATTTTAACATTTTTTATTTAGTCACATTCATATGAAAGCATACTTACATAATGTAAAGATTTTTCCAGTCATCTTTTTCCTGAATTAATGTCCACAAATCAATGACCTTGATATTCTCCTCGGTACAAATGTCAAAACAAGCTTTTGCATATTTTCCACATTCTTCATTTGACTTTGTGGGTTTACCATTTTCACCGCTATAGATCAATTGCCACAGTTTATTTAATTATATATTTCAAAGAAAAATTGGAAAATTGTAATGTCAATGGTAGGTACTAGATTTTTTTTCTTTCTAAATAAACCTAAATACAGCAAAAATTATCCTATATAGTAAGATAATATCTATAAAACTTAAATATCAACCATTATAAAACAAATGCTTTACCTCAAGGCTTTGAGATCACAATATATATATTTTTAAATAATACTATTAATTGGCAAAGAACGATAAGGTGGTTTGAAAAGTTGGAGAGATAAAGAGATATGATTTTAATTCTCTCCTCTAACAAAATTAACAACTAATTATTAATATTAAATATTTAAAAATAAAAAAATATTTGTCCATCTTATGAATTGGTCAAATATGTGTTAAATAATATTTTTCTATCCATGAGATTGGATGGAGTATTTAAAAAAATTTATACATATAACAGACAAATTAATCTTAATATGTGAGAAAATTCTAAATGCACATGTAAATAGGAAAACCATAGTAAATTTAGATATATGTCTCAGAAGGATGCATGAGTTGTATGTGTCTATATATATATATATATATATAAATGCAAGTAAGTAAATTGGTCTCTTAAATTATAAGTGTTGCTCAAGTTAATTTTTAATATTTATAAATTGGTAAATATATTGATTAAATTATAAAATACAAATTAAAATAGTCCATATTTTAAATGAAGAAGATAATATTGATGTGAGATCAACGTTTATAAAGTACATATTTAAATATATTGTCACAACAAAATATCTAAGTGAATAACTATTTTTATTGATATTTTATAATTTTAAAAATATATTTGGGAATTTATAAAATTTAAAAACTAAGTTGAAAGACGTTTAAAATTTCACTAACCAATTTTGTGCAATTTAAAATCAAAATAGCAAACGGAACTCATTACCTTACTCTTTCATCATCGATGGGAGGAGGAGTGAGAAATATAATGCGAGTCGTTTTTAATTCCTATTAATCATTAGAATTGTGTCAAACTCAATAATAAAAAAATATGAGTTAAAAACTAAACTGATGCATAGAGTACTCAATAAATTTCTTGTTCAAAATTTAATTTTTTAAATACAAAAATCTCTCTTTTTTATTTAAACAATTATTTTTTGCATTTTTCAAATTCTTCTAATTTTCAATTATGAATTTTATTTCCAATGCTACAATTAACTTTATGTATAAAAATTGATGTCAAAATTAAACAACCTTTTCTCTCCAAAAAATATGATCAACTTTGTCAATTATTTTTTTTAATAAAAAATCTTGTTTTTTTATTTATTATTTTGTAAGCATAAAACTAGACTGCAAATGCATTTCACAATACATATTAAATCTTTTATGTTGTTTATAATAATGCTTGAACTATCATAAAAGTAATAATAATAGTTGAGCTATAAATTTACCTATTATTCTTAATTAGTTGTACTTTTTCAATATAATATTTATTGTACTTCCAAATAAATTTATAAGTCTATTATGACTATTTTACCTTTAAATGACGAGCAATCTGCCTCATATTTTCTTTGTATTCGTCTAATGGTACATGAGGACCATAGCCACTTTCGTGTGGAAATGTAGAATCATTACCACCAAAGTACACAATCGCCAAATCTGGTTGCTTAGTGGCATACTATAATAATAGAGATGACCAATACTTGGATAAAGTCAATTTGTTATATAAGCTAATTTATAATAAAATATTAGTGTGCACAACCATGAATAATACCTTTGGAAAAATTGTATCGACAACTTTGAGAGCACGCCTTGAATTCCAACCAGCATATCCTCGCAGAATTATATCCGCCTAAGCCAATTCAATGTTGCTCGTAAAGTAACCAAAAACTACTTATGTATTCAATTCATATTAAATATTTTATAATTAAGATTTTAATGGATAAAGAAAACAAATTTTATATACATTATTTTTATTAAAATCACTTATATATAGATATAAATGTAATGTAATGTACCTTACGAGCGTATTTGTGAGCAAGATTAGCACCCCAACCATCATGAAAACTGTATTGAACAATGGATGAACCAAACAACACAAATTGACGCCTCATTGTTCTTTGCTATATATTATTATTATTATTATCTCTCAATAATAAACACAAACATACACACTGCGAAACAATGAAACTAGAGATTCTTATTTATAAATGAAGTTTTGAAATTTTTTACAAGCCACGTTTTCTCATGCATCCTAATTTTCATGTTTTTAAATGGGTCAAAAGATTTTTTGTGATACGGGCAGAAGATTTTATAGTTATTAATTTTTTTAATAGACGTGTTATGTATTTTGTAAGCCACTAAGTCGCACGTTCTCGAAGCATCAAATTATTGTTATTAATAATTCATTCAAGATCCAAGAAAATAGCTTCATTCACATTATGCATATTTATTTGCACTATTGCTTGGAGAATGGGAAATATATTATGTATTTTCACTTTGTATAAATATATTTAACAAATGATAAGATCTATTATATAGATATTTTAGGAAACAATGAGTATATATTTTTTTAAGAAGGTTAGGGTCATTTCCTCGTACACATTCTTTTAAACGCATTCCATTTGTGTGAAACTATGTCATCTTCTTCTTTTTATTTTATTTTTTTTTATTGTCGACTACCGGTTGCACACTATAGTGTAATCATTTATTTTATTTTACAATTATTTGGATTTAACTTTTGATTTTCTTTTTCTGCACCAGAAATCCAAAGTTATCTCTTCATATTCTCGCAAGTCCTCCTTTTACCGTATTCTTTCACCATATTAACAAACACTATTTTTTCTAATTATATGAAACAAAACTTGTGGATAAACAAGTATAAAACAAACAAAAAATTGAAATAACAACACGATAGAAAATGTTAGAATAAAAAACACTCGAAAAACCGTATTTAAAAATAAAACTTAACTCAAGCAATTTGAAAGTGAAATGAAAAATCGGCAACGATATTTCTCATCTAAAAATGTGAGAGAAAATGAAACCCAATCTTAAAAATAGTTAAGATTTTACAACTAAGACACATTATGTTGTTATTATGTCAAAATTACTTAAGTAAAATTAATATATCGTTGTATTATTAAATTATTTATAGGAATTATTATCACCATCGATACAGATTAATCACAATAAAAAAATCACAAGACAATGCAATATTACGCGTGAACTTAGACTTCATTTCTTCGTCATTTGGTACACTTTTAATTCTGAAGTACTTGATTATGAAACTTATATTATTATGCCACTTGTAAGTGGACGAACAATTCAAATTGACTTTGTCCTTGTAGATCCATTCAACTCAACTCAAATCATATATACGCGATAATCGAGATAAGCATGTGTTGCATGATAGTTTCTGACATTTTGAGGACTACTTCCAAGTCGCTTAGGAATTCCCCACCAAAATACTCCAAGATCTAATAGTCTTGCCATAAGGCTCAATATCAAACATCCACGATCAACCTCATTCAATTGTACTTCTCCAACATGACAAGAGTCGTCAGATCCTACATATACGTTGACAAGATATCCCAACATCTATTTTCTCTTCTTGTTGGCATAGACTACATATATTTAGTTTATCTCTTAAAGTACTATCATACGTAGCGAGCCTCAGATGAATCAGTTAGAAATACGATTTTCCTGTTCATCTCCCAATATATTATACTCATTAATTCAAACGATCTTTCATTCCCTTTCCTTATTTCGGCGTTTTCACACGTGAATAAGAGTTCGCAAGAAAAAAAAACATTAATTTTTTGATTCCTTGTCCTCCAATCGATCTACATCGACAATTTATGGGTAAACGTCAAAAATAAATTATGAGAGCACACTCTAAAATAGTCAATTTCAAATAATGCAAATAACAGATTTTATAAACGGAGAAGTCATACATTTTAGAGAGATATTGAATGGTTAAAAATCTAACGCCGATGACCAGTATCAACTTTCTTTCATTTTCTCTTTAAGTGTGGATGCTTTGTTTTGTGTGTCGCACTCCACTCTGTTTCTCACATATTTTCTTCTTCTTCTTTTTGATTATTTTTTTATTTAATTTAATTATGTTTTGTTTTATTTTATTTCCTTCTTATTTTATTTGATCTAACCCTTAAATAAAATTTTACTCATTTCTTTTATCTTTTAAAAATAAAATCAACAATTATCAAAACCAATTTTCTATCACTTTTTTTAAAACTCTATTTAATTGCAAAAACATTAGTAATATTTTAAAATTAATATTTTATAAATAAAGTAATTAATTTTTTAAAATATATTAATAACCAAAACTCACATATTCAAAATAATAATTATAATTATTACTATAATATTTTTCAGGATAAACACATGAAAATACAACCTTATTTATAGAATAGTCAATGTGATAAAATAAGTAAATATAACTGTCGCGACCAAAATTTTCAATGTTTTTTGAAAGCAATGAAATCGTCACCAAAATTTATTTTAAAATAGAAAAAATATTGGGAAACTCTTAAAAATAGAAAGAAAAAAAGGGGTATTTGAAACCAAATTTTGAGTTCGAGAGTCGATTATGCATAGTAAAGATATTAGCTTCCTACGACATCCGTTAAAAATACAGTTATCTTTAATAAATTTTGCAAAATTAATATTAAATATATTTATTTTTCCTTATTATTAAATATGAATATCAATTGTTTAAAAAAAATGATTTCGAAGTAAATGCGTGTTTAAGAAAGAGAGGGAAAAAAAAGAAGTTTTTATTATTGTGCTTGACAAGAGTGTGATCTTGCTCTTATGAATCTCCTCGTGTGATGGAAAAATTAAAGCTACATAGTTCTTGAGTATAAAATCCGGATGTGTTGATTGCTTTTGAAGAAAAAGTGGTTTGTTGTTAATAAAAAAATACTTTTGATGAGAAAAGTCTGTTTGATTTGAATAATTGTTTAGAAATGCGAGTGTTTAGACTATCAAGTTGTATAACACGTATCTCAAGAATCAATGAGTAAAAAGATGTCACATCTTTTTTAATCCTTTTAAGAATATTTTAATTTATTTTTAATTTTTAAAATTGACTTTAAAAAGCAACAGGTGATACAACTTATGTCTTAACAACTCAAAGATTAAAAAGATGTCTGATGACTCTTCATCATATGCATATTTTCCATTGATTTTAGTCTTATTTATCTTTAACCATTAAATAATTTAAGGAGTCATTTGATATATTTTGTCGATTTTAGTTCTTTGATTTAATGAGATATTTATGTTATTATTTCCTTGATTAAGTCGAGATTTTTTGGAGTTTTGCGTTGTTACTTTGTTTTAGTGCAGTGCTGAATTTTGGTGAGAAATCAACACACCCTATGTGGAGTATGTATGCCATATCTGGAGTTGTAGATGTCCAATTGGAGTCAAACCAAGTGAAAATGAAAGCTAAGATCCATAGCTACAACTTTTATGAAGACACTGAAACCTAACTCAGACTCAAAATAGGAGAAAAATGCAGAAAACATCAAACATAATAAGATGTGCGTCTGAAGTGCAATAGCTACACCTGGGGCGCATTTCCACCCTTTTGACACTATCCAGGCCGGCGCGCCCGGAGCGCAAATCCTGCGCCTGGGGAGCGTAGTGCACTGTTGAATATATAAAAATATGTTTTTCTCACTTTTTAGGGATTTGTTGGGACTATTGGGAAGTTAAGAGACTTGTACCCTAACATAGAAACTCAAATACGACCGTTTCTAACACCATTTGAGCAGTTTTATCAAAAATCATTCATTAACTTTTCTTGTAATTCTTCTCTAATCTCTATCTTTTCTATCTCTGTCATGAGTAACTAAACCCTATTTGTTAGGGATTAGTGTTACAAGCTGAAACCATTATTTTTCTGATTTGATTTCTAGTTATATGAATAAGTTTATTGAATTATTTTTCTCATCTCTGTACTTAATGCTTTTTATTGTTTGATCAACATTAAAATATTCTACGATTCATATTTTGAAACGGAAGTGGACTTTACGAATGTTTAAGATGAAAAAATTCACGAATTTGTAGTCTAGGGATAGATGTAGGTCATGAAACCAATTAAATTAGTTGTAAGACAATAGTTTAACAAGAGAATTCATGTACGGTAAAACTTAATTTTAATCTTAAATCCACTAAGGAATTAAGAGTTACTTTTGAAATTAAATGTTATGTTACTAAGACATTAGGATAAGAATAATAAAGAGAATTTGGTAATAATGCAATAAAGAAATTCAGTAACTATGATCAAATTAGACACCAAGATTGAATTCGAAGTGAAACTCATCCCTGATATTTTTCTTATTATAAAGGATCAATTTTATTATTGTTGTTAATTTTTAAATATTATTTCAATCAATTCAGGAATTTTTTGTTCAAATTTAGTAATTAAATATAATTCGATAGTAAAACACAATCCTTAAGTTTGATACTCAGTACTACCGTTTTAATTATATTACTTGCAACGGTTCAGTACACTTGTTAAAATGTTATAAATATCACATCTGATTAATCAAATTTAAAAGTTGATATGAGATTAATTTATTTATAAAAATAAGTTTTAAAACTGTCAAGTTGTACAACTTGTGTCTAACAACTCATAAATAAAAAAAATAACACATTTAGTTAATATTCAATAAAATATTTTTTTAGAAGATTTAATATTTATTATAAACTAATTAAATTTAATAT
>JBBPBR010000006.1:43892583-43903093 GCA_037974775.1 Cicer pinnatifidum
GAATAGAATTAAAACAAATGTAGAATCTTCAAATTGGTAGTATTTTTAAAAAAAAAAAACAACATAAAACATCACCGTAAAAAAATAATAAATAATTTTTTATTTTAAATATTAAACATTATTTTTTTATCTATAAATGGTAAATAGTTTTCTTCCGAAGACACAATAATAATATATATTATTGATATAACTATTATATCAATAATTATTTGACAATTGAGACATAAAACTTGATATTGATTTTTTAAAATAATGTGGAATTAATGTGAAAAATGATGGACAAACATTATGAAATAATAATGTGGAATTAATTTAGAAAATTTTGATCAGACGTTATGAAATTATATTTAATTAAGAGGCATATTGAATGGCTTATAGGATTTGTAAAAAGCTAGAAACAAAATTCTCTGTAATGATGTCACGTCAGCTTTTTGGCTGAGGTGGGAAATTTTTGCATACGTGAAAGAAATAGTATGAGGTGGGAAATTCTTGTATACGTGGAAGAAATAGTGTGAGGTGGCAGCGGAGTCTGTTTTAAATATATATAATAGATATTATTGATTTATATTTACGGCGTTTACCTGTTAGTGATAAATTTTGTCTCTCACTAGATGTCAGTTTTCTAGTGGTGATATTATATTTTTATTCATCAAGAACACGTAAACTCCAAGGATTGGTCCCGATTGATGAAAGGAGTACTAAGAAATATAATTCAAGTTTTCTGTGATAAGAATCTACATTAATAGGATTTGTGTCAAACTTAACAGTTATAAATATGCGATGAAAATAGATAGTTCTGCATAGGCCATAGAGTGTACAAGAATTTGTTGAATGATGAAAACTTTTTTCAAATTATTTACCTCAATTGTGTCGTACTTCCAAAGAATGTCAACAAATTAGTGTAGTTGAAACAATATTACTAAAATTAAAAAGTTAATTAAATAAATCTTTTATCGTATAAAATTTTAATATTTTGTTTTTAGTCTTTATTAAAAAATTTCAACTTTTAGTCTCAAAAAAATTATGCCTTCATTTTTTGTCTTTAATTTTAAGTTAATTTATATGTATTTTCTGAATTTTAAATGATATTTTATAGTCATAATACAATAAATATTCTCTTCACAAATCTTTTGTGCTTTTGAGAACTGTAGCCACTAAAATTTCCATTTTATCCCAAATAACCAAGAACACTCATATATTGATAACATTTTGATTATGAATAAATATTTCCAAACAATTAATTCCAAATGTTTGAACCATTTAATCAATTGTTAGAATCTTTTGCTGATTGATAGGTCTCATTTTTTCTCTATTTCGTTTTTGGATTTGGATTCTATCTTTGAGTTGTTAAAAGTAGAATAGTTTTAGACAAATTTTGTGATAAAATAAGAGAGTGTGATGTTTATGATGGAGAGAGAATCATGAGAGATAAAACAAAATATAGAGAGATATAGAGAAAAAGATAGAGAAAGGTAGAGAAGACAAATGTAGAGAATCCAAATCCTTCGATTTTCACTGTTTACATATCATTTAAATTTGGTTTCCATCAATTGAACTTGTTTTTCACATATTAAATGTTGTTTCTATCGTTTAGAGTTCTTTGTAGGCTAAAATCTTATAATTGTGCTTTTGGAGTTCTAAATGTGAAAGTGTTAACTATTGTGAACATGTGTTAAATATGTAAATTGTGAAACTGTGAATCCTATGTTGTGAATACATGTATTGTGATGTGAATTGTGAATTTACAATAAACTTATCTCATGACTATGATGGTCTTCATTAAGGAGTGACCTAGTTTGATGATAAAACGAAGGTACAATTGTAAGTGTCTAATGATATAGTGTCTCATGTGCAATTGAATTTGTGAGGGTTTACTAACCCAATGTTTTGGGATAAACAATAATAACACTTGAGTCTGCAAGTGACACCAAACTCTGGAGATCCTTTGGAGGAGAATTCTTATGTGGCTTTGAGATGCTATCTAATGTTATAAGCTATTGTACAATCCTAATTTTATCTTAACTAATCACTTTACATGAGTCTTGGATTGAGTCAAATAGGTGTACGAGGTCGTGGTCAATTATTATGTATTGTTCATCCACATCTGGGTGACTTAATATTTTTCAAAGGTTAGTTTTAGTACCACGTGTTATTGAAAGGTATAAGAAGTAAGCATATCATTGGATTGCATAACCAATTAAGTGTTATTAGTAAATGTGATTTATGACTAATGTTACTAATTGTGGTTTAGGATTCGTAATTGTTATTAAAAGTTTATACTTACCATAATATTTGTGAGGGGTTTCTACCATGCACCTCACACCTAAATCTTCCACCCCTTCAATTAACGTAAAAATACAATATTATCCTTTTAATCATTTATTCAAAAAATTACCTTATCATTTTTTTACCTTCAATTTTGAAAGTTTAGAAAAAAATTGTCCAAACATTCAAAATAAAAAGTAAGTGTAATCTCAAAAATTTTAAAGTTCCAATACATAAAATTTCAAGATTTTCGAAAGTTTCGAACAATTCGAAACTTTCGAAATAGAACATTTTTAGATTTTTGAAAGTTTCAAACAATTCGAAACTTTTCAAATAGTGATTTTCCAAAATGTTCTAAACTTTGGAAATAAGAAAAATGAGATATAATAGGAAACTTTCGAAATAGGAAAAATGAGTTATAATTGAAAATTTTCGAAATAGGAAACTTTCGAAATAGGAAATTTTTTAAATAGATTTTTTTTTTGAAAGTTATGGTGAATTCTTTAAAGTTTCGAATAAGGGGGTGAAAAAATGTGTGGTAAAAAAGTTGAATATAGTTAAAAGGACAAAATTGTATCTCATGTTGATTGAGAGTGAGAGGTTTAAGTGTGGAGGTGCAGAGTAGAATTCTCAAAAATTAAATATAGTTAAAATGACAAAATTGTATTTTTATATTGACTGAGGAGATGCAGCATAGAATCCTCTATTTGTGATTATGTTTAAAAATGTGTAACTATTTGTTTAAAAGTGCGTGTTTGTGTTTGTTTTATTTGTGTTATACCATTAACATGATTAACATGATGTTGAAGTGCTCACTCGTTGCTTTTGGGTGTTTGGTACTTATTGGCGTAGACATTTAACATGCTATAGGTACTGATTTGTGATCTAAGTAACAGATAAGTTATTTCGAAGCTATGTTGCACAGATACGATACGAGTTTCGGATACCATACATATTATAATACGACAAGTTGTTTCTTACAAAATACATGTATATATAAATAAAAATTTCACAAAAATATTAGTAAATATAATATAAAATAATTTAGAAGAGAAAAAAATAAGATAAAACTCGAGAAAAATAGGACTATTGATGGATACTCAAATTCAAAAATGAGTGGTAAGTGTGCTAATATCAAATTGGTGCTTCAACATGCAAGGGGTTGAAGAGGTTTGTATTGAAAAAGATATGAAAAAAAAACCAGAGATTTATCAGAAAGTATCATGAAGTCTCTGTGTTTGACATAGATACATATGCAACACATATATGGTTAGAAAAGTGAGGTATATGTGCATCATAGTTTTGAATATATTGTTATTTGCTAGTGTCGAGTTAGAGAACTTGAATTTTGGATTTTCTCTACTATGATAGGTGACACCGGATTTCAATAATTAATTTATTTTAAATGAACTATTTTGTAGTATCAAACATAGAATGTAAATGTATTATAAGTCCTATGATTTTAAATATGATATCGGGTTCCTTTTGATATTATGTGAAACGAGTTGTAATGTGATATCTTAAATCTTTTGAAAATATTTTTAAAAAATCGTAATTTTTATTCGTTGTTGAATAAACTAATTAAGTATAATTATCACGAATTATATTTTGGAGTTTAAGATGCAATAACTTTCGTCAAACATATAAACCATAAAAAGAAAAAATATTTTAAGCAATTTACTCGATCAAATATAATCAAAGTTCATACCATTCATATGATAAAACACTTGAGAGAAGTAATATAGGATTTAGGCACAGTTCTATTATTTCTGGTTGTTGCATATAATGTGCATTATTCATATTCCATAGATTCCACTTGAGAGAAGTAATATAGGATTTAGGCACAGTTCTAAATTCCTGTTATTTCTGGTTGTTGCATATAATGCGCATTATTCATATTCCATAGATTCCAGGAAGGTCATACTGGAAACATTCAAAGTTGTTATTCCATCTGGGCGAATTGGATCATAGGGTGAATCTTCTCCAAATTCATTTGGCAATGACTTCCAGTGCAAGCAAGGTTCCCAATCTGCGTCTTTGAGGATTTTAAGTATCTCTTTTACAACTATCTTGCTAGCCTCAGATGTAAAATGAATTCCATCCCTATCAAACACCACTCAAGGAAATGAATGAAGGGTAGAATAGACACATCTGAAGCTTTTTAAATTATGACGCATATGAGAGCAAACTTACGTGAAGCAAACATCTTGCCAGTCGTTCCTTTTTTGGAGTGTAGACCATAGATCAATGGCCTTGATATTCATCTCGCGGCATAGCTCCAAACACGCTTCGGAATATATTCGGCAGGATTCATTATTCCTTTGTGGCCTCTCTATAAAACTGGTTGAAGTCCAAAAATTTAATCATCAGAGTTTAATATTTAAATATAAATTCATAAATAGACAGGAAATAAGAATATTAATAGTGCTTGAGAAGTAAAATGTCATTCTCTAAATTTATCATATGCTAGTATTGTTAATTAAATGTAAAATCATTCACATGTCTTAGTAGTTAGTCTAATAGCACTAGCAGGATCTTATGCGATAATTAATTTGTGCCCATGTTAGTGATGTTACTTCACCTACAGATGCCTAATCCTACAAATTTCTTCAACATAAGTGAGGGGGTGTGAATTATTTTCAAACTTTTAGATCTCAGCTGTATAATATTACTCAACTTTAAGCTCAATTTCGAACAACAATTTTATCATATAACCTTATCGATACATGTTTTATTTATATAATACAGAATATCGTGTATCTTTATAATGAATATCGTGTATCTTTGAACACCCAAAAATCATGGTTGATTATGTTCAGTTGATGGTTAATGAGTTGTGACACTTTATTATATTCATTAACCATCTAAATTAACTATATATTTAAACGCCGTAAACCATCTAAGCTGATGTCGATATTTTATGTCAAATTTGTATAATCAAATAGCATTGAATTTGTAGTCAAAACCTGTTTCCATAAATTTGTCTCTCATTGACAGGAGGAGCACTGAGAAATATAAGGCGAGTATTCTTTGACAGGCTCTGATAATCATTAGGATGTGTCAAACTTTGAGGAAACAAATATATGCAAAGATTGCACAAGTAATTAATACTTTGAAGGATGAAGGATTTCATTCATATATCGATAACCGAGAAAGAATGTGTTAATCTAGGATGAAATTTTACCTTGAGATGGTTAGCAATCGTCTTCATATTTTCAATGTATTCTGGGAGAGGTACATGTTGACCAAGGCCACTTGGATGTGGAAGAATAGAATCATTACCACCAAAGTACACAATTATCAATGATGGTTGCTCAGTGGCATTCTATGTTATAAAAACAAGAGAGCAAAAGGGTGACTCTTTATTTGTAAATTTAACCAAGAAAAGTTATCATATTGAGCAAACCAAAATCTAGAATAAATACACTGCAAGTAACAAACTGTGATAATTAAGAAGTTCATTGTACTATATTTAATATTTGTAAAATTCAAAATAATCTTCCTAGGACAAATTGAAGATATCATTTGCAAGATTCTTCAAGCAAATCTATATTAAACTTACTTAACTTACAGACTATTTTCCAGTGTCATTTGTTACTCGATGACCACCTATGATCCTATACAAATGTCCAACACTGATACTACATTGACACATGTGACAGCATCCAATCACTTTCATTTTCTAAAATTATTACTCCTGCTTAGTTGGTGTTTGTATCATGTCTGGTGTATGTGTTTGTGTCTGTACTTTGTATATAACCAACCACAAATAAAATCAATAACCATTTATAACATTTATAAAGAAAAAAATAAAAGAGAAACAAGATGAAGAAAGAAGTGGAAATTTTAACTCAATAGGGACATTTACCACTCAAAATTCTCTATACCTTGGGAAAAATTGTATCCAGAACCTGCACAGCGCGCCTTGAATTCCAACCAGAGTATCCTCGCAGAACTATATCCGCCTATGTAATGACATCATGTGATAAATTAAACTCATTGATCATCATAATGCAGCACACAAAGACAAATCAAATGAAAAGCAACTGTATTTAACCATATTTAAGAGTATTTAATAAGAGAGGGTTCAGATAATAACAGAACCTTAACTGTTTACAAAACAGAAAAGAAGGGAAACTTAGTTGGTGGCCCCTCCCTCAACTAAATCAACCTAACAATTAACGCATCTATTAATGTCATTCATTTTTTTTTTCTGAACCAGTTTAATATGAATTCATATACAACGACTGACGTGTACATAATACTTTCTAACTAAAGATTTCCCTCAGTAATAAAAAAAAAGTTTAATAAAACAGAACCTTAATTGTTTACAAAACAGAAAAGAAGGGGAACTTAGTTGGGGTCCCCTCCCTCAACTAAATCAACCTAACAATTAACGCATCTATTAATGTCATTCATTTTTTCTTCTGGACCAGTTTAATGTCAATTCGTACACAACTACGGATGTGTACTTGATACTTTCTAATTGCAAATAAAGATTTCCCTCAATAATTAAAAGAAAAAAAGAAGCTGGATCAGAAATGGTGCATAACTATGGAAAATCATGATTCATGATAGAAAAAAACAATTTGATCATATGCAATGTCAACGTTTAAGAATTCAATCATAAATAAATGGCTCAATTACAGTTTTAGTCTACCTATTTTTACCGATTCACGAAATTAGTCTTCTAATTTAAAAGTCAATATTTTGGTTTCTCTCTGGCTTTCTAACTAAAAATAACAACGATATGCTTTAAATAACTTGACATATCGTACGATAATATAGAATGATTAATACTCGTGAATTTGGAATAAAACGCCATAAAAATTTAGATTTCAATTTCAGAAGTTTTCATATTTTTTATTTAATCAACAACATATGAATGATTAATATATCTATATGTTTTTATATTATAGAATTGCACGTTTAATCATTGAAAATATGTCAAATCATTATTTTTATAGTAAAAAAATATGCGAGAGATCAATTGTCGAATTTTAAAATAAGAAGACCAATTTCATGAATTGACAACAACAAAGGGACCAAAATTACAATTAAGACTAAAATAAAATAACCACTCCTTCTACAATCCAAATCCGAAATCAGAACTGTAAACGAATTAACCATTAAGGAATAAATCATCTTACAAACACCAATGAAATAATATCAATCAACATCATAAGAATATCCTAGATTTGAGAAAGAGGAAGAAGAAGAAGAAGAAGAAAGAAGTACCTTACGAGCATACAAATGAGAAAGCATAGCACCCCAACCTTCTTTCAAATAACTGAGTTGAACAATGGAAGAACCGAAAAGCACAAATTGAGGTCTAGTAGGCCCTACCATTTTTCTTGTAACTAACTATTTCTCTTTTACAGAGACATATACACAAACACCTGTGTGTGTGTGACAGAACTGAATGAAGTAGAAAGATATCAGAAACAACTTATACACGAATATTTAAACTCCAACTTGACTATACACTTTCTGAGACTCCGATAAATTAATAGATGGAGGACCTATCATGAAAGTTAAATAACACGACCTTTCATTAACTGCTTTTTTTAAGGTAGATTCTTTCTAAGGGAGTATATCTTTTGATGGAATTAAATGTTATTTTTTCTTTTTTTTTTTGGTAAAATATATTGATTTCATTTCAGTTAATAATATAGTTATTTTTTCCTTTTTGAATTGATTATTTAATTAATTTTAAATAATAATTTTATCTTTTATTTCTTAAAAAATCAACAAATTAGTTTTTTCACATAAACTTATTAAATTCATTATCTTTAAATAAAATTAATAAAATTAATTATCATATTCAACAAAATCATATTTTCTTTCAATTTATAACTCAAATTTTTAAATAAATTTATATTTTTATCTCCGTTAAAAACAAAACAACAACAAATAAATAGTTCACATTGGATGAATTATAGAAAGAAGATGAATATATTTTTTTTGGTGATTTTGAAATCAAATCTTAAAATGTAAGTTCTTTATTTGATAAATTTAATGTTGTTTTCGTTGAAGAATTTATTTAAATATTTAAACTCTATATTTAATAAATATTTGAATTTTTTATAATTATCATAAATGAAAAATGAAAATAATAAATTATGAGTGATGAACATAGTAGTAATTAGATAATACAATTGAAAAGAAAAAGAAAAATAAAGTTACATTGAAAATTAAAAGTGTCTGTCTTTAAATAAATTATTTTTGCAAATATAACAGTTATTGTGGAGGGAAGAAATACATATTTACAACAACAAAAATTATTGTACTTTTTTAATGAATAATAAATATTGCATTCATATTATAAAATGACAAATATTTTTAAGATAATATTTTATCTCAAATGAGATGTATATTTATCTAGGTCGGACTCAAAATTGCATAAGTCGAATCCGATATCAAGTTGACCCAAATCCAATATGTGATACGACACCACATATCAACACAAAACCTTGACCCAAATCCAATATGTGATACGACACCACATATCAACACAAAACCTTAAGGCATTAGGTGTAAGACTCATAATTGAATACCCAACAATCTCCCCCTCAATTATGAGTTCTCACCACTAGACTTGATCCACTTGATCCGAGTCCTTTTTGGTCCACCACTAGACTTGATCCCCTTGATCCAAGTCCTTAATTTTGCTCCCCGTCAAGCCGAACCCGACTCTGATACCACTTGTTGGGGAGAAACCGGAGGAGCACTACATTCGGAATGTGCTAAACAAGGATTAATAAGAGACTTTAGCACCACATATCAACCCAAAACCTTAAGGCATTAGGTGTATGAGTCATTCTCCTTATATATCCAATACAGCCACCATTTCTGGTCAATGTGGGACTAAAGACTCATAATTGAATACCCAACATAAATCTCAATATAAATTGGATACCCTAGATCATAAAGGTACACAAAAATCGTTACATAAATTTTTATTATACTTTGAAAAATTCTGACTTGGTCATCGAATGTGTTCAAGTACTCCCACTCTTTATACAAGAAGTTGACGGAGAAATCCTATGTTTCAGCTTGTGAAGATAAAGAAAATTATTTAATTATTCATCTCTTGTACAATTATTTAATTACTTATGAAGAGAATAATATTTTTAGTAACATTTAAAATAAAAAAAATTATTGAATATTGTTAAATTTTAAAAATTATAGAGAAAAATTATAATGTATACTTATGTTTTTAAAAATAAAATATTATATATATATATATATATATATATATATATATATATATATATTTAATGCTACAAATTTGTATATACGTCCTCAACTATTTAAAATTTGAATTTTGTCTTCTGATGCTTCAGCTTTATCTTTTGATTTCTCATATGTTTTTCATTAAAAAATTTGCCCTTTCTGATCCTCGTTAGTAGTGCGTAAGCTTTATTAGTGAATTATAAAAGACCTTTGAAAAATAATTTAATTTATTACAATTTTTCTATTTTTGGGCTTGAGTACAATGGCCCAAAGTTTTGTTATAGCCAATTCTTTCATGGAAAAAAAATGAAAATTTTCCTTTGTACCCACACTCTTATACCTTTACCCCTAAAATATGAGTGAATTGACCATTTTGCCCTCGTATAAATAATAAAATTTCTATAAAATTGTAAGTTTTTTTTCAAAATTTCCGGAAAAGTTGAAAAACAAGTTTTCCGGTACATAGTTGTACTCCGGAAATCTTGGAATGAAGTTTTCCGATACAGAAGGTTTTACCGGAAATCTTTGATGAAGTTTTCCGGTACAGAACATTAACATTTAAAAAAAAATTTAAAAACTAAAAAAAAAAAAAAAAAAAAAAATCTGTACCGGAAAACTTATGTGTATATGTTTTCCGGAAATAGTAAAAAGAAGTGAGGGTAATTTTGATATTTTCAAAATATTTTGGGGGTACAAGGCTAATTGTGGGGTATAAAGGAAACTTTTCAAAAAAAAAAATAGATATGCTCCATGTCTTACTACACAATCTTTGGAGTCCAACAAAGGAAATTATACATGTACCTCTCAAATTTAATTATACTCCAACAAAAGTAATGAATTAATAATTATGCCTTTGTATAAATACTAAAATTTGTTATTTTTTTATTCTATTATTATTTCACTTTTCTGATATAAAAATAAATATTAATTTTTCCTTCTTTTTTAGAAATGTTTTTTAAAATTTTTTGATATAGAAATTACATTCTGAATTTTTTTTTTAAAAAAATTT
>JBBPBR010000006.1:43914298-43929608 GCA_037974775.1 Cicer pinnatifidum
TTAATACTGAAATTGGAGAAGTTACTAACTGGAATAATAAAACAATAAAACCAAATCCCAAAAATTTTACTTAGACCAAATGTGATGTGTCATAATGTGACAAATTGATTTTTCTATGTATTTGAGTAATGTAATGATTTGTTTTCAAATAAATAAATATGTACTGCCAATAAAAAAATTTCTAAAGTGGTTTGTATTAGAAAAGTTAAGAAGGCATTTGGTACCAAAGTGGCTTATTTTTTGAAAAAACTCAAAGGTGTGAAATGAAGATTTTTAAAGTAAGTGATTTTAAAACAAAAAAAAATTTGATTAGTGTTATTTCAATTGTGAATTGGAAATTTGAGTTTTTTTTGGAGTAATGTCACATTAAATAAATTGATTATTCTCTATGTTTATGTAGTTTGTTCATTGAGTTTTGAAAATGAATTAAGATTGTTAACACCGAGTTAGAAGCGGTGAAAACTCTGAATATTTTATTTTGTTGTGTTGAAACTTTTAAGGAAAATAGATAGAAGCAAAAATATAATGGCAAAATTTCGAGTCGTTTAAAGTTTGAAACCATATGAGTTGTTGTCCTTGATTATCTAAGGTGTTTTAAACTATATTTGATTTGAAATTATTTTTTGAAAGACTTTGATAAGTAAAATGTGTTTTAGTGGAGTTGTACATATGTAGAAATAGAGTTCAAAATTTTGTTTAAATGTTAGTTTTAAGTTGATTTTGTGATTAAGGTGTTAAAAGTTCTATCGCTGGGGTTTTGGTGAGAACAAGGTTTCCATATTTATAGTTAGAATAAAAAAGTTTTAGTTCTTAATATTAAATTTCTATTTTTTATGATGAGATTTAACTTTGAAAAATAAAGTTACAAACTTCATGCCTTTGAAAAGAGTTCATATTTAAAAAAAAAATAAGGTTTCAAGCTTTGTATATCAAAAAGATTTGAAGGAGAAATATTCCCTTATGAATAAAGTTTTATTCTTGAGTTTTAAAGTTGAAAGTTTTGATTTTTATAATAAATATGTAAATTTTATGTTAAAATTTGAGGTTGAATAAGTATTTAGGTATTTTGAAAAACAATGATTGATAATAATTTTGGATTTTTATATGTGGCTTTTATGAATGAAGTTTTAGTTGGAGGCTTAAAAGAAACTTGTGAACTTGGAAAATTATTTTGTGTTGACGAGAAATATGGTTTTAGTGATAAAGATTAAGGTTTCAAAAATGTCAATTTGAAAGTTAAGAAAAATATGAAAAGAACTTTGGAAGAATCATTTTTTGAGTAGTTAGAATATTGGAATTCTTACTATTTGAGTTATTTTTTTGGTTAAGATTTTTTGATACAAGTTTTCTAATAGTTTTTCAAATATTAAAGTGTTGAAGGAACCTAATGAGGTAAGAAAATCTAAGTGACAGACAAACCCTAATTGATTTGGATAGTGGCCGAACCTAGGATTCATTTGGGAGTTGTTTTAGAAACTTGTATTAATTAAGTAAATTGATTGATTTAAGGTACAAGAAAATTGAGAGATGTCGTTGAAATCGTCAGATAGGTTATATTGGCGAATTGTAAATTCCTTATGTAAGAAAACGTCGTCGAGTTAAGAACACTTTCTAACGATATTATATATGCTTGAATGCAAAGTGTATTGATATACATGTTATCTGTGTTAGTGATGAATAAATATGCACACGATTGTTTATCTATTTGAAGTGATTATGTATTCATAATTGATAAAATAAGTGTTAACTATGTGTTATAAATCTTATTGATGATAAACTATCGTGAGTATGCTCTACAAAAAAGTGTAGAAAAATCATTATTGTTTGATGAGTATTAAAAGTGGAGTCTTTTAACAACTACTTTACATAATAATTGATGTGAAAAAGTCAGAGTATGCTCATGCATTTCATAGTTACTGATGACTGTGATGAGGCATAGAGTGGTATCACGAGATTGGATAGTCAACCTTATCACTGTGAGTATTATTGAGTCGTGTTAGTGTGTGAGATTGCACCTTACTAAATTGTGCTAGTGTGTGAAAGACAAAACATTGACAAATAATATTGGTGTGTGAAAGGATCTACATTTATGATTTATGCTATTCGGGGTGAATTTATATATATATATATATATATATATATATATATATATATATATATATATATATATATATATATATATATATATATATATATATATATATATATATATATATATCACTTAATACCATGTCATATTAGCATTTCATGATTTGTATTTTTGTATATATGTTGTTTTTTAGATCGTGGTCCTCTACTTATGTCCCATGTTCTTAGAGTTCTGAGTTGCACGAGAATTGAAACAACAATAATGTCAAAAAAATGTACGAGGAAAAAAATATTTACCACACTAGAAATCTCTTATGAGCTCATGTTTCCAATCGGCTCCTCCCTCTTTTCTCCCCTCTTTTCTGTTTTCTTTTCCTCTTTTTTATAGTTAGAAATTAGATTTAAATTTTTTTTAAGACAATAATTCTCATTAAGATAATTTTTAGCGTTTTCAAAAACCTACCGTAATATGATTTTTTTAACCCTTTTTAAGAAACAATAAATTAAATCATAATTCTAATAATTGATTTTTTTAATCTTATTTTTTTTATTTAACGAAAAGTCCAAAATATCCTTAATGTTTATTATTACATTTTTTCTGCAAATAAAAAAAAGAAGAGCTGACATAATTAAGTGTCAACAGCCTAACTATTTATTTTTATTATTATTATTTTTATTATTATTTTTTATATATTTATTATTTTTCATAAAAAATCTAAAAGTAGCGGACAAAATTAGGTGTCAATAGGTGTCTATGAATTCCTTAGACACAATGATCTAGGAAGGACAAGGTTGAAGTGATGAATCAGGACTTTTGGAATTTATGAAGTGGTTCCAATGATACAAATGCTACATTGTTGGTGGTCACTCAAAAATGGTGGGTATAGAGGGATGAACGTCAAACCAATAAAGGATTTCAAGTAAGGATCTAATTGGTTTTTAAGAAAAGTATTAGATGTTCGCCTGGTAGAATTTCAAACAAGACTAGATAAAGTTTGATAAATGTCAAGGAGATTCAACCACTATGGAATTGTGGAGGAGACAAGACTACAATTTGGGATAATGGTGTTTTGATGTCAATGAAGGAGGCATGTATTGAAGTTAAGGGCACTGCATATTAGGGGTGAGCAACACCTTGTGATTGATAAATGACATGTTAAAAGAATAGTGGATACCTTGAAGGATAAGGTTGAGCGTTCGAGTTAAACTAGATTCGCGATTTAAATTGTTAAGGATAACTCTTGTGACGATTAAAGGTGTGAGACCAAATATTCCATTGGTAAATGACAAATCTCTGCGTGGTTTGGGAGATAGTATGTATATATGGTGATTTAAGATAAAACTATAGATGGATAAGTTTGAATTTTGAGTGATTTTTGGATAAACGTAAGGGGTTAAGTCTTGATGTATTGAATCATATGTTACTATTAAGTGGAATTATAAGTATGTAGTACAAGAATACTTTGAGATTGTAGCAATATAAGTTTTAACTATTTGTTAAAATTTGGTAATCACCTAGATACCGTGAATATTTTGAATAGATTGGAGGAATTAATCGAGATTTGATTTGAGACCCTATGATGGTTGATCTTTAAGTCCATTATTTCAACTGACTAGGCTAGATGGGCTAGATGGAGGACCAAATGGTACCTTACACTTGGATAATCGATGGAGTTGAGGTGGACAAGTTTTGAATAATTCAAGTTATAGACGAAAGTGATTGAAGATTTATTGAAAATATTGTGCTATGAGTAGAAGAGTTTTCATCAGTAAGGTTACTAAGACGGTAATAGTCAAGGATAAATAAGATCTTATATTATATCTTAATATATAATGAATTGATTTAGACGTTGTAATGAATGTTTGTTGATTTGGAGGATCAGGTCCTAAACTTTTATTCGACGATAAAACGTGAAAATAAATAAATATAATAAATTATTTATGGTTTTGTTGTTGTTCTTGGGAAATCAAACGTTAAGATTTGAAAAGAATGTTTCGGTGACTAGATGGACGAGTAGGGTATGGGGATTTTGAAGATATGTTACTACATAGCTTTGATGCAAAGGTTCATATATAGTTATTCACTAGGAGATGATTGCTTAGAACGTTTAATGAGTAGTTCTTTAGGATGTTCGAATGTTGGGACTCTTTTAGTTGGTTCCTTATTGAATTTTGGAACAAATTAGAACCCGTAAGTGAACATATTTTTGGAAGATGTGCTAAGAAAACGTGTTGGAGCAGCACATAGAGATGTGACTTATGTCAATTAAGGAATCATGAAAGAAATCACCTCACCCGTGATTTGGAAATTGTTATCGTGAATGTATGCCAAAGATTCAAAGGCATTACTTCAATGGGTGTTAGGGGGTATGCTTATCGTGTTTGACAAACAAAAGTGTTGAGTAGTTTTTTGGTTAGGAATAATTGAGCATGAGATGAAAAAATTTGGTGGAAACTAGTAAGACTTTGATTTATTGTAATTGTTATATTGAAGAAAGACAAAGTATGGTAGCAGATGAGGTAAGCAAATAAATAACTTTGGATGTTGACCACATGAACGATTAACAATGGTACAGACGAAAAGTGTTTTGAGATATATTTTCTATGTATAATTTTTCAAGGAAACGTGAAAATTGAAAGGGATTAAGATTTTGTTTGAGTTGTCAATTGAATTAAGAATGATCAGGATGACAAACTTATTTAAAAGAAAAAGAGTTTAATAATAAAAAGAAAAAAAAATCAAGCGAGGTAGATATCCGTATAAATAACATCACAACTTCAGTAAAATCTTATTCTTTTTAGTTAAATTTTAATGTAAAAAATAGTTGATTTTGAACACTTAATTCATTGTTAATTTTTTATGTCTGTAAAGATAAATTACGTCTCTGTGTGAAATATATATGTGGAATTAAGATAAAGAGTATGCTTTATAGATTAAAAGAAAATTAATTATGATATTATATAATTTAGATGCTATTGTTTTTAGAGATTTATAAAAAAATGAGAAGTTGTTTTGTGTTTGTCTGTTATAATAATAATTTTTTTTTTATAAAAAGAAAACCAATTTAAAAAAATGATTTTGTGAGAAACTACTAAAAATAATTTATTTCTCATTTTTTTTAAAAAAATTATAGCACATGATTGCAAACATTCGAAAGTGATTATTATTATTTAAAAAAATAAAATAATCATTTAAAAAATAACCGTGACAAACACACCTATTTTTTTTTTTTCTTTCAAATCTTATCCACATAAGTATTTTCACACTCAATTATAGAAATAAACATTATAGAAAATTTTACCTAGTATTTCAACACTTAATGTTACAGCTGTGTAATTTGACACAGATTTTTGACACCTTATATAATTAAGTGTGGATATGGTCTTGAGGTGAGAGAACAAGATATATGTGTCAATTTTGTAAGCTTACTATTTATCGGCTCCAACCTACATAACCCACGGACAAAGAGTTTCATGGCTAAAAAGATATGTTTCGAAATTCTGATTTTTCTGAATGTTTAATTTAAAAAAAAAATAAATATATTAAAGTTTTATTACAAAAATTTAATTTTTCTCGAGAAACTTTTTTCTAATTTTTATTTTAAAAATTTTAACTCACAAAAAAAAGATCATAAGCTCTCTATTTTATACGCACAAAAAATAATAATTTTGTAGGCTAGAGTTTAAAAGTATTTTCTCAACAGGGGACTTACAATTATGGAGCTTTTGGAACTTTTTTTGACAATGGACATGAGTCTCTAGGTTAGAGAACAAGATTTGAGGAGAGATAAAAATAATTAAAAATTCAAAAACACTATAAATATATGATGTTTGTGTCTATATATTAGTCTAAAAAATATTTATTTTAATGTCATGTTTTTATAAGATAAAGTGTATTTTTTAGTTTCTCTTAGATTTTTTCTACCTGAGTCGAACGTATCAGACATTAAATATTATAAGACGGTAATTCCTTCCATTAAATTCAACCTCGTTGATAATAAAATGTATTTCTAATAATTCACTTAGAGTTTTTGCATTATTACCATGTTAAAAATAACAAAAACACTAGTCAACATAATAAATATAAGGTTGATTAAGCCCGTATGAATAGACAAATTTTGTGAATCGTATAACATTAATTTAATACAGATAAGATAATGATAGGGATTGAGATGTGATATACAAATTTGAATTGAATAATTAATGGTACATCATTACAGAAAAATTACAACACATACATAACAATAAAATCAACAAGCTCTTGAACAAAGGAAACGAGTAAGGACTTTCACCACGTGAAAAAACTCTTCCCATAATTATTTGAAAGTATGAAAAGACAACTTTCCTCAAGGGCCCACATAATTGATTTTCTTTCATGCTTTGCAAAGTAAATTGCAAATAAAAATACCAATAACCAAAGTTTTTTTTTTCTTCCAATTTTTTTATTTTCAATCATTGCTTCATGAATCAAACCACACCACACATAAATGCAAACAATAATTTCTATAAATCCCATTGTAAATGTCTTCGAGGGATACTATAGGACACATTTATAGTGGTGGTTCCATCTGGACTTGGAGGATAATATGGTGAATCCTCTGCATATTCAGTTGGTAGTGACATCCAATGCAAACTAGGCTTCCAATCTGCTTCTCTAACAACTTTTAATATTTCTTTTACAACTACCTTACTTCCCTCAGCTGATAGATGAACTCCATCCCTAATAAAATTAAGCAAAATACCTTAATTATTGATAATATAAAAAAAAACATTATTAACAATTTAACAATAGTTTCAATTGATAAACAATATAAATTTTTTTACACTAATATATATAAAATAAATTTATTTATTTAACGTTGATATGATTAATAAATAAATATTTATAATACTATTGTCACGTGGGATATAATATCATGTGGATGTGTTGTAAAACAATGCCACTTGGATGTGACTTGGATTTTATGTGAAATTATTAAGTCAATCGTGGAAACAATAATGTTTACTTTTCTTATGCGTACAAATAATGTGTCTCTTGTGTTTTTTTTTAATAAATAATATGTATTTTTAATACTCACGTTTATATCATATAATTAAATGAATATTTTTTATTCCAATAATTCAGTGAAAATTGATAGGAGAAACTTCATTTTCAAAATGTTAGGAAAAAATATTTGTAGAAAGAAAAAGCAGAAACAATTATTTTCTCCAACTTTATTTATAAATGAAAGTAAATTAATAGAAACTGATTATGTATTTAATTTTAATTTTTAATTAAATCAAATATATTAATTTTTTATTGACTAACTTTTATTTTTAAATAAAGATAGATAGAAAATAGTTGAATAACTGGAAGATTAAATATATAAGTATTGTGTACTTACGTAAAGCTGACATCTAACCAATCATCCCTTTGTTGGATTGCAGACCAGAGATTAATGACCTTTAAATTCAACTCGTCACATAACTCCACCAATGCCTTTGCATATATTCCACAATGTTCATTTGTTCTTCCGGATTGTGTTGCACTAAATTCAGTCAAACCAATAAGTACTTCATCAGAATTTTCAAAGATGTTGGAAAAAATATCAATTATTCTAGTTATTATAATTAACTTTAATTTTAAGATGTATGGTTATTGATATATTGGAATTTTGTTTTTTTGTTTTTAAAAGAAATTCTGGTTTAGTTTTAAGTTAGCGCATTTTGATCATTAAATGTTTCAACTTAAAGCTTGAACTCAGAATATAATATTCAATATGATAATATCGATATTTATTAATTGAACTAAATTTTACGTTGATAAGTGATATAATTGATTTAAGAGGAACGAATAATAATGTGTCATTAATCTTTATCTAATTTTTATTTTTATATCATAACATAAAATTTCTTTAAAAATATAGTAAGTAAATAGAAATTGCATTAACCTGAGTTTTTTCCGAATTTGAACTTCACTGATGGGAGGAGAGGTTAGAAATATGAGACGAATATGATCTGAGAGACTCTAAAAAACATTGCTATTTGTCAAATTTTGCACAAACAAATTATTGGATGAAAAAATTTATCAAAAAATAAATAATTATAAGGTGAACAAATTTAGATACATAAATTATTTGTGCAAGCATGGAGAAAAACCTATTAAAGCTTATTGGCACCAAATGAACTTATAGTTTGGTGTGGAAAATCATTCATATTTACCTTTAAATGGTTAGCAATCTTCCTCATATTTTCAACATATTCTTCAAGGGGTACATGAGGACCAAGGCCAGATGGGTGAGGGTGAATTGAATCATTCCCACCAAAGTAAACAATTACCAATGATGGTTGCACATAAGCATCCTAAGTTAAAGAACAGAGCAAAAGGGTCATTCATAAATCAAAGTATAATAATTTTATATTAATAGACAACCAATTAAAACTATTTATGTTGCAGTTATCATCTCAAGCAATTACAAAAAAACAATGACAATCAAAATCAATGACTCTATATTATTATGATCTTAATAATTTACACTTACCATGCATGACTATTTTCTGTAATAATTTTCACATATGATTCTCCTTAAATGAAATAATCACTAATCACATTGTGTATAGCTAAGTCCAACAAATATATTTAACCAATCAAACATAATAATAATAAGTCCAACTTTCCTTTGTAATTAAGATAATTCAGAAATGTGTTAATTAAGACATTTCGACCATTTCAATTAGTTGACTCCATTGAGAGGTGTAGCCATTACTCAAATAAAAATAAAATGATTTTAATAATTATGATAGAAGACATTAAATACTTACAAGGAAAACAATGGAGTATTAAAAAAGAAACCAATTTTTAATGGAATATTCAAAAGGAAACTAATGGAATATTCAAAAAAGATACCAATGGAATATGTTAAATACCTTGGGGAAAATTTCATCAAGAACCTCCAAAGCACGTCTTGAATTCCAACCTGAGTATCCCCTCAAGATTATGTCTGCCTATATATCACCATATCAATTTTATACATAAGTATATTTTTACCATCAATATTAAAATAAAATAAAAAAATCTTAATAAATTCATTATAATAACTGAATATTTTCATTATTTTATCAACATCTTAAGTTTCACTATATGTAAGTGTAAGTTTAAATCGAAAAATATAAACTACTAAAAAAGTGACAACAAGAAGGTGTACTTTATTTTTTTACTATTAAAAAATAACAATGAAAAAATAACCATAAAATGATAAATGACTAAAAAACCATAAAATTATAAAGAGTAGCAAGAAAAGAACCTTTCTAGAATACAAATTAGCTAGGATACCACCCCAACCACCATTATCAAAACTCATCTGAATTATGGAAGAGCCAAATAGCACAATTTGAGGTCTCATTGGGCCAGCCATCTCTATGTACTATGATGTTTGTTATCTTATTTGGCTCCCCCTCACTCAAACACTACTTCTCCTACGAGGTTGCAATAACATTAATGGAATATATTCACAATTTATAGACGTGGATTTTATTTATTTTTATTTTTTTCTCTCTCTATTGGCCCATTTTGCAGTCCTTGCCACGTTATATGTTTGGCTAGGTAGCTGGCAATCATGGCTTATTATAATGCCAAAATTCTCTATTTCAACCTGATCCATGATTCAATGGGGTATATATAATATTATTTTTCAACCAATTAAAATGATTTGCCGTGCAAATAAATAAATATTTTTTTATTTTATTTTAGTTACTAAAAATAATTGATGTTCACATGCAATGATTTGTTCTTATAGCATTTTTTATATAGTTAGTCATGCCCAATAAGTTGGGTCAATATTCATTTGATAGACAAGTTATTATTTTGAAACTATAGGTGATATTACGTATCAATAAAATACAAAGCCACACATAACCAGGTAGAACCATACCAGAGGCAAAAGGCAAAATCCCTAATTATTGTTTTAAAGAAAATTAAATATTTTATAAAATTATTAATTATGATTTTAATTATATTATCATTTAATTTGTGTTTTTTAGTAAATTATTTAAAGATAGAAAATCAAATATAAATTTGCATATTTATGCAAAGATCACATGATCATTTTTCAAATAATCAAGATTGATTTCATCGTCAAATTTTGGACTCATCTCATATATATATATCAAGATAAAAACACAATATTATGAAGTATGAAATGATTGGAACGAATTCCTCAAAGAAATGTCAAACCACATTAATAGAAGAATAATTATAGAACATTGTTGTTGTTTGGAAAATGTTCAGAAGAATATTATGATTTTTTATAAAAGACCATAGACAAATAATTAAATTAGTTTGAGAAGTCTAAACTATAAGTTAAGAATGTCAAAGTCACACATAAGGTTGTTGAGATTAAATGAATAACTAATAGACTCAAATTGAAGGCTCAAATGGTTAAAACACTTTCCAAATTGATAAGCTATAAACAAGAACAAAAACACTCAAGTGCACTGCGAAAAACATTCTTACCATAGAAATATATGCATGTCTTTGATCAATAATAGTACCAACTAACATTTGAAAGTTCATTCCTACATTTGTTCAGGTTTTTTTTCAGACTTAAAAGCAAGAATGTTCTAGACAGTAATATAAACATGTGTTAATTATTTTAAACAAATCTGACACTTGCCTAATGTATCCAACGACTATATTCAGTTTAAACTGAATATATATTCAAAGCTTACTATCATATATAAATTGAAGATTAATTGGAAGATGAAGGCAATAGTTCAATTTGCAATCTACCAACATTTTTTCAAGTAATTAGCACAAGTCAAAAACACTTCAAGAAAACTCTAACTCTCTTCATTGTAGATTATCATTTACTAGGTTTGTCTTTATAATTTATCTCAAACAAAAAGTTGAGAATTATTAGATCTCAAACACTTTTTATCATACACATTGAAATTGACTCAAGTCTATATTTTATGTTAGATTGAATATGTTTGTAAAAATTCATTCTAAAATGAAAGGTGATTGTGAAAATCCTTTCAAGGTTGAAAGGTGGCTGTAAAAATCATTTCTAGATTGAAAGGTGAATATTGTAATTGATCAATTCTGACAAAGAGAAAATATGTGAAAGGGAACATTCTGATTTAGAAGCACATAGTGAAAATATCAAAGTTGTAAGGACTAAACTAGCCTAAGTTGGGTGAATCGATATACTTCTTATATGCGATCTTTATATCCCTTTTCTTTAATTATTTGCTTATATAAGTAGCACTTCACTATCATTGTTTTTATTTACAACATCTTAATTTCATATAAAATATCTGGAACGTTCTGGTCAGTTAATAGTTTACTAATCAACTTTTGATTACCAAGTATAATCCTGAGTAAAATATCAACTAAAGTGCAAAAACTAAATTTTAAAAAGATCACAATTCAAATTCATTTCTTATGACTATTGATTTCACTTCAAAACATACATGTATATGGATGAAAATAGCATATAGTTAGAAAAGTTATTTTGGTGTAACTATCACTTGATAGTTGACATCGATATATAAGGGTCTGAGTTGAATATAGAATTCTCTATTTCTTCATATTTAAAATGTGTAAGTTTAGTCTTGATTATTTGCCAAAAAAAAACAATGGAATTAACTAAATCATGTGAGCCACATTGATTTTACCCATTCAACTGTGAAAAAAAAAACACTTAATTTACAACAAACCTCAATATCAGGTAAGTGGCATAGTTTTATCATTGTGTCTAGGGATGACAATTAGACCCAGACTCAATGGGTATCCGCAAAAAAAAAAAACCAACAATAGGTAGAGTAAAAACTCGCATAATGTGTATTAAGCGGGTATGGGGTGCGGGTACGCGTACTATAGTACCCACCCCACACTCGCACTTATATAAAAATATTATTTATTTATTATATTAATGTTTAGTTTAATTAATTGTTTTCCTTTATATTTTAATATCTATTAATATCATTGGATCATTCCAATATTTATAATCAAATCAAAAGATAAACGTTTGTAAACTTTTTAAGAATTTGATTATGATGAATAGTTAAATAATTGTGACTTTACAACTAAGAGTTATATCTTATTAATCGTGTCTTTATAATTATACTTGTAACTTCTTATCAATTGTTTTGACTGATCTCAAATAATATTATCGTAAGACTTGCAAATTCATAAAATATTATTATGGATATTTGAATGTGTATTATAACGAGTGTTCATTTGAAATGTTTGAGTTAGAAAATATTTTGATTTATAATACTTTATGATTGGATTTATGATATTTGAATAATTTTTAAATTTAATCACAAATTAATATTTATTTATCGATCTATTTTAGTTAAAGTGTGGGTAATGGATAATGGGTAATGAGTGCGGGTATTAAAGTTGATACCCAAGAGGGTACAGACACGGGTATGATATTTTTTTAAAATTATGAAGTATGAACGGATACTATAGTACCTACCCATCGCCATCCCTGTCAAACTAAATATTGTAGTTATGTTCTCTTAAAAAATACTTACATACTTATAAAACATAATGGCCCCCTTTTTCTCACCATCTCAGCATATAGAGAATGTTATTTTTATTTTTTATGCACAATTGTATAAATTAATTTTTTCGAATATTTAAATCACGTTTAAGGATTTTTTTTCTTCTAAGTGGTTGAATTTTTATGTACATAATCTAGAAATTAAACATAATATATAATCTTACGTTAGAGACCTAAACTACTTATCACTTACGCGACATATTGAATAAGTGGTTGCATGCTTGTTAACTCATTAAACTTTTTACGGATTAGAGAGCAAAAGGATATAAAGTTATACTAGAGGATCTTTGTATGTCTTTTTATTGGTAAAGAGTATATCGTGGTGTACGAGGAAGTCTTTCATGGTCCCACTCATTTTCAACACAATATTTAACCACACATATTCTTAAAATTAAATAGAATTTTTTAAATAATTTTAAATGATAAATATGTGTTCAAATACTGTGCCTAAATAATTGTCACCAAATAAGTATTTTTTTTCTTCTAATCTAAGAGGTAAAATATACTAAAACATTTTAAAAGAATTTTTTTTTACTGAACTTTGTTATTTTATAGAAGTTCTATGAACAAGATGCAAGATCTATTATCGGAGTATGCAAACAATCCAATACATGTTGCCTCAATTGGTGGTACCTTAATTTTTTATATATAATATAATATAATAAATGAAGGTTAGTTTTTTGTGTTAAATATATTTTTAATTAATGTAAAATTACGAAATTTTAAGTTTAATTTTCAAAAAAAATTATTTAATTCTAGTTTTTATTTTAATTTTTATAAGATTTGTTTAAGAACTAAAAATATCACTTTTTTTTATATAAAAAAGACTTTTTAAAATAAAAATTAAAAGTGAATAAAAATTTTTATAGACAAAGTACTTGAGAATTTTGTTTATATGAACTAAAATAACATTTTGAAATTTTATAAGAATAAAAAATTATTTTATGTGTTTTTTAATTATTAAAATTGTTTTTTCTTTTTATTATGTTCTAATTTTTAAAATTAGAATAAAATTTTTAAAATATCTAAGACGACTCTAAAAAAATAAATAATAATTTTTTTACCATAACATTTAAACAACTCTTATCTTGGTACATTTATTTAACATTTTATTTTATATCTCTGTTTTTTTTTTAACCAAATCATCAATTTATAATCTATTTCTTCTTACTAAATCGTCAAATTTTTATCACATTTATCACGTGATTATCTTTGTTAATACATCACTCAAAATGTCAATCGGTATTTGAGTGTACATCATATCGAACCATTTTATTTATTATAAAGGTCGGAATACTTCTTATACTTTCTTTCCTATATTATATATTTAAAAAAAAATGGTTAGCGCTCTTTGAATCCATTTTTCCATTATACACACATGGCGTCTCCATTATTGGATTTGGAATGCCTTGGACCACCAAGTGTATATGGCGGTGCATGTGAATTGTGTGCATGTCTATTAGGGAGACATGATAAGTTGTATCCACACATGCGCATAGCCACTTACACTATCCATATTTTATTACTAAACTCCATATACATACCATCAATATTACATATGGACAGGGGCGGATCTTGCTTGGGACCGGGGCAACCAGAGGGGCGCGACCACCTAAAATAAGAAAATTATAGATAAATTGATCAAAATATCTTTATTAAAATTAGAAAATTACAATAATACCTAAAACTCTAAATCAGTGTCTTCTCTTCTTCCTCTCTCTTCATCTCTCTCCCTCTTGTGCTGCTGCTCTCTCTGCTCATTGATCTCGCCTCGCCTTTGTCTGCTTGTCTTGCCTTGCCTTGGTTGTTCATTAAAACTCAAAGGTTCAAATTTCAATTTCGTTCATCATTGGAATTGATATTTGGAGTTTGTTTGGAGTTTGAATTTCAATTTTGTTCATCATCAAGATGACAGTATTTCAATTTAGATGTTTGTGTTGATTTTGCTAATTTCTTGAATTTCATGTGCTAATTTCTTAAATTTCATGTGCTGATTTTTGTTGCATACAAGGTATTGATTGTGTTGATTTTTGTTTGTAATTTCAATTTCGTTCATCATCAAGATGACATGATTTCAATTTAGATGTTTGTGTTGATTTCATGTGCTGATTTTGCTAATTTCTTGAATTTCATGTGCTAATTTTTGTTTGAATTTCATGTGTTGATTCTGCTGATTTTTTTTGTACACAAGGTGTTTGATTTTTATTTCCATTTAAATTTCATTGAAAAATATTTTATGTTCCTAAATTGATTGATTTATTGAACAATATATACTGAGTTTTCTAGTAAATACTAAAGACTTGAATTTTTTGAGTTTGCTTAGAACAAAGAAACATAAATAATGGCTGTTTGTTTTAGAATGCAACTTTTTGTTGTAGAATGCAATCATAATGCCGATTCAAATGGTTCTATTTGTTGATTTATTTAATTTTTTTTTTATTTTTATTAGAGAAGTTTGTGAGAATGAAGAAGAGCAAAATTATTGATTCTTTTTTTAAGATGAAAATTTGTGAGAGTGAAAGAGATGAAAAATCATTTTTTATATCGATCATTCCAAACTTTTTAATCAAACTCCGCAACTGCATATAGAGTATTTATATTTTAATTGGATCTCTTCTACCATACATATATCATCAACATTACTTATGGATGTAGATCTATATATTTAAAAT
>JBBPBR010000006.1:43939837-43951239 GCA_037974775.1 Cicer pinnatifidum
ACAATGTGAAGATGTTGAAGTCATTGAAAATATCATTAAAGATGTTATACAAGCTCATATCTAAATAATCACCAATAGTGGAAACAATCAACTTACACTTGAGTAGTATCAAGTCTTGAGTTTAATGATGAAAATACAATATTATAGTGATTAAAGTACTTGACAATAAATGCATTCCAAAGGAAAAAAGTACTTTGACCATAATAATTATGTGGTAGAGTGATGTTTCCTCTTAATGGACATATAAGATATATTTGTTGAAATGTATAATTATGAGTGTATTTCTAATATAGGCTATTTATATGAGAATGAAGTAGACCATTTCATAGAGTTTAAAGGCTTAACTCTTAAATTTTCATGAAAATGATATTAGGGCTTTATCAAATGTGTCATATTTATATTTCGACCAATGGTATCGAGATTGCATGTGTATGTTATGCTTAAAATGTGTCATACTTATTTTAATGAACAATTGATTCAAAACTTGTCTACCAATCTATTCGGAGACGAGTAAAAATATAACTTGAGTAATGTTTCAAATCGTAAGATACCTTTATCTGAAATCATGAGATTGTCGGAATAACGGATTTAGATGTATTTTGGAAATGGTGGTGATTGTGAGGGGAATTTCCAAAATATATATTTGAAATTCTCTAATAACTATTTTAATGTAGGGAAATTAAATAATTAATTAATGTATCATTTGTTCAAGTGATTGCAATATTTAGGTTTATCGTATTTGTTAGCCATCAAACTAATGCATATGTTGAATTACCAATGGTTATAAACTTTTTCAAGAGTTGTTTTCTTTCACTAGTTAGTATGAGTTTCTCCATAAACAGAGACACTTTAGAGACATAAATAAGAACACAATTTTTATGTTACACGAGTCAAATTTATGTCAAAAATATTTTTAAATCATTTATTTCTATTCTCTAGTGCACGAGAGTAAATGAATGAACTTTATTCTGTAAACTATCATTGATCGATATGTTTATGTGAATGTGCAATTCACTTCAAGGATTACAAAGTATCATGAAGCAGATTCTTCAGTTAACTCGTTTGCATCTAATATATATAGATTTGTGGGGCGAATCGAATATAAAACTTAGTGTGATACACATGTTTTGGAATTTGTTTGTGCAACATTCATCATCATCAATTTTATCTTCTTCTTGTTCAAGATTTGCTGCATAACCCCAAAAGATCCAACGTTTTATCGTTATATACTATTAACTTAGACTTTGCAAATTTATTTGTATATTTATCCTTTTAATTTTTAACGACTTTAAATTTATATTGTCTTCGATATATTCTATTAAATTAAATAAATAAATATTTTTTTATTAATAAAAAAAGTGTTATAAATCTAGAGTACTAAATTAGATTCCTTTTAACAAAAAAAATATGAATACCAATAACTAACTGATTGACAAAGCAAATCTATAAAAAAGTTTATAACGTAAATAAAATTCTACCAAACAAATTTCAGATATTTAAAAATTATTTCTCATATCTCTAAAATTATATCTCTTTTTATTTTATACAAACCACCAATTTTATTCCTCCTTTCAAAAAGAATAAAAGAAAATTCTTTCAACAAACTCAAAATTATGTTTTGTCGAAAAAAAATATGTCAGGAACACTTTTATGTTCTAACAAAAATAAAAACTAAGTTTTTTGGGATCACGTTTGAAATTTTGTGAGGAGTACGATTTTCATTTTTTTTTTCTGAAATTAAGATCAATTTTGAATTTTCATATGGGTATATTTGTTGGTTTCCTATTGTATGGGCTGCAAATTAATGAGCAGACTATAGTCTATTCACACAACTCTAGTTTCTGTTTTTGGTATACCATACTCAACTCTATTCAGGACAAAAAAAACATATCCAACTCAAGTTAATTCTCATGCACATAATTTTTATATTTATGATACTTAAACCAAATACAATTATTATATGGATAAAAAATAATCAATTTTATAAGGATAACAAGTATATTTAAACTCAGAAAGCATTTATGGTAATTATATATTATATAACAACTAAATCTTATATGTAATAGAATTAGAATAGTAAAATATGAATTAAATCTTTATCGAATATAATAATTTTCAAATTGATTGTTAAAAAAAATTATGTTTTTTTATAATGAAATGTTAATTTGAATTGTTTTATTTGTTTAACTTTTCGAAATTAACTTAAATAAAAAAAAAGTAATTTTTGGTTAAAATGAGAAATTGGAAGTAACATTTAAAAAGAATGTTTTTAATGAGTTGATAAATAAGAGAAAAAATTAGAATATATATATATATATATGTATTGCTGTTAATTAACTAATACTAATACAAACTCACTTCTACTTTACATAAAAATGATCTCAAATTTTGAACTAACAAAAGAAATCTCTAAATTATTTGATGTGATAATCTAAATAGACACAATGCAACTCTAAATTATTTTATCTTAAATTTTCTTTTATATAAAATATGAAATATTTTAATATTTTTTATTTAAAAAATTAATTTTAATACTAAATAAAGGGACATCAATATGCGACTAATAAAGTTTTTATTATAATAGCTTATATAACCATAAGTTAGTTCCCATTCTGAAGTCTGAAGCCAACCAACAACCATTCCAATTCAACATTTCTCCAACCAACAAGACTCGCAGTTGAACACTAAAGCAACCTTCAATTCAATTCAATTCAATTCAATTCAATGGCCCTTCTTCACTCCACGCATTCTCTCTCACTTCTTCTCTTTTTCTCTCTACAATGTCAGAACCACTTTCCACTTCTCCTTCTTCCGCGCCCAACGCTGAACCTTCGCTGTCATACCAAAATTCCTCTACCGCCACTCAATCTCAATCTAGGTCGCCTGACCCTCCACGCGACTCTCGCCGCGTCACCATCACCTACGGGAGAACCTACTGGAGTATCGTCGACGACTCCGCCATTGTTAGGGATGATAAGTGGTCCTGCTTCGCCGTTATTTTAAGCTTTTGGTTCTTCGGTAACAGATTTTTCCTTTCAATTCAATTTCTTCGTTTTACATTTCTTACTACAATGCAAAACTGATATTTTCCTTTTGAACATAATTACTGCTAATTTTGCTCAGATTTTGTAAAAACTAATGAAATTGTTGTTGTATTGTAGTGGAGACCATTTATTAGCTCATACTCAATTAATCATAAGGCAAATGTAATTACGTGTTAGTTAAGTTAGTTATGACAGTTGGATAAGTTAGACATGTAACTATGACTATAATTTTGTAACTGTACATTTGAGGTGAGGCTTGTACATTAGCAATGTATTTTTAGTAATTTCAATGAGATACTTTATACTTCATTTTGTCCATTTACAAGTTCTAACATAGTTGGTCTGAGCTCTGAATGCATTTTATATGGTGCACTTTTTTAGTTATGAGATTATTGTGTAATGTTACAGTTGCGGTGACAATGATAGTGGGTGTTTATGGGTCGATGAGCGTGGTTTTAGGTCCATGTTCTTCAATCATTTTGCAACCTAATGCTGTGTTTGTGCAATCTGTGAAGGTCAGTTTTAATAACTGTATGCTTTTGTTGTTTTTTTTTTATCTGTTTTCTTTTTGTAGTAAGTTTTTTATCTTTTTTTTTTTAAATCTGTTTGCCTTTTGTAGTAAGTTTTTCAATCATTTTGCAACCTAATCCTGTTTTTGTGCAACTTTTATATTAAGTTTTTTTAATCTGGATTTGTTTGCATTAGGTAGAAAACTTAGAGGCAAAGCCAGGACTCATTCTTTACGGTACATATGAATATCCACCTCTTGATGTCGTTTCCATTTGGACAGAAACTCGTAATATATCTATTCCTTATGGCTCAGATAAGGCAAGTATATGTACTTTACCCATTCCTGTCATTTGGAATTCTATGCAATACAGAAAGCATTTATACTTGATCTTGTTACTGAACCCTCACATTTCCTGTGATTTAACTAACACCCTTTTCTTATGTCTTCCTCAGAAATGGAAATATTATCTGAATAGAGGGTCTGAATTAAATATTTCATATAGCTTGAGCTCTGAGAGCTCCGCTATTTATCTTGTAATTGCAGAAGGTATTCTTTCTACTTGATTCATGTTTAAATGTTTCCAATCTAATGCAAAAGCTACTTTTTATCACTTTAGCCAAACTGAAGTTTGGAAGCAAAAACAATTATGATTCAAAGTTACCAAATATCTCATTTTTACTAAAATCACATTTGATATGAAGCAACATAAAACTAAATAAAAAAGGATGAAATCTGAAGCTTGAGTTGATAAACCACCAAAAATAATTCACAAATTTACTGAGTTGGGTAGCATACTGCATACTTCAAGATCAGATTAGAAAATCACAAAAACAAGAACCGCACAACCCTCAACTCAAATAAAACGCAAATTAGGTAGAATAAACAAATTCCTTGGGCTTCAGTTTCAGTTACTAATTATGATGCCTTTCTATTTTATTTTATTTTTGGCTTTTACTTGATATGTAATGAGTTTCTTCCATAGAGCTATTTCTTGTTTAAGAGCTCTCTTTGATCTTTGTTGGAGTGGAATGTGTTTTTTTGTTAATGTTTTTGCTATAGTCTGTTAATCATGTGGTAGGTTTCCTGATTTTTGGATTTGTTGTGCTATAGTCTGTTAATCATGTGGTAGGTTTCCTTCTGGCAGAAAATATATGATTAGAAGTTTCTCTTCGTTGTTTCTTTTTCACTTCCGTTTCTCTTTGTTTGGCTTCACTAATAATATTAGCTGAGAGATATTTCTTTTGGAATCTTATTGGGAGAAATCTTTCTATTTAGATGGGTTTTACTTCTTGCTATGGCGTATCCATTTATTACAATCCTGCTGTGTCTCTTACAGAAATGTCTCTTCTTTTTTAGATGCAGTCTCTTACTGAACAAAACAAATCTGACAGAGTTTTATTGGCAGGACTTGTTTTCTGTGTTTTTCCAATATGTAAGCTGTAACAACCTCTAAATACTCACAATGGAGCAGATCTTAGTTTAACTTTGAGGTGGAACATACTGATAATATTCCATAATCCATTTACAGATAACATAACATGTAAAAACTTTATATCACGAAACGGAACACATAGTTGTAAGAGAGGAGAGAGTTCGTTCAAGTTTATCTTTAAGACCTTAGCTCTATGCCTGAGTTACATCAGTCATAAATATTACAATTAGATTGTAACATTTTTGCAAGTAGCACTGCAAATATGCAATGTGCTCCCTATTTTAGTTATCATGAAGCTCAAGTCCATTGTAGTTTCTGCATATTTACATTACATGTAGCTGTTATTAAGGATGTACCAAAAATTTGCTGGCTATGGTATATTTAGCAAGTGAACATGTTACTTTTGTGCCTCTGCTTGCAGGAGCAGAAAGCCTCTCAGTGTGGCTGGAGAACCCAACATATCCCAATACGACTCTGTCTTGGAATGTGATCCGAGGTAAGAAAGTGGTAAAATAAACTGTATGTTTTTATATCAGTCATATACTGATGTTTTTTCTTCTTCTTCAAGGAACTGGTATGATTACGCAAGAAATATTCAAGTCATCAAGTTATTATGTGGCACTGGGTAATTTGGAAGAGCAGGTGGAGGTATTTTCATATTTCTATACCATACTTGCTCCTGTAGTTGCCATAATATGATCTCAAGAATGACTGAAAACAAAAGTTTTCATTGATTATGAAGCCGTGATGTGTTTATTTTTCGTATTGGGAAATCTACAAACAAAAGTTTCTGTTAAAATATCCTTAAAATGGGTGAAACTGATATTAAGTTATTGGACCTCTTCTTTTTCAATGCAGAAAGATGAAATATTCAGAGATTATAAAATGTGGATTGAAGCTTAAGTTCTGATGCTGTAGTTTGCTTGGTTACTATGATTTAAAATGTGAACATAACCTAGTCACCAACAGAAATACTGTCAGACCAGATGACATTTGCTCCACTACTTACTGTTCTTGTTCATACCACCAATATCCCTTTGTTGTTCCCTCAAAGCTGTGTATGCATATAATACCGTGTCTTAGCATTCAAAGTCCTTTGATAGATTGACCACAAAAGAAACAAAGATCTTGCAAATCTCGGTTCATTGAAACCAAATTTAGAACTGGTTGGTTAGTGTTATATACACCAGAACATAATGATCTTAACATTATGGCTTCATAACCAAATTTAGAACAGGTTGATCAGTATCTTATTTTCTATTTTTCCTCTTTTTGCATATAGTTAATGTTACACCAAAGGCCTTGCATTCAATTAAAATGGTGTTAGAGCAATGCTAATTCTGGATCAGAGTGTTCTGAATGTGGGAAAATTGGTATTTGATGCAAGTGTTGTCATAACATTTTGCTTATATTTCTCATTCAAGGTGTTTTTTTACCTTAATTTTGTTTTCAAAAAAAATTGGGAATGAGGAAAATTATTATTCATTAAAGTGGCACTAATGATTGTTTTATAACTATCCGCAAAGGGATTTGAGCCGATACTCATGGACACCTTAATATGATTCTAACAGATTTATAAATTTGTAGGGCAATGTTTTTATGTTTTTCATCATTATTGGTCATTCTTAGTTATTTTCTTTGGTCTCTTTATGTTGAATAGGTGGATTTAAACCTCACTGTAAGGGCCTTGTTGCATAATACAACGAATGCTTACTACAAATGTGCCCTGACTAGTCCATGCAGTTTAAACATGTTCTTTCCTGATGGAAACACAGCTGTTTTAGTTTCACCTGGTCCTCAACAGGCAAGATTATTATCATATTCTTTACTTCAAATAAATAGTCATCCTTAAAAATCTTAAGTGAAACATAAATTTTTTAATGAGGCAACCTAGTTCTGGTTTAGAAGACATATATTTCAGTTCCTTTGCTTTTCCTGTTTATTTACATTTTCTTTACTTTGGTGCAGAACACATCCAATGATGAGTGGTATGTCAAACTGAACTACGGACCAAGATGGCTTACATATATTTTTGGCATAGGTAGTCTCTTTATATAGTCAGCACCCAACAGTATTAATCCTAAATGATTATATACATTACTTATGCTACATCTCCCTACAGGTGGACTGACTGTGATTATGTTTTGGGCCTGCAACTTCTTGAACAAGGTTCGGAGTTCCCATGAAGATAGAGTAGGATCCAGAGCCGAAGGAACAGGACCTGAGCGAGCCCCTTTACTTTCTCGCAAAGATGACGATCTTTCAAGTTGGGGTTCATCTTACGATTCCTTATCACAGGATGATCAGGATCTTGACTTTCTTGCCGGAGGTTCCACTGATGGGAAGTTTTTAGGTGATGGTGAAACCAGTAATAACACACAGCGTCTTTGTGCAATTTGTTTTGATGCTCCACGGGACTGTTTCTTCCTTCCGTGTGGGCACTGTGTGGCTTGTTTTGCATGTGGAACGAGGTAAATTCATTGTTATCAAAACAAACATATCCAAATTCCTGAAGCAATTTTGTTAGTAAATAACTCATAGGTATGCGACCAGTGTCGGGGAGCGAGAGGGACTGTTCAAATCTATTGACCACAATTTTCTGCAATGTCAAAAATCACAATGTGACCGCAAAGTAACTGAGATCACGATTTAAAACCTCCACTGAAATATACACTTCTCTCATCATTTTCCCCTGATATTGTCTCATAGTATTTAACTAAAATATAAAAACTAGCACAATTCTGCAAGTTCCCATTTCAGAAGATTTAACAAGGATAATTTCTTAAGAATTCTGGTTCCTTCCATATGGTTTTGACATATGTCCAATCTTTTCAATACAGGATAGCCGAGGCAGCTGGCACGTGCCCCGTTTGTCGTAGGAACATGAAGAAGGTGAGGAAAATTTTTACTGTTTGATCAGTGTACTGAGTCATGAACCAAATGAACAGCCATCAAAATCACAGATTACTTCTTTCAATGTACTCAATATTTTTTTGTTATAATTACAATAGTCTAGCTAATGCTACCTGCTAGTGAGGGTTGTATTGGTCATGTAATTGCAACAAAACCTGAGGGTGTAAATGGGCGGGTATTTTTCAAATTGGAATGACCAACCGTGAGAGGCATGTAATTGGTGTATGAATGAATGATGGATGAATATCTTAATATGCATAGCACAATAATTGTACTGCTAATCCCATGTACTTGCTTATGTTTTGGAGAAAAGATACCATCCATTGTCAATCTAAAGTATTTTTACACGGTAATCTAATCACATTTTATCATTATGTACTTTGTTATCTTATTTTTAAAGTATCTCAACAAACATCTATACGGTGAGATGTGATTAGATGATCATATAAAACTTTTTTAAACTATCAATGTACATCCATTAAACTTTTTATTTTTCTACTAGAAAATTAAAAAAGTCAATTAGACACTGCAAACAATTATCATAAAGAATAATACTTACACTCAATGATTATCGTTGACAAATTCAATGGTTATTAGACAATGACGACAATCAAGTGCTCTAGGTAAACCCTTCAGTAGAAAGAAAGTCAACTGCAATGTATTTGACAATGACACCAAAGTAAGGTTATACCTCAAAGGTGAACCCTAATGGTACCTCATTTTTAGTATGGTCGTCCATTTTTCACTCTCTTAAAAGTCTAAATTAGATATCTTCAATGAAATCCTTATTTCTTCAACATGTCTCTTGAATAATAGAGAATACACATCAAAGTGTTAACTAATCTTCTTGTCCAATTGTTGACATACTATAAACCAAGATTTTTTACCTCAACCTAGTAATGTTGCAATGGCGTGAAATCCACAATTTCCACATGTTTCAACATTAACTATGCCCTCGGTATATTTATAATTAAATAGAGGTAATTGGTTCAAAAATATCAATAGTTGAGATAGTTGTTTTCCTTAGTGTTGAAATGGTTTCTTTCTTGATTACTAAGATGAAACATTTGCTGACTTTTGATATAGTTTCTTTGTTGACTTATGAGATGATTAATTTGTCAAACATTGAGATATGTAGATATGTCCATATTCTCAAAATAAGAAGGTTGACGATGAACATCATATTATTTTAGTTTCTTCTCTTCTTAATTTTAATTTTATCAGGTTGTAGACACATATAAGTTGTATCTAAAAATGTAAGTTCATGTACCTTACTCTTTAATGTCATTTTGCCAATATTATTAAGTATTCAAAACTGTTTCCACAGTGCATCCATCTCATATGACATGTTCAACTCTGATCTTAAGTCTTCGTCATTTTGTTGATCCTTTATAAATATTTTTCTCTAATGAATATAAATTACATCCAATAGGATAACAATGCCACTCATCTTATAATATGTCAACAAACAAGTACATGGTAATTCATGTGTTGTTCTGTTTGAGCAACCACATATCGCTTTGGTAATACCTACCAAGTAAACTATCAAATATTCTTTAGCAATGTGTTGTATACCTTTTTCGAATACAAATATAGAGCAATCTCCTCAAAACATGATTATGTTTGTCCTCCACAATGTTGATACTACTCTAAAATGATACTTATTCTGTTGTGACTTCAACATGTTGTTCACTGTTTTCCAACTTGTAATGAGAAAGCTCAATCCTAAACACAAATAAAAAAATCTATCAATTAAAAAAACAAAATTAACAAAGAGTTTAATAAATTTTTAGTCCCTACAAAATTGTTGTATTTCACTTAGTTCCTATTAAAAAAAATTGCACTTTTTGTCTCTAGAAAAATCATTGTTTTCAATTTTAGTCCCTATTTAGTCCATAAAGTAGAGACTAAAATTGAAAATTGTGATATTGGTAAGGACTAAGTGCGACATTTTTTTATAAGAACTAAAAGTGAAATTCAACAAATTTATAGGGATTCAAAACTTATTTAACCTATTAACAAATTTACATATTAAACCAAATTAAATTAGAAAATTTGCCTTTTATTATCTATTTGTTGTTGTATTCTCTAAATAAATAGCTCGATTAGTCCACACCAAGTATAAAACTTAATTATGACAGGGCGCCGTGACCACCCCAAAGAAAAAAGTTATAGGTAAAATGATCAAAATATCTTTATTGAAATTAGAAAATAACAAACATATCCAAAATCCTAAAATATTGTGCACTCTCTTGACTAAGCCTCATCATCTTATCTATTTCCTCTTTCCAATTTCCTGAATTTCCACCGGCTAGCCCGTCATCGTCTCTCTCGTTCACTTCCACCGACGTCTCCCTCGTCGGCGTTTGCTCCACCAGCATTTGCTCCTCGTTGGCTCGCTCAATCCTCACTCTACTATTCCCAACCCTAGACCCCAATGCCCATTGATGTCATGTGAGTCACTTATTGACTCACCAAGTTTGATTTGATTGGATTGCATGTCTCAATCTCATGATTTGTTAGTTTTGTATGTGCTTTCAAGGATCAATACAATGCAAATCATGTTTAATAACTTGATCGAATCAAGATATGTCCAAAATATGCCTTGCACAACATCAAAATCTTCACGTCTTCTATTCCTAGACACATACTTCTTATCTTTTATTAACTTTATTAGTTGTTGCGTCTCTATTCTAGGAGCTTTCACATTAGCACACTTTCTTGGTTATAAATTTGTGTGACGCATATTAGGTTGTCTGTGTTTTGGTCTTTCAACGTACTCAATATGTGTCTCGTTGCAAGTCTATTATTTGTCATGTCATTAACAAAGTTTTGCTCATCTTCAAATATACATCCCAAAAATAAACGACTTTATAAAGTATCAATTAACTCGTGACTGTGAAATTCACAACATACACTAACTATCCATGATCACCCTGCTTCAAAGGTCTAACTCTTAGTTTGAATGAACATTTACACATTTTAGAAAATTGTTATCATTGAACTTGGATCTTTTCACAATCTAAAAGTAATTTTCTACTGATGTCTATTTCCCCTGTTTCTATATCTGATGTTATAACAACGATATCAATATCATTTTTGTTTTTAAATTGATTTTGACAACAACAACACATTAGAGTGTAGGAAGCATCTGTAACAATTTATTAAAAACAATATTAATTAATCCCATTTAATACAATATACAAACATTAATAAGAATTAATATCAACTCATATGTAAAATCTACGAGTAAATATGTTGCATAATACATTTTAAAGTCGAAGTTATTTATTCCTGAAACAATTTAAGTTTATTAACAAAAATAAAAATATATTGCAGATATTTCTAAAACAAAAAATTCGATATATAAATAAAGGATTCAGATATTTACTTGTCTAAAAAATTCAAGGCAAATTTATTTTTTCAAATATTTATTTTTGAAATACCTAGAGTTATATAGACTTTTTAAATTTAAAATATTTGCTATATTATTAAGTTTTGA
>JBBPBR010000006.1:43958481-43973031 GCA_037974775.1 Cicer pinnatifidum
TTTCTTATGTATCAATGATAAATATTGTTTCATGTTGTTTTATGTTTATTAGTGGTAAATTTTTTACTTGTGTGTTTTTAATTTTATTTTTTATATTTATCGCTGTTAAATGTGTCCCGTATTTTTTTAATATATCAATAACATATATTTGTTTAGTATTTTGTTATTAGTTTAAATATGTGTGTCCTTGCAATTATAATTTTTTCGATTTTGGTCATCATAAGTTTTTTTGTTTGATTAACATTGTTACAAATATATTTTCATTTTAAAATAGTCATTTCATTTAATTTATGTTGCAAAAATTGTAACACTATTTAAACATAATCATTTTTTATTTTTTTAAAAAAAACTCAAATATAATTATATTACAACCTTTTCTAACCTAAAATTAAGCTCAAATGTTTTAATCTTCTTCTATAAAAAAAAAACCTAAATTGCACGTTTTTCTTCATCGTTTCAGTCATCTTTTTGTAGAATTCTTCACGTTGTGTTACAATTCATAAAATTAAAAAAATAGAATGAATTTGATTAAAGGTTCAACCCTCTCACCATGACGAATTCCTTCATCGCAACTTATTATTATTAGGTCTAGGAATTTAAGTTTCTTCTTTGCTCCTCCTCCCTCTACAACCAAATTCTACTTCTACTTTTGGACTTTTTCATATACTCTCGTACAATCCCTTAATCTCCACCCACAAAAAGAAACACTATGATTTAGAGCCAATTTTAGAAAACACCATTGTCCAACAAATACCACCAGACGAAGAAAAAGATTATGGTAACGATGAATTTGAATATAGTGATGAAACTCAAATGGATGAAGATGTTGGTGATGGTGATGAGGATGCTAATAAGTAATATGACTGAAACGATGAAGAAAAAGAATGAGTGATATAAGTTTTTTTAAGGGAAAAAGACTAACATTTGAAATTAATTTTAGGTTAAAAAAGTTATAATTTAATTATATTTGAGTTTTTTGTGTTAAATAATAGTTGTTTTGACAATTTGTAACAAAAATTGGATATAATTATTTTAAAATGAAACTATATTTATAGAGATCTTAATCAAATAAAAAAACTTACAAAGACCAAAATCAAAAAATATTATAATTACAAGGACTAAAAATATATTTAAATCTTTCATATTTATCAGTGGTAAATATTTATCTCGTGTTGTTTTTCAATGACAAATATTTATCCTATATTTTTTATATTTATCAATTATAAATATTCTTCCCATGTTCTTATTATATTTATCGATGATAAATATTTATCTTGTGATATTTTTAAAAATTTATCGATGAAAACAATGTGTCCCTATATTTTTTTATGTATCAATGACAAATATTTGTCTGATATTTTTTTTATGTTTATTATTGATAAATATTTTTCTCATTTTTGTTATTTATATTTATCAGTGACAAAAATATATGCCAACTACATTTACCTAAATATGATATAAGCATGGTAGACCTATACCAATAAAATATAGTCTTCATAATTTTATTTTGTCATGAACTTTATAGAGTTTTAGAGGGTATTAAAACAACACTACGCTTTTATTTTTATCACATAAAGCACTCTAACCAATGAAAAATGAAGAACATGTATAATTTCTTGTAGAGGAAAAAAACAAAGATGAAGGGATTTTCGATATTGAAAATTTTGTATTATTTGGTTGGTAGGTTCAAAAAACCTTAAAGCTGAAAATTGAAGCACAGAGAATTTATCTAGAGAGATTTGGACAAAGTAATCAAAGAACAACAATTACAAGAAAAACTTGCAAGCCTTTTGTTGGTACATCTACACCTCTGCCCTCTCTTTCTAAGGATTCTGAATCCTTAAGAACACAATCTGAGGAAGAACATCAAACAACCATAAAGCAAAAGATCACAGACGAGGATGTTTTTCTTACAGGTTTTGAACTAGGATCATCCACCAATCAAGAATTCTACAACCAAACCTGGAATCTTTCTTGGAGTCAGCTGGCTGCAGCAACATGCCAATCACCTTTGGTGCCTAGTTTCATATTATAGGGTTTGTATAATTAGAATAACTGTTTGCCTAATAAAACTTTTGATGATGATGCCCATCTTATATGCAATGGTTGCTTGATCTTTTTTTGGTCCTTCAAAGCAAATTTCATATGGGCATTTATAAGTTGGAGGACCTAGAAATGAACAATGTTCTGTATATATTGTTGGATGAAAATAAAAGTTTCAACAGAATTACACATCACATATGTATATTTGGATTGTACGTAATTATTGCATGCAAGAAAGTATTCTGATTTCAGAGTACTGTTGTACATGCATGTATGTTATGTGTTGACTTCTAAAAGACTTGAGCACACCCCACTCTGAAAATGAGAGTCTATCCCTCCATACACGCTAACAACTAAATCTTTGATGAAGATATTTATTTAGTTTATCGTGTTAACATTTTACTTGGCTCTTGAAAAGTATGATTTGTTGTAAGGTTCCTGATTGATGATCTAGGATACTAATAAGTGGTTAAAACCCGTAATTTACTAACAAATGTTAACTTGTTAGTAAATTTTCATAAACTAGAACCAAATATAAGCCTAAGTCTGAATAATTGATCACTTGAAAGGATATATAATAATTCCATACTTAGAACTCATAAAATTGGCCCAAATTACTGAGTTGATTTGAAAGATAATTGATTACCTTTCTATCAATGATTGTCTGTCACTTATGAGCCAAATAATCGACTATCGACAAGTAGTAATTGATTACAATTCTAGGATTTTAACCTATAATTCATTCTATAAATAGACACCTCATTTGAGGATTTTCAGATTTCAAATGCTGGAGTTGTTATGCTGAGGTGTTGGAGCCAAAAATGGCAACCCAAGGTAACAAATATTACTAAAATAAGGAATCTTAGCGCCATGAATGTAGCAAAGTTTTTTTTTGAATTTCAAGAGCACTCGTTGGAGCCCTATTCCGCATATAGAGTGAAAAAGTTGATAATTGATATGAACAATAAAATGAATATTGCATCAGTTGTTATTTCTTTTGCAGAAAAAAAAAACAAAAAATTGACTTAAGACTCAGACGATTTCCAAGAGGAACACCTGAAACTACTGGTTAGAAGATTAAGAAAAATATGTTCAAACTCATGAAGAATTCAAAGAAAGAAATTGCTACATCAAGTCCTACATGATATGACTGTAGTAAGCCTGAACATATCAAAACTGAACCAACAATCTTCCTCAAAAATAAAGAGAAAGCAAACAAAAAACACAGGAAGGAAAGGAAAGAAAAGAAAAGAAAGCTTACGTTGCTATAATGATGTTGCTCCATCAGATCTGAATATGAGGATAGAAATCTCATCTTTGTCTGATAAGTCACAAGAGTGTTGACAAGGTAAAAAATGATGATTTCTCAGAAGTTCAAACTATGATGAACTGGTGCTTTTAAGAAGTTACACAATGAATAGAGCTAGAACTGTTGGTAAACATAAATATACTATATATTACTTAGAGGTTGAAAAGTTCAATTTTAAGAAGGTAGAAGATCCTCTCACTTGAAACTGAAACCATCAGGAACAATGCAAACCTACTATTGATGATGTTTTACTTGTGGATAGTTCACAAAGAAAACAGCTCCAAGGTTACTTTACATGAACTATGTTGCAAAGATAATGGTCCCCCAACTCATACCCCCTGCAACAAATGCTTACCAACGGAATGGCCTCAGAATTGGAGTCAGCTTAGATTCCAACAGCTTCTAGGAACAGAATAATCGTCCTACAAGAAAGGAAAGAAAGTTTACAAAGAGAATATACTTACTTTGCAAAAGTCCTCCATCAATTACTAAATTTAGGAGATGACATCCTTTAACATCAAGCAATCACTTCTCTTTTTAAAAAAAGGCAATTGACTTAAATAAATCCAAGTATACAGATGTAGGCAAAATTGTGAAAGTTGAAACATAACATTAAGCATACAATGAAGCATGGAAAAAACTCAAAATAATAGATCCAAAGCAGTTATATATGCTATGAATGTATTTTGGAAACTGTAAAATAGTCCACATAAACCACAGATTTTAATCCGCAAAAAGATATTAATCCTCTCAAAGAACAGTTATTGAACTTTACAAAAATATTTTCTTAAACTGCAAATTTGATCCACAGAGCACATACAAAAATACAGAAAGGAGAAGATCAGTACAACTATTATGAAGAACAGAAACAATTTGAGAAAGAGAACAAATTGGAAATAATACAGCACTGTTTCTTCTACAAGCAAGGAAGAGTTCCAAACATTGATGGAACCCTGCATATTTATAAAATAGGCTCCGTTCTTCCAAACATTGATGGAACACTGCATATTTATAAAATTTGGTTGCATACTCGAATCACATCAACACACAAAATATAGATAAAAGGAATTAAAATGCACAAGTACCGGAAAAACATTATATTATTAATTAGAAAAAGGATAATGCAGTACGGAAGAAGATCCCTAACAACCCACATAGTAATGCTCCTTCAAAGAAAGGTATTTCTCCACCCAAACCTTCTAAAGGTTGTAACTGAAAATATGATGAATAATAACCTCCCTCTCTCTCCACAACCCCTTATAACTAACTCTCCCCTTCTCTAATTTGCCTCTTTGGATAACTCTATGTGAGCCTGGACAATCGGGATTACAACTACAAGTACATAAAAATATCTATTAATACCACCCCCCTTAAAATCTGCCTTGTGTCAAGGCAGAGAAAAATAATATTCTCTTCAATAGGTACTGTCAAAACACAACCCTCAAAGTATAAAAAAGGGTTTAACTTCTTAATAAAATCCACTTACCCACAAGTGTGTTCGTCCCTTCGGGATGCCTTTCCAAGGATGAAAACTAAGTGACTCCCTTGGCGTTGCCTCTCCAAAACTTCTACAATTCTGTCATCAGGAGTATCAACTTCATAATCTTCATCTATTATTGCTTGAGACTTATCAAATAGGCGACTCCTAATGGAAACAAAGTAAGCAAATCTAATGGCCATGGATGCTGATGGTGAGAAAATTGCTTGCTTTATATAATGGAACACAATAGAGTTATTGTGAACTAGTCCATGCATGTATAAAACAATGGATAATCAGAAAAACATTGTATAATAGTTGAGCCTGTGGAACTGATGATGAATATTGACCTTCCATTGCTATATTTTGGTGTTGCAATGAATGCCCTAGCTGATACTACAATTGTAACCAGGGTAGGAGCTATAATTGCAAAGGTCTTACCACCATTGAAAGGATGGCATACCCAATGTAATAATAGGTATGGAACTATTATCAAATGAGTAGCACAATTTAGCCCAGTATGGAAATCAAATTGAACTTTTGGCCTACTATTAGTGTATGCAGCCCAACTGCATCCAAAATTTTGGCAAATGACAACACAATTCCAATGGGAACTACGCTTGCAAACCCACCAACTCCTCTTAATTTCATCCTTCTGACAAAGTACTGGGACAAAATGACATGATTATCAATGCAAGGAGACCAATTTCAACACAATATATCCATCTTGGAACTCTTAAGACACGGAGTCCTAGGCCCGTCAGAAAGGCAAAATATGGCATGGCCAATAATGATTTGAAATAACAATGTGCGTGTTTATTTACAGTTTTGCCTTTACTCTGGGTGGGAAAATGATAAAGTGGATAGCATTAGCAATCTCCTACTTTTCTATATACAGATACAGTTGTTAAAGATGAGAGCACTACTCTATAATGCCTAATTGAAATAAATCACCACACCAAATTGAAGAAAATAACTAACCAGCAAACTCAAAAATCCAAACCACATACAATCCAAGCATATTTATTTGGAAGCCAACACATCCATAAAGTGAAAATCAAGAGGGTTAGATGGAAATTGTCTAATTCTCAAAATACAGAAGTTGCAAACAAAAGAGAAGAGTAAAACTCAAACTCAACAGAAAAGAGAACATGGATTAAACTGGCATACAAGTTCCTTCATAACTCTAAAGTGTACAGCTGTCTACATGAGATATAACCATTCAATTGTTCATAATTAACATATACTCAAATTTCAAAACTAACCATCGGTAAAGATGCTACAATCCTTTTTTGGACAGAAAGATGCTACAATCAAGGTAAATCAATGTTTACTATTCTCAGCTGCATTCTCCTCCTTCCCAAGGGCAATCACCACTTTCTTCAAGATGGATTCTGTTGGTTGGTGAGAGTTCTCTACTGCCTTCGAGACTGCTTGCCATTTCTCCCCGTGTTTTGGCTCAGCAGCGACACATCTCTTCAATACATCCTTCTGGTTCTCCTCAGTTCCATGTTGTAGTTCAAATTTGTAGCACAAAGCCCAAAAATCCCCAATGTCAGGAGCAAGCGTCACAGCCCTATTCAGCCAAGTCCTGGCTTTGTCCACCTTCCTATCAAGCCAGAATAATTTGGCCACGGCAGCAATAACATGGGGATCATGGTCACATTTCTTCAGGGCATCCATACTCTTGGTTTTCCGTTGGGGACGAGGAACCATCTCAATTGAAGCTGCCCATAAAATGCCACTGTTGGGACACTCTTGTAATGCTTTTGCCATTAAAATATCAGCTTCTTTCTTATATCCATGCTTCAACTCTGCTCTAACAGCTGCTAGCCATAGTTCAGGGTTTTGAGGATTCTTCTTTCGACCCATTGTGAGAACTGCACGAGCTTTACTCAACCCACTCATCTCCTCTTCAAGATTAGCAAGGGAGAGCCAAAGCGGTACAGAATTAGCACAACTTTTCAATCCAGATTCATAGACCTTCTTAGCTTCCATCATGTGAGTGTGCCGCTTCTCAGGCTGATCCTGCTGCTTTGAAGACTCGGCAAGCCGTTCCTCAAGCTGGCCAATCATCAACCACAGTTTATAGAATGAAGGGAATTGCTTCAACCCTTCATTTAACAATCTCCTTTCCTCGTCAATGTTTCCGAGTTCTCTCTCTACGATAGCTGATTTCATCCAGACTCTCTCTGTGCCTCCTCTCTCCCTTGCTTTAGCCAACAACATTCTAGCTCTTTCGGGTTCGTGATTTTCAAATTCTAGCTTAAAGGCCGCAAGCCATATTTCCTCCGAATTGGGAATGGCAGCGTAAGCTTCTTGGAGAATTGCACGAGCAGCAGGTACATCGCCAGCAAGCCACTTCTCCTTGGCACCCATAAGCCAAAGAACTTCAGCCTGTGGTCTGTATGTAACTGCTTTACGAAGTAATGCATCAAGTGATTCCCTTGTACCATGACTCCTTTCAAGCTGTGCTGCTTTGAGCCATATGCTCTTCTTTGTTAAGAACACGGTCAATGCATGAGCATATATAGCTCGGGCAGTCTCAATAGAACCTCTTTTCTTGCATTCCTCGGCATCGGCCACCCATGTTCTCTTCCTATCTTCCTCTTCAACTCCAACTCCAATTGTATTATGGATTATTGCTTGGCAAGTTGCAACCGAACCAGCTCGTTCCGCCGCCTCTGCTTCCTTCATCCAAGCTTCTCTATCAATCACCACACCTTCTCTCTGCAAAGCCCTTATACCCCTCTCAATTATCTTGCCAACCATGGATGTGTTCCCATTAGCTTCTTCCAACTTGGCGGCCGTTATCCATATAGCTGGCTCCTTGGGCAGCCTCTCTCTTGCCCTATTGAGAACCTTCTTAGCATTGTCATAAGTCTCCAACCTAGCAAGCGCAAGCCACAACTCCACATGCAATGGACAACACTCCACAGCTCTGTGAAGTAAAAGTCTAGCATCTTCTTCATTTGCAAGCTCAACAACAGCCTTCCAAAGCCTAACCGAATCAGGAATATGCTCAAGCCCTTTCCTCAACACCCTACTTCTATTCATATCATCGCCTTCTAATTTTGAAGCCTGCATCCACAACTTAACAGAAGTGGGAATCGACTTAACACCCCTAGCTATCACAGCCTTCGCTTCATCGGGATTCGCTAACCTACAAGCCTCCAACCACACATCTTCATTCTTGGGACATTCTTCACACCCTTTCTGTATCAATTGCCTAGCCGCCTGAAGCTTACCCGCCAACTCCTCCAACCTCGCAGCAGCAATCCAACCAGGAGGATGTTTTGGATTCGTCTGAGTAACACTCTTAAGCAACAATCTAGCCTTCTTAAAATCAGAAATCTCAGCATCACTAGTAATTTTCATACTATTAAGAACAGTAAGATACCCCTTTGGATCAACATTAGTCATTCCAGAGACCGAATCGGACAACCTATCTAATTTCAATGACAAAACAGTACCTCTACCCTCACCAACAGCAGTCAAATCAGTAACAGGTGTTTGTGCCCAAGGAGTCTCAGTTCCATTTGCTGAAGCAGCTCTACTCTTAGGATCCAAAGCCGTAACATGCTCTTGTTCCTGCCTTGCTTTCTCAAGAAGTGTATCAGGCACAGGAACAAAACTCTCAAACCTTTTCTTCTTATTCCTTGAAGAATAACCACCACTCTCAAACTTCTCAAGACTCTGCCAATCATCAGTTGATAAAGTATACAATTTGCGTTTTAAATCAGCAAACTGTTCAGTAATTTTAGGGTTAGAAGCTCTATACTTTTCAATCTCTTGTTTCAACCTAGCTTCTCTACGATCCTTCCTTCTAGAATCCATTCTCTTATCAATTTCTTCCCAAACAGCATCAGCTTCTTTATCATCCTCATCATATTCAGCAGAAGCAAACAAACCAACATCATTCCCTTCAAACTCATCAAATTTCTGATTCTCATCATAACCTTTATCTTCACCTTCTTCATCTTCCTCAACAGCATCCTCACCTCCTTTCCCTCTCCCCCTTCCAGCACCACCAGCCGGCGCACCGATAGCCGCAGCCGATCTATCAGGCAAATCAGGAGCCGCACGTGCAGGTCCAATATCCGACCTCGTGGTGAACCCGGTGGCACCACGGCCAAGTCCGGCAACGTAATTAGCAGGCGGTTTGGAATTGAGAAAATCGAAGCGAGGCGGTTTGGGAACGGCGGGAGGTTGAGTGCCGCCATAAAAGGGGATATGTAGGGTTAGGGTTGAGTATTGTTGAACGCCAAGATTTGAAATTAAGAGTGAATCGTTTTGACCGAGTAATCGGAGACTATTAGAAATGAAGAGACGTTGTTGTGGAATTGGAATTCCGTGAAATTGTTGGATTTGGTGTTTGAGATTGTGGAGAGTGGTGGTGTTAGGGTTTATGTCTAAGGATAGGATTTTGCCACTGGGTGGCACGATGAATACCATGGTTGCTTACTATGGGGTTATGGTAGGTTTCGTTTTTCTGATGAAGAAGAAGCGTAGTGATGCCGATCCATAGCACCAAACTTTACATCACTTTTTTTTTTGTTCGAACTAGATAGATTTTACTGGGCTTGGATTCTTTTTTTAGGGGACTAAAGGCCCAAACTAAGGATAACCAATAAGAAAATATTGGAAAAATGTAATCAATACCTCCACATCTAATCCTCCACCCCCCTTATTTTTTAATTTCCGGAAATTTAATTATCCAAACTTAATTTTTATGTACAAGGATGTTGTTTTAATGTAAAGCTAGAAAACGATTTGATGGAGCTAAAACATTTTTAAACTTAGATTTTCAATAAATAATATCCATCAATTAACGTGTTTTTTTTTTCGTGCTTGTATAATAATCATATTTGCGGTTAAATTTTATTGGATGTGTCAAAAAATTATGAATTACAAAAATAATTCAGACACTCTTTTCTTATTTTAAAATTTTGTTATACATAATTCGGTAATTAATCTCAAATTGTTAATGAATTTCAATTAAAGATTAACTGTTTAAAAGAATAAAAATTTTAATTGAAACAATTTTTTGTCATACTTTAGTTATCTCTAAACCAAAGTATGAAGAGTTAGATAAAAAAAACAACTCTAAATTAAAATTTAGGTATTTTTTTAGTCATTGGATTTAGACCTCAATTGATCCGTCAATTTTTCTTTCTATTTCATATACAATATTTAGGCTCAAAATAGATTAGATAAAAATGAAAACTTCTTTTTTGATATCTAGATCTTTTCAAAAGTCTTTAAATTTTGTCTAAATTGATTAACTCGATATGTATTTTACATATTTAGATTTATTATTTTATATTTTTTAATATTTTTTTTTGTGAATTTTTCGTCAGTATACAACGTTGTTTTATTTGTCATCTTAGTACAATATTTTTTTATTTCTAGTACATATTGACGATTTTTAAAAGATGTTGTTGTTGATAGTATGTATTTCATCTTCTTTATCACAATATTCACAACGTGATTCTTTCAAGAGCATTACCCAAGCTATAAATCAAACTATGAAAGCAAGTGGCACCTTTTAGCATGACGGGTCTAGGCTGAAGAGTTTAATTTTGTTTTTTCTTTCTCGTTATTAAACCTCTGCCTCATGCTCATCTTTTTATAGTAATGTATATTGACTTCATAGATTAAAAAAAGATTGTTCCCGAAAGTGTAGCACAATAGTAAAGGTTGAGACGGAGTATTATGAATGCAATAATTAAGTTGCAAAATTTCAAATCAGACAAATTATTCCTAAATTGTTCTCTTTCTTTTTTCAATGATTTATTTTCTTTTCAAACAAGTTTGTCTTCTCAAACATATTTTCTGTGATGTTGAGTATTTAGTATCTAATATAGTTTCATGAATTTTAGACATTATTGCATAATGTTTCTATTTTCTTAAAATGATTTTCTATTTTTTTTCAAAAATGTTTTTTAATTAATAATCTTGTTTGTCAAGTACACTTAATTATATATCCTCCTCTCAATTATATTGTGTAGTCGTTTTCAAGTGCAAATTCTCAACTTTAGATTAATTTCTTCAACTTCCTTAGAAGAACTACATATGCATTTCAAATACTCATCTATATTTTTTTTTTATCATATTCGACCTCCATAGAATATCTTTATTAGTATTCTACTTTATTTTTTCCAAATGAATGGATTTCTTAGATTTTTCATTCCCGGTGATGATATACTTTTGTTTAATGTCTAATTTTTTTCAATCTTACATATTCATCCACAAGAATAAACTTATTTAAATTACATTATGGGTATTGATTTTGGATGTTGCTTTAGTCTTAAATTTTTTCCATGAAATATAAAAATTTAATTTGTATGAGATGTTTACTCTTATTTTTTAGCGTGTTAAAGTTGTAATATATAGTAATTTAGATTCAATTTATTTTAATTTATGTTTGTTCAAATGTTCCTATTTTTATGAAATGCACATGTAAATTGGTTTCTTGAATAGAAAATAAGATTTAATTAAATTTACACATCAATGCTACATATTACAGTTCTACGATATCATAATGTTGAGTTTAATGTTGGGGGCATCATCAAAGCATTCCTAAATTCCAATAGTATTGAGAGCTATTGGTTTGATATAATCCAAAAAAAAAAAATACGAGTGAAGTGAAAATGAATTCCAATGAAAATAGTGACAATTTTCTAGCACATATGCCACACTTTGATGAAAAAAATTAGAATCGATGGAGAATTCATATTCGAGCACCATTTGGATTTCAAAAAGTCTTGGAGATCATAGAGAAAGGTTATGATGAACTGGGAACAAATCTAACAGAGGTGCAAAGAAAATCTTATACAGATAACAAGAAAAAAGATTGCAAGGTCACATTCATTCTTCATCAATATCTTGACATAGCAAAAATTTGGTACAAAGAAGACGGTGAATGAAATTCTTGTTATTGATGTACCTATGAAGGTATATGATGTGTGTATGGCAGGAAAACAATCAAGAATTCTGTTCAATTCACAGTTTCCAACAAGAGCAAATGGGTGTCTTCAAGTGGTTCATAGTGACATATGTGGGCCATTTGAAGTTCCATCTTTGGGAGGTAATAAGTATTTCATATCATTTGTTGATGAATTTAGTAGAATGTTGTGGATACACTTGATAAAAACAAAAAATGAAGCACTTGAAATCTTTAAGAATTCAAAGTGAATGTTGAAAAACATTGTGGAAGATTTGTCAAGGTGTTGAGGATAAATAGAGGTGGTGAATATACCTCACATGAATTTGAGGAATTCTGTGTGAAAATGGGATTGAACATGAAGTGACGCCCCCTATACACCTCAGCATAATGGATTAGCATAAAGGAGAAATTTAATCATCCTAGACATGACTAGGAGTATGTTGAAAGGAATGGAGTTGCCACACAAGTTTTGGAGTGAGGATGTATCAAATGATGCCTATATATTGAATAAATGTCCAATAAAGAGATTCCATGTGAAAGTGTCATATGAGGTTTGGAGTGGCAAGAGACCAATTGTGGGACATTTAAGAAATTCTAGAGCTATATGCTTCAAACATGTACTAGAACAAAAGAGAAGAAAGTTACAAGATAAGAGCGAAGTCATGATTCTAGTTGGGTATCACCCAACTAGTGCATCTAAACTATATGATTTTGTTAAGAGAAAAATTATAGTGGGTAGAGATGTGAAGATAGTTGAGCATGAGTTTTGGGACTGGAAGCAGAAGACCAATACCACCAATAATGAAGTAAAATTTCCTGCATCATTATTGGATGATTGTAAAAACAATGAAGAAGTAATTGAGGAGAGAGTAAAATCAAGCAGAACTCAAAGATCAAGGCAACCACCAATACACTTAAGTGAGTTTGAGGTGTACAATGATAATGAAGATGATAGTAGTGGAGATCTAGTGCATTTTGCTCTATTTGCTAATACAAAACCATTAAATGTTGAAAAGGCTATGAAGACATGAACTTGGAGAGAAGCAATTATGGAATAAATTAGGTAATTGAAAGGAACCAGACATGGTACTTGATTGATCTACCTCCAAGACATGAACAAATACTTGTATAATGGGTCTACAAGCTTAAGCTATACCCAAATGGTTCAATTGCCAAATACAAAGCTAGGTTGGTTGCCAAAGGATTTCTACAAAGAGCAAGGATTGTTTATTATAAGGTGTTGTGTTCGATAGCAAGAATTGAGACAATTAGACTTGTAATAGTACTAGCTAGTGAAAAAGGTTGGGAGATGTGTCAACTTCATATCAAGTCTGCATTTTTGAATGGTATGCTTGAAGAAGAAGTTTATATCTCTCAACCACAAGACTTTGTGATCAAGAGAAAAAAGGACAAGGTGCTCAAATTGTGAAAGCTCTTTATGGTTTGAAGCAAGCTCTCATAGCTTGGAATAGAAGGATTGACTCATTTCTTATCAACACTGCCTTCACCAAATGTGAAGTAGAATATGGGATTTATGTGAAACATTACACTCGAAATGAAAAGTCGACAGTGCTCCTGATTTGTCTGTATGTTGATGGTCTGCTGGTGAGTGGCAGTAACAAGAAGGAAATTGAAAAATTCAAAGTATTCATGAAGAATGAGTTTGAAATGTCAGATTTAGGAAATCTGACTTACTTCCTTGGTATGAAATTCAATTAAATAAAGGAATTGTTGATGATGCAACAAGATAAATATGTTGGTGAACCCCAAGCATACTTACTTGATTGCAGTTAAGAAAATCATGAGATATGTTCAAGAAACGCTAGAGCATATGAGATTTTGTTTTCCAGAAACATGAAACAAGGTGATGAAGATCTGATTGGATATTCATATTCCAATTGGTGTGGGGACAAATGTAATAGAAGAAGCACATCAAGCTATACCTTCAAGTTCATGAAGTCCTCAATTTCATGGAGCTCAAAGAAATAACTAGTCATAGCATTGTCCTCATGTGAGGAAAAATACATTGTTGGCAGTTATGTAGCATGCTAATCCATATGGCTTGAATCCTTAATTAATGAGTTAAAGATTGAGAAATGCAGACAAGTTTCATTGATGACTGACAACATCTCAACCATTAATCTAGTAAAAAAATTGTGTCTTAGAGAAGGAGCAAACATATAGAGACAAAGTTTCATTTCTTGAAAGATCAAGTTGGTAGAAACAAACTCAAACTCATTTACTATCAAACTTAAGTGCAAACAGCTAATATTATGACTAAAGCATTGAGAACATACATATTTGAGGAGTTAAAACACATGTTAGGTGTAGTATCACTTAGATACTTGAATTAAGAGAAAGTATTAGGTGACGTGTAATTCAAGTAATGTAATAAATATGTATTGTAACCAACTTGATTAATCAATCAATCGATTATTTAGTTGGTTAAAATTCAATAAGCATATGTGTTAGTTAGGGAGATTGATTCATGTATAAATATGCTTACAATCAATGAAATGAATAAAGCTTTTTTATCATTTTATTATATGATTTTTACAAATTACTTTAAGTACAAATAATAAGTTAATAATATATTGTATGGCGAATTCAAATTTGGATATATTCTCTTTCTTTACATTTAGTGTGTTTGAATTTTTCAATTAGTATTTTAAAAAAATAATAAAAAATGACACTAGGTACTGATGTATATCCAATTTGTTTAACTCGACTAATGTATATCCAAATAAACCTTGATATTGGCAATTCTTATTC
>JBBPBR010000006.1:43977879-43993247 GCA_037974775.1 Cicer pinnatifidum
TTAAATTAAATTTAATTAATTTATTTATTTTAAATATGTGATTCACTTCATAAATCTTATCATGTCGTTATTTTATGACAATATATACAACTATATGATTCGATTATATAATAAAATTAATTTTTATTATTACAAAATTAGCTTATAAGGACTCTGCACATTTCTTTTTCTCTTTCTCTTATCCTAAACTATCAAATTTATGTCTATAATTCCAACCCTTTTATGACCTTAATACATTTATACTATGTATAATGGTTACCAAATTTTTGTGTGACTAATTTCTTTTAATTTTATCATTTGAATTTTGCTCTTTTTAATGTAATTAAAAAATTAATTATTTTTTACACATCGATGCTTTATAATTATTTATACTTAAACGAGATACTTAGTTTTCGATGTAGATTTTTCTCTTTCAATTTTAACATTTATTATTTTATGACATTCAATGAAGAAGAAGAGTTGAGGGTACTCCCCTGCCCTCACCTCCCCTGAGTCCGTCACTAAAGCACTAACACGGAAATATTTAATAGTGTTGGTTTAAACACTTTTAACATGTGCAAGATATGCTTTAAAGAAAAACGCATTTTCAATATGACTAATATTTGCTTTACAAATGTCAAATAACGATTTTATTTTATTATATTATGTCATAATAAAAAAAGACTTAATATGACTAATATTTTTGTTTAAATTTAGTAGGGACCATTATGCCACATAATGCAAAAAGAATAACAAATTGAATGTAGAATTAAACTTAAATATAATCATGATCAAAATGTTTTAGGAAAATAAATTTTATTTATTTTTCATTTTTAATAAAAATGTTAATCCATCCTAAAAATCTTTTAGAACTACTATATTTGATTTTATAATTGAGTCAATAAAATTTAATATAAATTTAAAAAAATTACATTAATTTTTATCGACTCAATTTTTTTTTTATAAAGAGAATTGAAGATAATAATTATTTTATTAAATAGAGAATATTGATAACATATGTAAGTGTTTAATTGGGTTATAACTAATCCACTGAAAATATATTGAGTTATTTATTTGAATAAAGAGATACTATGAACGTATACCTCAAGGATGATGGAAGTGATGGCCACTTAGTTTGGTTCCTAAGTGAAGGAGGCATGTAATGGAGAAAAAAATAGTCACTCCAATCCAAAATAGCACCCTTTTTCACTCCCAACCTACTACCATAACCCTCATAAGTTGTTGGAGAGTTAGCATGTTCCTCTTTGACATCAAGTGGAAGGTTAAAGAACTCACGCCACACTTCCTTAGCACTCTTCATCAACTCATGACTAACTCCATGGTTCACAACTTGAAAGAAACCCCACTCTCGACACGCCTCAGACACACGCTTGAGCTCCTTCTCTCTAAGGATATGATCCTTACAGAAAAGGAGCTCAAGGTCGATAACGGGGATGTCAATTTGATCATTTTGAGGAGAACAAATGGTTTTAGTGGGTCTTTGAGAACGTGGCTTGATGTAACATGAAGGGATTGAACTTAGGCCACTTTCGGCTAAGGCTTGGACTCGAACCACAGGTTCTGGCCATGCTTGAGCACAAGTCATCATTTCTTTTGTTTCACTTTTGAGTTATTGTGGAACTAGAAAAGCACAAAAACAGAGAGGAATAAGAAGGATTAGTGTAGATTGTTGTAGTGTGATTTGAGAGCAACAAGAAGGGTATTTATATATATAGATAAAGAGCACGAGGTACTTCGGCGCCGTGATCAAATTGAATTGCAAGTTGGTTCTTTACGTGTGTGAGTGTTGAGTAAAAAAAAAATAATTAAACAATTTTTTCATTCAAATTTTTTTTTTTAATACAGAATGTGGATAATAAAAGTACTGTGGTTCTACATATCTCATACTAAGGTTTATGGACCGTTATGTCATTTATATGTCGTAATATTAACTTTAAGTATTTTAATTTTACCTATTTTATGTTTGAAGATTATGAATTGTTATGTTATTTATAGATTTAGACCGTCATTTTTTTTAAATATCTCAACCTATAATATTTATTTATAGGGTTTATATTTTTCGTCATCATCTTCCCTCAATATTTATCTCAAGATAAAAAGCAAAAATGAGTCCAAAAATATTAATATATTTACTTTAAATTTTGATCAAAATACATTAATTTTATTTAACTCATTTTTACTTAAATTTCAAGATAAAGAAAGCAAAATAACATTACCTGATAATCTTCGACAACCTTATTATTTTTGTTGTGTCCTCCAAATGCGTATACTTAAAGTTAAAATCTTCATGAAGTTACTGTTTGGTTTTGCTCCCTCTTGGTTTTTGGCTTCTCGATCTCTTTCATCGACCTACTAAATTTGCTTGGTGTATTTTGAACCAGCTCAACGAATGTTTACATAAATACTTAAATGTAAATGCTTATATATTATTCACTAACGAAGTTTGACATTGATAACAACATTCGAATGAAATTGTTGTAGAATATGTGCTTAATCCTTAATTACCGATCTATATATGTTTGCTAACTATTACAAGTGATAAGAGTTCGGAGAGTAGCCTTGCATAATAGTTTTTGTGGTAAAATTCACCATAGGACTATTATTATTTATTGAAAATGTCATATATTTCAATTTCCAATGCATTGACACAGCTAGTAGTCCTTTCCCTAAAAAAAATGCATTGGTACACAATTTTTAATAAAAATTTATAATTTTAATCTCTTAAATGATACTCTTATCACAACCATTGATTATTAGATATATAGTTAAGGCGATATTTTCTTAGTTTTAAAATGATTGGGTTATATGATAATTTCACATATATTAAAAAATATAAATAAAAAGAGAAAATATTAATTTTATCAAATTATTTTTTTTTTGGTATTAATGCACTATTAATGTTATAAATATATAATAAAAAATATTGAATTATAAATAATGTAAATAATATTATTAACTAAAATATATAATTAGAAGAAAAAAGCATTAAAAATTGAATGGATAATTTATTTTTAGATGATTTTTTTACAAATTGATTCATCATTATATGACAAAATAATATTTTCCCCTTAATAAAGAATATATTCACAAACCTTTCATTTTGCTGATTTAATAAATTGGCATTTCTCTGCCAGCACAGTCTTTTTTTTTTTTTTTACGAATACAACAATAACAATTAACTATACAAATTTAGTAGAAGTAATTAACTTGATAATACAACAATGAAGTGGCTCTTACGGGTGTATAAAACCCGTTTAGTCTCGTGAATTTGTCTTAGTCCCTAAACAATGGAATGAGTTTGATTAGCTTCCAAAAAATAAGGATGAAATAAAAATAAAATAGAAATAAAAAATCAGATCCAAATTACTTTTTCGATTATCCTTCTAAATTACTTTAAAGATAAATTATTATTTTTTATTATTATTAATTTACTTTCTAAAAAAGTTATCAATTAAATCACTAATTTAATATTTATAAATTACAAAATAATATTATAAATTAATACTTTAAAATAAATTGACAAATAATAATTATATGTGATTTATTATAAATTTTTATTATTATTATTTGACGTGTCTCGTATTCAGATAACTCATTTTATTATATTGATTGAGTAAAAGATATTCTAATTAAATCCAACCTACTCTGTCTTTAGTCCGATGACTAGCATATTTTTAATGTTGGAACGAAGAAAGAAAAAAAAACAAAACATTGTGATTTGCACCTAACTTAGTGCGGACACAAAGGATAAATGTTACAGAATGGTACTTTTATATAGCTGAATTTTTAATGTATATTTTTGAGATTAATAGATGCTATCCTATCATCTATAAAAAAAGATTCCACCCTCTCAAAATTGCAGAGGAAAGCTAGAGAACAGAAATTATCCCATAACATCATAATTCTTTTTGGTGTCATTTAAGAATGTCAACTTATACTCAAATAGAGATTCTTATTAGGATTATTCTTTTGTGAAAATAAAGATAGAGGAGAAAATCTTTCTAAGGATCGTTTGTGGATGAGAACGTTGATGATATTACTTATCTATTGGAGATTTTTTTCTTGAACAATTTACTAAAATAATGTTTGTATGTATATATTTAAATATTTTATGTTATGTTTATTTGTTTTTTCATATAGTATATGTATAAATTTATTTTGCATATATATTTGACAATTTATCATTTGTTTCATGATTATATTTTCATTTTTTTAAATATTTTTTACAATCAATTTAATTGAAAATAAGATAAATATATTTACTTTTTTATGTCGATGGATCCTCATGGAGAATATGGAGATTTGTTGAGATTGAGACTAATAGACTTCAGCTTTCATTTAGAATTAATATTTTTTTTCATGATAATTTAAAATACAAAATTAACTTCGATTGTAACAATTAGCCATTTAATATTGTTTTTGTTTTATGAAATCAATTACTATTGTTATTGCTGTAAATACATTCAGGAAATTAATTTTGGGCTAGATTTATGAGGATACAATAGTATTTTACTTATAGATATTTTAGAATTTTGTTGGATATTGAATATCTCAAAAGCAATATCAATCTAAAATTTCAATTTAATTTGAAATAACTAAATATAATAAAATAACATAGGATGATTGTATATTGTATACTATATATTCAACTAAACCGTAGAATATCGAAGTGGTCACAGAAAAATCATATTGTTATAGGAGTGGCGGTTTTGTAGGTGAAAGTTTTTTTTTTTTTTTTTCTTTTCTTAATGAAATTGTAGGTGATAGTTAATATTACAAGTTGATCATATATTTTGCTGTTTTAATAGTATAATAATGCAGCATTTTCATGCCTACAAAAATATCTACTGCAGCACACAATATTATGTACAATTTCTTGCAGCCCGAAAAGGAACAGTATCCCACGTGATTAATTTGCCCCTTTTCTTAAATAGTTCTCTAGTTTAATGAAACACGTCAAATCCATGCATTTAAGTAACCATGTGTCGACTAATGTTTAAAGGCATATATGCTAACTATTAGTGTACTAATTCTTCATAACACTTTTTATTTTACTTTATTTTTTATTTTTTTATAATGACATTTGTTAAGTTATAAAAAATATGAACATTATTTTAAAAAATGCATATTCAACTTTTAAAAAGTCTGTTAGAAAAATATTTCTTAAAAATTAAAAAATAATAATTCATATACATCTTGTTAGGATTATATTTTATATTATTATTATTATTATTATTATTATTATTATTATTATTATTATTATTATTATTATTATTATTATTAATATAATTTTTTCCTGATTTAAGATTGAACTTATGTATGGACATAAATTTGTCTTAGGTATTTTGTACAACTAATTTTTTGCTAAAATAATTTATTTAATTTTACTATTGAAACTTTAACCTCCTTTCTTTCTCTTTCTCTCCTTCCATTTTCTTCTATGATTATCCATTGTTAATACTTTTTACTCAACATTTTAAGACATTGAAAATATTAGACATTGCAATTTTATACTTGATACAAATACCATAACAACAAGCTCATACCATTTAGTTCATTCATAGTTGATATTGAAATACTACTCATTTAAATTCCAACAATTTCTTCTTAAATTGAGTGTAAGTTATCACATCATATACTTGATCTAAACACAATGATATCACTTCTATTAGATGACTTGTAATTTAAGTAATATAACAAAATAGATTTTGTAACTTAACTAATCAATTAGTTACTTAGTTAATTAAAATTAGATAGCATATGTGCTAGTTAGTTAGGTTGACTCGTGTATAAATAAATTGGTTTACAATCAATGAAATGAATAAGTTTTTTTTCATCATTCTATTGTGTAGCTTTTACAAATTACCATGAGTACTGAAAATAAGCTAACAAATTAGTATCCAGAGCTATTGGTTCGACCCAATCCAGAAAAACATGAGTGAAGTGTGAGGAATAAACACAAGTGAAGTGAGGATTAGTTCTAATAGAAAAAAGTGGCAATTTTCCAGCACATATGCCACCCTTTGGTAAAAAAAAGATTGGGATCGTTGGAGAATTCAAATTCAAACGTTATTTGAATTTCAAGAAGTCTTGGAGGTCATAGAGAAAATTTATGATGACATGGGAACAAATCCAGTAGAGTTGCAATGAATAACTTATAAAGATAACAAGAAGAAATATTGTAATACCACATTTATTCCACATCAATATTTATGAAAATAATAATATTTTATGAAAAATGCAAACATGTGATTTTCATTAAATAGTATCCATATATTTTAAAATATCATATTGCTTCATTTGATGACTTTTTCGACGTATAACATTTAAATATTTAATAATTTTTTTGTGGTGAGACATTGTCCTTGCATACTAGGTTTGATACATTGTATGTGCCATTGAAGAATCTAAATATATCTCAACTCTGAGTCTTGAAGAATTGCAAGGAACATTAGAAGCAAGAGAATTAAGAATGAGTGAAAGAAGTGAAGGGAAATCTAGAGATCAAGCACTATCAACTCAAATCAACAAGAAAGGAAATGGATGGATAACACTAAAGATAAGTTCTAGAAAGATAATGACAAATTTGTATCCTCATCAAAAGGAGTAGGTGGATGTTGACACCTAATTTTATACGCTATTTTTTAGACTTTATATATATATATATATATATATATATATATATATATATATATATAAATGAAATAAAAAATATATAATAATAAAAATGAAAATAAATAATTAGGACTATAAACTTTAGACAATCATGGGTGCTTCTGGTTCCTGGTTGCCTCTGATTCGTGTTAAGACGTTTCACTCATTTCTAAAATATAAAAAACGTATATAATTGAATGAAAGAAATGAATTAATGATAATAAAAATCAGTGTAATTGTGATCAATTGAAGAAAAAGAAACATAAAAGAAATGAATCAATGATAATAAAAATAAATATAATGGTGATCAATTGAATAAAAAATAAAAAATAAATGAATTAATAGTAATAAAAGTAGTCATAAATTCATAATTTTTTCGTTGTATTTTTAACCTATACCCAAAAACTATAAATAATTCACACCAAGAGAGGAAGAGGGAAAAAAAAGGGAGAGAACTATTGAGTAAACAAAAAGAAGACAAAAATAGACAAAAATAGGGAGAAGCAGATAATCTAAACTTGATAAAATCAGTCCAACAAAACCAATTCAATAGTAAGATATCAATTTTTTTATCCTCCTCTAATTTTCTTTGTATTAGCTTCTTTGTATTGCATTTTTTTTTTTATAAAAAAATTCAGTTTAGTTTTTTCTACAAAATAAACTCATATGCTATAAGCTTTCATTTTTCTTAAGCTATTGTCCCAATTCCTAAAATTGTTTGCAACACACATGCTAAAAGAAAATAATTGATGTTTATAAATCAATCACTAAGTAACACAAACTAGATCAAAAAAATACTTTGTTTCATCTCATATCACGAAACTCATATCACGACTTTGTCCAATAATTCATAAAATCATAACAACAAACTAGATCAATAAATAGTTTGTTTCTTCTTAGGATTAATATCGATAGTCGTCATTGTCGGATTAATTTCATCCTCAATCTTCGTGCTGCATCACTCATCCCACCTGTCGATGGCCTTTGTGCCGCAACAGATCCGACAATATACGAGCAAATCCTTTAACATGTTGTGATCTGGCTTCATCATCGCGTTCATCTGTTTCGTTCACATACCATCGTGTTACAATTGTTTTCCAATAAAAATCAATTTTTCTTATTTTAAAACCAAATACAATTTGTGAACATACATCTCACCTCTTTTTTTTTTGTTATTATTATTATTATTATTATTATTATTTTATATACATATATAATAATAATAATAATAATAATAATAATAATAATAATAATAATAATCTAGTAATAATAAAATTGGACAAAACATAAATATTTTCTACCCAAAAACTAATGTGTTTTAATTTCTCTACTACACCTGGGAATATGTAGCAGTTATGTCTTACTCTTGTCAAACCAAATTAAAAAATATATTTTTCCTTCTTTTATTAATGTAAATAATTTATTTCCCTTTTTATTATTCTTTTTAGGGGGTAAAAATAAATAATTTGTATACAATTAATTATAGGGTAATCGTTTTACCGGATGATGTAGGGTAATATTACTTTTCCTACTCATAATCAACTCATGAATCAGTGTTTATTTTCAAGATCTTTATTTTTTGGTTTTATCTAATTTTTCTTTTAAATAAAATAAAATTGGTGTCAAGTCATTTTTTACAAACAAAGAAGACGTGACAGTGGAAATGTTAAACCCAAAGGTAAATCAAAGAACTTTGACTAGAAAAAGGCGCATGCTATAATTGTGAGAAGTTTGGTTACTTTGTTGATGAATGTCCGTCTGGAAAGGGCAAACAAACAGAAGAAGACTGAAGATAAGGCGTGAACTACACAAGAAGACGACCCAAATTCAGGCATAATTCGTTTGTTAGCTACAACAAATGAAGAACCTTCTTAATCTCAATTATGGTTTCTTAACACTAGTTGCTCCAATCATATGACCAACCACAAAGAATGGGTGGTGGACATTTACACATCAAAAAACAGTAAGGTCAGATTTGTTAATGATGGAACATCAAATGCTGAAGGTGATGAAAATATGGAGATTAAATAAAAAGAATGGAAAAATAATGGTGATTGAGAATGTACTCTATGTGCCATGCATGCAGAGTAATTTGTTAAATATAGGTCATGCTGATTCAAAAAGGTTTTCAAGTTATAATTAAAAATGATGCATCAGAGATGTGTGATGGACATAAAAGAATGATGCAACAGTGCTTGAAGGAAATCAATTCAATGGATAAGGGCTTGTTATGGCACTCAAGGTTTGGTCATCTGAACTATAGAAGTATGCAACAATGTGGTACAAAGAAGATGATGAATGAAATTTCTTGATTGATGTTCCTAGGAAGGTGTTTGATGTGTGTATGGTAGGAAAGCAATCAATAAACTCATTCAAACCACAGTTGCCAACAAAAGCTACGGAATGTCCTGAAGTGGTTCATAGTGACATATGTAGACCATTTGAAGTTCAACCTTTGGGAGGTAATAAGTATTTCATATAATTTGTTGATGAATTTAGTAGAATGTTGTGGATATAGTCAATTAAAATAAAAGATGAAGCACTTGAAATCTTGAAGTTTCAAAGTGAAGGTTGAAAAATTGGGCGGAAGATCTGTCAAGGTGTTAAGGATAGATGGAGCCGATGAATATACCTCACATGAATTTGAAGAACTTTGAGTGAAAATGGGATTAAACATGAAGTGGTTGCTCCTTATGCACCTCAACATAATGGATTGACATAAAGGAGAAATAGAATCATTCTATATATGACTATGAGTATATGGAAAGGAAAAGAGTTGTCACTCAAGTTTTAGGGTTAGGTTGCATCAACGGCTACCTATATATTAAATAAATGTCCAACAAAGAGAGTGCACGAGAATGTGCCAAAGAAGGTGTGGAGTAGTAATAGACCAATTGTGGGATATTTAAGAATTTTTGGAGCTTAATGTTTCAAACATGTACCAGACCAAAAGAGAAGAAAGTCACAAGATAAGAGTGACACCATGATTCTAATTGGTTATCACCATTAGTTCCTATAAGCTATATGATCCCGTTAAAGGGAAAATTGTAGTGAGTAGAGATATGAAGATAGGTAAGCATGAGTTATGGGATTGAAAGTAGAATACCAGCAACAACAATCAACAAGTACATTTTCCTGTATCATTGTTGGCTGATTGTCAAAACAGTGAAAAATTAGTTGAGGAGCAAGTATAATCAAGCATAACTCAAAGATCAAGGTAGCCGTTAGTACACTTAAGTGAGTTTAAGATGTACAATGACAATGAAGTTGATAGAAGTGGGGATCTAGTGCATTTTGCTCTATTTGCTAATACATAACTATTAAATGTTGAAGAAGCTATGAAGATAGGACCTTGGAGAGAAATAATGATGGAAGAAGCTAAGGAAATTGAAAGGAACCAAATATAGTACTTGACTGATGTAGGACTAAGACAAATACAAATAAGAGTCAAATGGATCTACAAGCTTAAGCTAAACCCATATGGCTCAATTGCCAAATACAAAGCTAGGTTGATTGCTGAAGGATTTCTACAAAGAGAAGGAATTGATCATTTTGAGATATTTGCTCCAGTAATAAGGAGGAAATTGAAGAATTCAAAGTAATCATGAAGAATAAGTTTGAAATTTCAGTTTTAGGAACGCTGACTTACTTCCTTGGTATGAAATTCATTGAAACAAAGGAATGGCTGATGATGCATCAAAAGAAATATGTTGGTAAAATCTCGGGAAAATACAACTTGATTGACTGCAGTACTACTGTCACTCCAATTGAAGTAAATGCCAAGTTAGAAATATGAGTTGAAAAAAAACTGGTTGAGACTCGTCTATTCAAACAGATTGTTGGACCACTAAGGTATTTGTGCAATACTAGGCATGATTTATGCTATAGTGTTGGAGTTATTATCACATTTATGGAAAACCTCAAGCATACTCACTTGATTGTAGCAAAAAGGAATTGTGAGGTATATTCAAGGAACACTAGAGCATGGAATTATGTTAGCCAGAAACATGAAGCAGTATCATGAAGATTTGATTGGATATTCAGATTCTGATTGGTGTGGGGACAAAAGTGAGAGAATAAGCACATCATGATATATCTCTACGTTCATAAAGTCCTCAATTGCATGGAGCTAAAAAAAACAATGAGTTATAGCGTTATCTTAATGTGAGACAGAATACATTAATGATGGCATCTATGCAACATATCAAGCCTTGTGGCTCGAATCTTTACTTAATGAGTTGAATGTTGAGATATGCAGAACACCATGCGTCTCATGTAAGAAGCAGTGTTATGGAGACAATATTTTATTTCTTAAGAGATTATATTGGAAGAAACAACTAAAGCTTATATATTGTTAAACTGAAGGGCAAATAGTTGATATCATGATCAAAGCATTGAGAACAAATAAATTTGAAGAGATGAGGCAGATATTAGGAGTGGTATCACTTAGATACTTAAATTAAGGGAAAATAATTGATAACTTGTTATGTAAGTAATGTAACAAATAAATGTTGTAACAAACATACTAATCAATCAGTTAGTTAGTTAAAATCAGTTAGCATATGTGCTAGTTAGTTAGATTGCCTCATCTATAAATTGGTTTAGAGTCAATGAATTGTATAAGTCTTTTTTCATCATTCTATTGTGTGGCTTTTATAAATTATATTGAGTGTAAGTAATAGGCTACCTTCTACTTCCCACCAAATTGAATCAAGACTTTGATATAAGTTGTTGGACAAATTTGGAGGAGTGCCAAAGGGAAACAAGTCAATGACACAAGACAACAAGAGATCAGAACACCAAATTTACACCCTAATAATTAAAATATTAAGAATATGAATCACATATATTATGGGTGTGTTGGCAAATAAGTTAATGATCCAAGACATTAAGAGACCATAACACCATATTTTCACCCTAAACATTAAAACTCTAAGAATATGGATCATATAATGTGAGTGTATGTGTCTTTAAGTTCCCAAAGTCACCGCTCTATATTGAGAACTTGTCTAATATGTGGGTCTGACCTAGGTAGCGATTGAAGTTGCGACGAAATAGTGTGTGGCAGTGGCTTCCTTCCTAGAATTAAGTGTTGTATCCACAATTACTCGAATGCCCTAATAAAAATATGAGTAAGGAGTGAGAGGTAAAATATATTAGAAATTGTGTACCTTTCTTGTTGTCTTTCCTTTCTATTTTTAGAAAAAATAAGCCTTGGAAGAATTTAAGGAGATCTCAAGAAAACTATATCTTTGATATGCCATTAATGTTGGATTCTCCTTTCCAAAAATAAAGAAAAGAGTTATTGCATTCAAGAATTAATCTATGACTGTTTGATCGTCTATTGTTGGTAAGGTGTATCAAGATTAGCCGATGGACAGTACCGAAGCTTGAAGTAAAATATTGGGGTGTCTAAATTTTTAAAATTTTAATGGATAAATAAAAAGTATAATATTGTATATAAGAATTTTAAGTTGTAAATATACAAAAATATATTGAGATCAAACTCTTAATGCTTATTATAGAAAGATAGTACATTATATTTTGGTTGACATTTTTAATAATTAAAAAATTGATAAAATAAAATTTAGTTCATATATATATATATATATCAATGTACATGATGTGATTTACACGTATCAATATACATAATGCATCTCATTTGATTAGATTAATTCATGTAACAAAAAAAATGTATAATAGCATGTCACCTTCAAATATTAGACTCAAACATACATTTCAGCAATGATAATCCAACAACTACAATTCTACTCATAAAAACAATTGTATCCATAAAATACACCGATTACATTATTCAAAATTACAACAACATACATCATAATATCTATATTAATTAACATATGTATTAATATATGTCATGTTAGGTATAGTCGAAATTTATTACAATCAATTAACTTGTATTAAACCACAATTATCATATAGACTTATATAATTTCGTTTTCTAAACTTTGACACAATTAATAATTATTTATTTTTTAATTATTTTTAATATAAATAATTTTTTCTTATAAAATTTATATACTTTTCTACATTAAATCAAATTCATAAGTAAAAATTTTCTCCAAATCATAATCTTATAACAATTTTTAAAAATACACAAATATGATTTCACATAGACAAAAGGACGAGAAAATTACATGATTTGTTGTATGTGAAGAGAAGATGAGAGAAATAAAGATAATATATTTAAAACTGGTAATGAAATTAATTAATTGAGTTTTGTACAGGTTTAAGTGCGGATTTTTTTTCTCATAAAATTAATCAAATTTTATTGACTAAATTATATCTATGTCTCCTCGTAAACTTAAAAACTAGTCATATTTTTTAAAAAATTATTAAAAATTTTGAATATTATGGGAGTCTTATTTCCTACATAAGCTCTGCCTGGTCGATGGAAGTGATATCGGTTTCTTACCGAGATCCAGCCATATGTATTATATTTATGATTTTCACCTGATAACTTCTTTCTATTATGAATCACAGATACCAAACATAATTTAATAAAATCTATTCGAATAAAATACGTACATATCAATTTGATTATAACAAATATTTTGCCGACAACAAACATTCGATTATCTGCCACTTTTTCATTGTTGTCACGTGGGAAACATTTGTTTTCTGGTTTGACGTGACAGTGCTACACGTCGTTAAAATTAAAATTAAAATTTATATTTTATAGTTTTTTTTTATATTTATAAATTAGCAAGACGGGGTAAAAAAATAAAATAAAAGTGTTAAAATATTATAATACTTAAAATGATTACTCAACCGTTTTAATTTTAATATTTTATTTCTATTATAAAAAAAAATATTTTTAAATTAAAAAAAAATTGGCTTAATTGCACTTTTGGTCCCCCTATTATAGGTGAAAATTGAAAGTAATCCCTCCATTTTGTTTGTCCTCAGTTTTAGTCTCCCAAACAGAATTTGAGCATGTCATATTTTTAATGACGTGTCAATAAATTGTTGATGTGGCATACGCTGACATGGAATAAAGTTATTATTTTATTATTTCTGATTAAAAAAAATAAGTTTTATTTTAAAAAATCATTTTAATAATTATGAAATATTTATAAAAATACAATTAAAAATAAAATTAAAAGAAAACCCAATTTCTCTCTTCGACAAATTAACAAACACCTTGTCTTCATTCTCCACAACCTTCTCTTTCTCCATCACTAACCCAAACAACCCCATTTCCTTTGACAAATTAACAAACACCTCATCTTCATCTTCTTCTCGTTCTTCTCCTTTTTCCTACAAATTTTGTTTCCTTCATTTTTTCTCGACATTGTTTCCTTCATTTTTTCTCACCCTCATGATGGGGTTTTAGCCCTTATTGATTCCTCATCTGGGTCTTCCATTTCTTACTCAAAGTTGTTACCTTTAATCAAATCCATGGCTTCTGGTCTTCACAAAATGGGTGTTTCACAAGGTGATGTCGTTTTGCTTCTACTTCCAAACTCAATTTACTATCCTATTGTACTATTGAGTGTTCTATATCTGGGTGCTGTTATTGCACCACTGAATCCTCTTAGTAGTGTTCTAGAAATTCGTAAGCAGGTTAGTGAGTGTGGTGTGAGTTTGGCTTTTACAGTACCTGAAAATGTTAAGAAACTAGAAACATTAAGCATTCCCATTATTGCTGTGCTAGAAAATGAAAAGGATTTGAGGAATGGTTGTTTCTCCTGTTTTTTTAACCTGATTTATGGTAACTTTGATTTGCCTCAAAAGCCTGTTATTAAACAAGAAGACACTGCTGCTATATTGTATTCTTCTGGGACTACAGGTGTGAGCAAAGGGGTTGTTTTAACTCATAAAAATCTTATTGCTATGGTTGAGCTTTTTGTGAGGTTTGAAGCTTCTTAATATGAATACTCTAGTTTGAACAATGTGTATCTAGCTGTTTTGCCAATGTTTCACGTATATGGTTTGTCGCTTTTTGCTGCGGGATTATTATCGTTGGGTTCTACAATCATTGTAATGAAGAACGAGAAGAAGATGAAGATGAAGACAAGGTGTTTGTTAATTTGTCGAAGAGAGAAATTGGATTTTCTTTTAATTTTATTTTTAATTGTATTTTTATAAATATTTCATAATTATTAAAATGATTTTTTTAAAATAAAACTTATTTTTTTTAATCAGAAATAATAAAATAATAACTTTATTCCATGTCAGCGTATGCCACATCAGCAATTTATTGACACGTCATTAAAAATATGACAGCTCATGCTTAAATTCTGTTTGGGGGACTAAAACTGGGGACAAACAAAATGGAGGGACTACTTTCAATTTTCACCTATAATAGGGGGACCAAAAGTACAATTAAGCCAAAAAAATTCAATGTAAATAAGTGTATTTCAAGTTTTACATGCATTTTAAAAAATATAATAAAAAAATAATTTTATTAAATTGATCATTTTAATTATTAGTATATTTTTTATTATTATTAATATAAAATACAATAATATTTACCAAGTCCTATAGTAATAACTTAATGATAATACAGAAAAAAATATTAAAGTTGTATTAAAAATTATAAATGATATTCATTTGAAATAATTTTTTTATCGAAATGACACTCATTATATTTGTGCAATAGAGAAAATACACTATCACAATTCTAGATAAAAATTATTTGATTACACACATAAAATTACATAATTTATTTATTTTTAAAAATGCATATT
>JBBPBR010000006.1:43993821-44005063 GCA_037974775.1 Cicer pinnatifidum
GAAAATCTAAAAAATACAGGTTTAATTTTAATTTATAATTAAAACTGTCAAATTTAAATCTAAATTAATTGATTTTGATTTAATAATTATCAATGTCTCGACTTCGTGAATACAAAAATTTAAATGGTAAAAAATTCAGAGTTTATAAATGGAGTGTCTTTACTCAATTACAATTTTTTCTTTCATTTTTAAGGTTTGAATTCAAATTCTTCAGAATTAGATTTTTATCACTTATATAATTTTGGTTTCAAAATATATGACTTTTTGTTTAATAAAGGATGAAATTAATATTTGACTAACGTCTGAGTATCTTAAATTCAAGAAAAACTATAAAATTTCATATAAAAAAGTAAAACCTTAATAAAACTCTATCTATAATTATGACGTTTTCGTCATCCTAATAAACTAAAACTCTAAATGCCTAACCTTAATTGGATGATAGAATTGAATGGTGGAATTTAACACCTAAGGCTATTGTGACAACTTTCATCGTAATAGATTTAACACCTAAACAAGACCCTAATATAGAATCCATCGTCTTCCCTTTCCATTCTCTCTTTTTCTGTCATTTAATTTTAATCTCTTGAGATTACAAAATCAATGTATAGACAAATTGAATAATATATAAATATAAAAAACTAAAATTGTTTAAAAAATTCATGAGAAATTTCGGTCAAATTTGAAATTTTAGGAAACTTGAGGGACCAATCAGTAACATTTGAAAAATATATTTTAGACTAATATGAAAATTTTGAAAAACTAAATAGAGATTTGTAAAAAAAAATGTAAATAAACTAATTTTTATAATTTGAAAAAAGAAATATAAAGATTAATTCAAGATTCATATTTAATAGAATAAGAAGAAAGAAAAAAAAAAAAATCAAATTCTTAGATATTTATGTTGAAATTTGAAATCTCCTAAATTTAATTCTTTAAAAATTCCTTTATTTTAAAACCTATAAAATTATATATCCTCATAAAATTCTCTTTACCCAAATATACTATAATGGATTACCGATAAGCTTAAACTTAATAATTATTATTGTAACTTATTGGTACTTGACCCATTGAAAACCAACCCATGCCAGCTAACCAAGCTAAATCCAATTTGATTGGGCTAAGTGAGGCTTTTTTTATTTTGTTTTAATAGTTAAATATGGGAATCTTAGCTTATTTTATTGAATTGTATCCAGTTGGCCTAATCGAACTTTAGCCATTTTCATATGTGTAGCTATGAAGCAAGTTGTATCGCAAATGTGCAACTATATCACATAGACACATAAATTTACACGGCTTTGGTATTTTGGAGGGACCCATATTATTATATACTTTTTAGGTGTACATCATGTCTCCAATAGAATAAATGTTGGGGGACCAGTAATTATACGTTTTGTGTAAATGTCGTGTCTCAGTGCAGATATTAAAAACATGTGCAAAATTAGTAACTATATAATCAATGTGTATCAAATAGTAATATTTGTTGGAGCGTATCTAGTTACTCTTAAATGAAGTGTTTACGGGTATCAATATTTATTTGATTTTGCGGTAACATTGATAAAATTAAAATGAATCATCATAATTTTTTTTAAATTTTTATAAAATCATAGTAATTTATTATAATTTTTTTTTAATTTTACTGTAGAACTAAACATAATACGTGTTTCACATCCATGTACATGATACAAGACTTTTGCGGTGTGAGAACAAGTTAACCATGTCTTTTATTGTTCCATTTATAGAGACCTATACAAACAATTATTCAATAGACCATGTCAGTTTTCCACGTTCTTTAAATCTCCACAATTTAAAATACAACAATTCTCAAACGGGTAATTGTATCCATGCATAGACTAAATGGGAAAAGATTCTTTTCGAGAAAGAACTTTCATTGGTTACTATCTTAGGAACCATGTCACATAATTACAAGCCAAGCATATCAAGTTTGTAAATGTTTTCATAAAGGGAATCAACGTTGGAAATTGTTATAAAAGAGGAATAATTGCTCGAATCTTTTCCCTTGAAGTTTGCTTTTTCACCCAGTACAATTCTAACTTTGTTACATAATAGTACCAATATAATTAATTTTACCTTTCACTAAAAGTTCGTTTGATGCTCACGATATGAGAGTCTCTCTGACAATTATTTCGTAAATATGACGTTGTTTCTGATTAACATCTAAATTTGAACAAGTGTAAATTATTTGTTGGTTGAATATCTTTTAGACACGTTAAGGATATCAGTTCTTTTTTAGACTTTTCATCTAGATCACTTTAGTTTACTTACTTGGGTGTTCTCTTATTTTGAGGGAAGCCTAAGACATGTTAGTTGCAGTTTATTGTTAATCGTATTAAAAGTAAACTTTATGTTTGAAAAATATCAATTTTATTGATTATGGGATGAGCTCAACTAGTTAATCTATTATTCATAGTATATTGATATACAACTTTCATGTTTACGCATAACTGATCTCCCTTATAAAAAGATTAGATTATTGGTTGAGAAATTTTATATGGTCAGGAGATATTGTTAGTAGAAAAATTGTTACAATGGCATATAAAAAATTATGTTCTCTTAAAGGAAGAAGGGGGACTTGGCCTTTGATCCCATTTGGCCAGGTATTCGACAATTTCTTCATTCGGTCTTGGACAATAGTTGTTGGGCAATTGGTAATGGTAGATCAATTAATTTAATTGGCTAGGACATACTCTTTTGGATAGACTTGGATTATCCCCTCGGCGAGTGTATGCACTACAATCTACAATCTAATATATGAATCACAATTTAAAAAAGTTTTTTGTCATTCATTTGGTGTATCACCAAGTTATGAATAGTTGCTAGAGAAATCTATATTTTCTTTTTGTCTAGATCATTTGGCTACAAGGCGTGCCTTATATTTATCAATAATTTCATCAGGTTTTAGTTTCTTTTTCAAAATTCATTTACAACCTATTGGTTTGCAACTAGGAGACAAGTCTACTAATTGACAGGTCTTATTAGACTCTAGAGAATCCATTTCATCGTTTATAGCTTCTTGTCATAAATCTGCATCGAATGATGACGAGGTTTCTTGAACATTTGTCAGATCCTCTTCCAAGGCATATATTGTATAATTAGGTCCGTAATCTTTAGCAACTCTAACTCTCTTCGGGTCCATAGTCTTTAGCAACTATATTCCTTCTTTCAACTTTACTATTCATTTCAGGCGAATATGGTGCAGATGTTTCATGTATAATTCCATGCAATTTAAAAAACTTATTAAATGAACTAGAATCATACTCAGTACATCTTAATCTTTATACTACATTGATTTTTAATTTCAATTACAAAGATCTTAAACATGTCAAGCGCTTCACTTTTATTGTTCATTAGATATATGAAAGTATAGTCAAAACAATCATTAATAAAGATGATGAAATAACGTTTTCCACTTCTAGTTAACGTCCCATCAAGTTCACATATATATTAAATCCAAAGACTCATATTCTCTAATTATTGATTTATGTGAACTCTTTGTTAATTCAGTTTGAATATTAAACTTGCATTTTTCAAAATTATTTAAAGATAACTTTGGAATTAAACCTAAGTTACTAAAGAAAATTCTTTTGTTTTATGCCTGAGAATTTTTTTGAAATCCTTCCAAGCACGGACAGTTTGTCAATAATAACAACAATTTGAAAATTTTCTTCTAAAGTCATACTTTAAGAGATGATCTTAGAAGTTATCTTCTAAATTTCACGTAAGTGAGCCTCCGTGAATTTGTCACCAATCATCTAATACTCTAGGTAGCGGTTCACAACATACTATTTAGCCTCAACTTTCTTGGTATCTTATTTCTTCTTCAGAGCATCCCAAGTCAATTAGGTTAATTCTTCAGCTTTCTTATTATTTTCTGTTTGCTTCAAACTAAAACATTTTATTGAAATCAGATGCAACATAACCAAATTAAGTAATCTCTTCGATTGACATGGCAAAAAGAAGCGTTTTAAAATTGTTGTTTTTTGAGTTTCAAAAGTTGTTTCAAAATTAATTTGTGTAACTGAAGATATTATTGGGTTGAGTCGCAGACTAGGTCACTCTTTTTAAGATGTTTCGTGGCCCTATCCAAATTGTACAAGGTAGATTATCAACCACAAAGTCTCTAAGATAAAACAACTCAAATAAAGTGTATCAGAGTTTTACTGCACTGTAAAAAACCGTTTTAGAATTACACTCTCAATATTACAATTAAAGTTACTCTCAATATGGCGGTTAAAGTAACTCGCGATATAGTACTATGACCATTCATAAATCAAAAGGAATACGATACACAAAAATCACTCTTAAATACTATGACACAAAAACGTTCATAGTGATATTAGGACCACTAAAAGTTCAACAGGGATACAACATAAAACTGCGCTAAAAGGATAGTGGTACTAGGACCACTCAAAAATCGATGGAACTACGACATAACAACTGCTTTTAAAATCGAAGGGTCTACGATACAAAACCACTTTAAAATATCGAAGGGACAACAATACAAAACTGCTCTAAAATATTGAAGCGACAAAAAGAAAGGGGATATATGGCTCAGAAATATATCGAGCCGAATAAAAAAAAGAAGAAAAAAAATAGTTGTAAAATGGATCCAACTTTACTGTACTTTTCATAAGAGTTTGAAACTCATTATATAGTGATGGAAGCAAACCTGCGTATGTTTTCTAATAAATGTGGAACTTCAACAATTTTTAAATTAAACACTAACATACTCTATGTTCCAACAATGATAAATATATAACTCCAAAGGAAATGATCGTTCAAGCATTATCACCTTTTTTCTAACAATCTCAAATGTTGATCCCCTTTATGAAAACATTTACACACTTGATATGCATGCCCTGTAGGCATGGCAATGGGGCGGGGCGGAGGCGGATTTCACCTCCTCCACACCCGCAACCGACTAATCGGGGAAAACCCGCACCTGCCCCCGTTTCATAGCGGGTGTAAAAATTAAGCACCCATCCCCGTCCGCACCCGCACCCACTCAAATATATAAAATTATAAATTTTAAAATCATATTTATTCTAATAAAATAATTATTATTGAATAAAAATAAAATTAAAAATATTTTATATAGAGATAAAATTATAATTTTTAATATTTTAAAAAATATTAAATATATTAAATAAGTATTTGTATATAAAATTAAAAAATTACAATAACAATACTTGCGGGGCGGGTTCGGGTGCGGGGGCGGGGTGGATATCACCACCCCAAACCCGCCCCCGCCCCCAAATTTTAATATCGAGGAAAATTCGCACCCGCACCCGCATCCAATTAAAGCAGATTTTTCCCGCCCAAATCAAACGAGTTTGGGTGGATACCCGCATGTGCGGATTTTATTGCCATCCTTAATGTCTTGTAAATTATGAGACATGGTTCCTAAGATAGTAATCAATGAAAGTTCTTTCTCAAAAAGAATCTTTTCCCGTTTAGTCTATACAGGGACACAATAATCCATTTGAGAATTGTTGTATTTTTAAATGTGGAGATTTAAAGAACATGGAAAAAGTGAATGGTCTATTGCATAATTTTTCTGTAGGTGTCTATAAATGGAATAATAAAATACTTGGTTGAGTAACTTGTTGTCACGAGTTCTTGATATCTATTTATTTAAGGACTTCATTTAAGAGTAAATATCTCCTAATAAATATTACTCCATTTCACACGCATGCTAGTCAAAGATTAAATATCTAGTCTCTTTTTTATTGTAAACATATATTGTTGAATATATTTTTTCATGCGTATTTACAATATTTTAAAGGGTTCCTTCCTCTATAAAAAGTATCTCAAATTTCAATTTTTATGTATATATTTTTGTTATTTTTATTTTAAGTCTGCGACATTTTAAAAGAATATTTAAATTAATTTCAAATTAAAAGATCATTTATTTATGTTCTAAACATATTTAACAAATTCATTTAAAATCTTTAAAATTAAAGAACATTTAAATATATTTCGTTTTAATAGAAACTAATCAGACTTATATGATAATTTTGTGAGAACTAAAAAAATTATTATTTTATTTTTAAATTATATTTAAATGATTATTTTTTTTAAATTAAAATTAAATTACTTTTCAACAAAAAAATTTGTGACTCTTATTGTACTTATAAGTTTGTAGTGTTAAAACTGATATTTGTTTAGACTTAATTATATTTTTATTTTTATGTGTAAGAATCCAGAACTCAAAATTAAGTAAAATTGATTTTTGAAAATTTTAAAATATAAAATAGAAAAATACCTCAAACGGCAATAAAAATATTAGTTTGAAGATTCTACCTTCCACTTTCACATCTAAACCGGTCACCCCATCAATCAACGTGAAAATACAATTTTTCGCTTTAAAAAACCTTCAACCTTTTTATCTTTTCATTTTCACCCCTTTTTCAAAATATTCGAAAGATTCAAAAACTTTGAAATGACAATTTTCAGATTTTTCGAAACTTTCAAACAATTTGAAAGTTACAAAATAGAAAATTCCAGAATTTTTGAAACTTTCAAAACTTTCAAATAGAAAAATTTCGGAACTTTCCATACTTGCAAACTTTCGAAACTTTCCAAAATTTCAAAATCTAATCCTTATTTAAAAAATTTCCATATTTGAAAAACTTTCGAAAATTTCCAGATTTGGAAACTTTTCAAAAATTTTCAAATTTGGAAACTTTCGAAACTTTCAAAATGTAATTCTTATTTCGAAAATTTGAAAATTCCGAAACTATCAATTTTAAATCTTATTATAAATGACTAAAAGAGTTAAATTGTATTTTAATGTATTTTGAGAATAGTATATTTAAGTGTAGGGGTACATGATATAATCCTCATTTAATGTTTTTTTTGGACCATTAGATTTTTCGGAGGTAGTAGAAAATTCTAGTTTTATTTTTAAAACTTAATGTTATCTATTTTTTTATGAAAAAAATCTAGAGCGGTGAAATAGTGTCTCAATTGTAATGTTTAGTTACGTGAAGTTTACCATTGTGATGATGATAAAAAAATCTTTGATATTTATATAAAAGAATAATATAACAATTATAAATTTTTCGAATTAAATAATATTATTAAATATTTAAAATAAACTCTTACAACTAATTTTTTTTAATAACTTAAATGTTCAAAATTAGGTATTTGATAACTAATTCCAAAATGAAATATGATATAGACATTATTTCTACTTATTATTGATATACTAATTTAATATAAGACAATTACTATTCTCAAAAGAGGTGATTTCGACGTTCTCAACAGTTTTAGTTTTTGAAAATCACACTTTAATGAGATAGAATTTTTGATGAGGATAAGACTCATCTATATGGAGTACATATTTTATCCAAGTAAATAATTGTAAGGTACCAAACTCATCCCTATGGAGTATAAGCTCATCTCAAACACATATTAAAAATATTTTATTTTTAAGAGTCATCTTCATAAAAATTATATTTAGAATATAATATTTGATCTAAAAATACAATAACAACAAACATTCAAGAATACATAATAAATCAATCTTTTAAAGAATACATATTCAAACAATTATGTTGAAAATAAAATATTAGTATGTAAATAAATAGAAAGTTTGTATGCATTGATATCATTATGTATATTTATCACATAAAGTTTATATAAAGAACTTTCGCACTGTAGTTGAAACACACGGTTTATTCAATATGTCTCTCAATATTTTTTCTCAATCTATTACTCGGTGGACTCACTGTCTTCGGTGAAATTTTTTTCCGACAAATTGTATTCTCAATTTCAGTTGCCCCCTTCCTGTCTTTTCTACGTTGTTCCCTCAATTTTTTCGAGTCGCCCATGCTCTTCCGCCACTCTCTTCAACGACCATTTTCGGCAAATGACCACTCCAGCAACATCGTACACCCCAAATTGGCCCGTCCATCAACGTACATCATCAACAAGCCTCCCACACGCCACTTCTCTACATGCACATGAGATCTACGCGCCAACGTTTTCCATCTCTCGTGACGGTGTGTTTGATCGTTGTTTACGGCGCCATTTCTTTAGTTGCACTTACCACGGCCCCTAAGTTTTTAATATTGAGTCACAAATATATGATTTTCAATTCAAACAACACTTGTTTCCCCGTTCAGATGCATTTTCTGGCACTCTTTACCGATAATGACGTCTCTATTTGAAACAAAGAGCATATTTACCAATGACATCAATTCTCTTCTCTCTGTCAAAAAGTTGAATGGACCAAATTATGGCATTTGGACCGTTGACATCAAACTATGGACGCTTGGTCAAGGTTACGAGGACCATCTCACTCAAAATTCTGAAAAGGTGGTTGCAGCCGAAACATCAAAATGGAAACATATATATGCTCAGTTGTGTAGTTTCATTAAGCATACATCTCACGTGTGAATCGATTTGGAGTCCAGCAAAGACACTCTACACTAATGACATTCAACGTCTCTATAGAGTTTGTCGCTGCTTGTTGAATATCACTACTCCGAAGAGGATATATGGCTCTATTTCTTCATATCTTGACACCATTCAAAGTGCACTTCATGATTTTAATGAGCTTCTCCCTCATGCTGCAAGTAATCTAGTTGAACAAAAAAAGGAGATGGATCAACGCACTACCTTCTTCATGTTTCTTGCACTCTATGGTTTGTCCCAAGAGTACTTTGCAACTTGTGATCAAATTTTGGGGTCTGTTATTGTTCTAGATATGTCTACTACCTCAACATTCTCCTTTGATTACCAACAAAACATCTAGCTGAACCATCTATTACTTCAACTCCGAGTGAAATTGTTGCCCTTGCATCTTTGGGACATAATTAGAGTCGCTCTCGTGGAAGACCATCCAACTCTAAGCCTCATCCCAAATTTGAGCATTGTAATCGGCTTAGACACAATATTGATCATTGTTTGTTGTTGCATGGCAAGCCTTCCCCTTCGATAAATGCAACTCATCTTGATCCTTCTGCCACTATTCAAACTACACCATCTCCACAGGGCTGCCCGAAATATTATGAAGATTTCCTCGGGTGGATTCAGAGTCATTCGAACTTTAGTTCTACTACTTCGGTTGCACACACTCGTAATTCATTTGTTTACCTCTCCCACTCATCTTCTCCCGACCCTTGGGTTCTTGATTCTGGTGCGTCTATCATGTCACTGGTAATAAAGGTCTATTTTCTTTTCTTTACATATGATTTTTTTACCTACTATAACTTCTGCCAATGGCTCTCAAACCCGATCTCAAGGGGTTGACTCTGTCCAAATTTTCCCTTCCAATTCGGTTGCATATGTTCTATATGTACCTAGATGTCCTTTTAATTTACTTTTAGTAAGTCAATTGACTCGGTCCTATGACTGTATTATTACTTTCACTAATGATAATGTTACCCTGCAAAACTGGAGTTCGGGATGAACAATTGGCGTCGGATATGAGTCTCAAGGTCTATTACATTTCTTTATCATCCAATATATGCTCTACCACAAATTCCCCTCATACTATATATGCGCAGCTAGGACACCCAAGTCTTACCAAACTTCGAAAATTGGTGCCTAGTTTGTCTAAGTTGTCAACTTTACATTGTGAGTATATTAGTTAGGGAAACACACTCGTAATCATTATCATGATCGAGTCAATAAAAGGGTTTCGTCCTTATTTGCTTTAGTTCACTCTGCATTTGAGGTCGTAATCATTATCACAAAGATCAAAGTTTTTTTATCATATGTATATAATATAATATAATATAATATAATATAATATAATATAATATAATATAATATAATATAATATAATATAATATAATATAATATAATATAATATAATATAATATAATATAATATAATATAATATAATATAATATAATATAATATAATATAATATAATATAATATAATATAATATAATATATATGTATAAATAACTATCACAAAGATCAAAATATTTACTATACTTATCATGAAAATCACCTATATATATTATATCACAAATATCAAAGTTTTTTCCGCACACATGTGAAAATCATATATTCATAAATAAGTATTATAAAAATCATATATTCATAAACTTTGATCTCTTACATCATAAAAACTTAAACTTTTGTCAAATACATATAAAAATGAAAACTTTCATCATATGCCACATAAAAATTCAAATTGTCTCACATATATATCATAAAAATTAAAACTTTCAACACATTTAACGTAAAACTTAAACTTTATTCACATATACCACACATTTGCATAATTTAAATCACACAATACCTTATAAAGTTTATAATCTTTATTTTAATCCTAGAAGCATTAATTTGTCATATTAGTTCAATCATTACTAAATAGTGCTACCACCGTTCGTAACAAATCCCGAATGAGTTGTTTGAAAATACGATTTTTCATTCATCTCATTATAATATACTTATAAAATCAAATGTCATCTCATCTGTTCCCTTATTTTACTCTTTAACATGTTAATCTAAGTCCACAAACAAAAATCAGAAAACTAAAATAATTAAAACACGAGAACACACTTTAAAAGGTCAATTTTTAAAATTAGGTAAAAAACTTTATTATAAATTAAAGAAATTTCAAAAAAGTAATGAGTGGAGAATAGTTATTATATACTCTATAAGAGAAACAACTTAATAATATTTGGATAAAAATTGAAAGTTTTATGAACTACTATCCATCGTTGAAATCGATTTTCTTTGTTTTTCTCCCGTGCCGCAGCTCCGACTAGTCTCTCTCTCTTGCTTCAGTCAGTGCAGATTCTTTTCTTTTAATTAGTGATTATATTTCGTTCTCACACAAAGAAAAATGGATGAATCCCATTGGTATTTTTATTTATGTATTTATTTATTAAAACAAGACTAATAACTCAATATATTTTTTATACTTTTTTCTATTTATCTACTAACATTCTTCTAATTTATTTTACTCACTCGCAACTAAATTATTATCTCTAAAATACTCCTACTAAATTGCTTTCATTCTTAAAAAATAATTAAAAATATTTATAGACAAATATTTACACTCTATATTAACCACTAAATCAAATAAATATGTATAAATGGACATACCATGACAAATACATATATAAAGAAAATTAAGTGTAAAATTATTAATATTTCAAAAACAATATTTTACAAAATAGATTAATTAAATAAATTAACCTTTTATAATATATAAATAATAACTAAAAATCTTATATTCATCATAATTAATACCAC
>JBBPBR010000006.1:44010975-44022988 GCA_037974775.1 Cicer pinnatifidum
TATATTATTATATATTTTAAATTATATTCTATCATGCTAATTGAGTAAATTATTATTTTTATCATATGATGTTTGTTTTTAATCTAATTTATATTCAAGATAGAAATTTTAACCAGAGAGATAGAATATGATAAAATTTTAGATTAACTTATTATATGTTGTTGGTTCATCAAAACTCGATATGAACATGATATGATAACTTATTTCTATATCATTTTTTATCATGTCCATCAAATACGATCTAAATAGATTGAATAGTACAATTTGACACCTTTAATTTATTACTAGTTTTTTGTCTCTTTTTTCTCTCTTTCATAAACTTTAATGTGTGTTTACGAATGTTGAACACTCGTCAAATGATGAATTATTTGTATCGTTACTTACCTAGTACCGATACTCATACAATACTTATAAATATTCTATATTTTTCTTCATTGTTTCATTGCGAGTGAAATTAGTGATATTTTCATATATCAATAAAATATTATTTGGGTATTTGAATTTATAAGTCTCTTTGCCATAGATTTTTCTAAAAATAATTTGAATAGTATTTATTTTTGTTAAATGAATTTACTACAAAATTACACAGCCGTACCGTAAACATAATCAAAGAGCAAAACAGCAACAACAAAAAAAGTAAAACTAACATCCGAGCCCTTTGATTTAAGTAGACTCTACGACAAGATTTTGACAAAATCCATTAGAAGATTCATGTTGCACGCCAACCACGCAACATTTAAATACTCACACACTGTTCTGCCACTTGAACTCAATTCACAGAATTGGTAAGCATGATTCATAGAACCATTTAGAAGTGTACTACTAATGTCCAACCAACACAATATTGCACTACACACTTGTTCAAAGAATAAACGTTGAATGGACTCATGCATATTAGAGACGCATAATTTAGAATCAGATTGTAGCAACTCACACGCTTGACAAGATTGTCCTTTGTAGGCAATCTATTATTCAATAATCTCCACGTAAACAAAAAAAACTTTTAGTGAAACTAGTTTATTCCATACAACTACATAATAAGAAGAGATATTGCGATCTATGTTGTTCATCAATACATTATATGCTTCCTTGATAGAATAATCTTCATTGTGGACACTTTTCCACACTTAATTATCCTCCACAAACCTACAAAGAAACATTATCCAAAGAAATGTACTCTCCCACCAACTTCTCTTCCCACTAAGAAAAAGCTCAATTATGGAAAACAAAAGGCAACAGTAATGTTGTCGGAGTCCCAAAAAATTAGCATAAAACTGTAAAAGGAAAACAAAGCTCAATTATGGAACATTGATATCATGGGAGTTTCTTTTCTCATCTACTACACAGCCGATTGAAACATTTTTTTGAAACATAATTTGTTTGCCCTCCATGTGTACTTCGAGACGGGGATGTGATTTTTCAAGTACATATGGGATAAAAGTATCTATTGTCAAAAACTTATGGGGTCAGTAAAATACAATGCTGTCATGGACCTCATACTGAAAATCTAATGGGGTCTGGAAAGCACAATGCTGTCATGGACCTCATACTGAAAAATCTTATGGGGTCAGGAAAGCACAAGGAAAGCACAATGCTGTCATGGACCTCACACTGAAAAATCTAATGGTTTACGAATGAAAACTTTAAATCAGCCATATCCAACTCCTATGAAGGGTAGCCTAAACCCCTGGCGCTGAAAATGTTTTATTTTGATAGATAGAATGATTAATACTATAAGAAACTCATACACAACGCGACATATCATATTCAAACTTAAGATATGATATTCAATCTAATAAGATTCAACATTTTTGCCACTTGAGCTAGAAGACAACGCTGAAAAAGCTTTATTATTATTATTGGTTTTATTTGTTTCTTTAGGGATGGCCTTCTTATGCATCTAGATAGTGGAAGTCTTACAAGATAACAAGACTGGCTTTATCATCATGTGGTAAATTTTAAATGTTACAGGCTCATGCTACGACACAAGTAATACTAAATGTTGTGAGCATCAGTACTTTCCTACAGTAAGCAGAAATCAGATAGAAGATATCTTGGAATACACAGCCATTTTCTGGCCAAAATATTAGTAGAGTAGGGTAGAATAAAATGATCAAATCATTGTTCAGAATACAAACTACAAGATATTCACACCTCGATAAACATTTTGACTGCACTAAAGAGTTTTGAATCAAACCAGAAGAGAAGGCAGGATGTTAAAATGATTTGAATCATACACGTCACACCATTGGCTCGAAGGCACCATGTCTCACACAAGTAACAAAGGTCGTGTAATATTTTGGCGTTCCCCTTCCTTCGTGACTCGGACAACACCACGTGAAAAGGACCCCATCTAAGAAGGAACCAAATAATCATCACAAAGAAGCCAAGTCCAGGATTTAGGAGGACAATTACACTATGTGGAAAGACAGATTGAATATAAGCAAACACTTGGACAACTACTCATTTCCTAAGTTTAAAGAACCATCTTTCATTAACTTTAAGCTCAAGCTATTGAATCTCCCACGTGAATAATGCCGAGAAGCTTTTCTCCAATCCGTTCCAGTTTTCATCATAGCCACAAATTCATCATAGCTGATTCGTCCATCCTGTAATTTTTCAAGAGTTTAAGATGGTATGATTCCCTAATCATGACTACATGTAAAGAAAAACTATCTAGTATTCACCTTGTCTGTATCTACTTCTTGGAAAATATCATTTGCTACATCTGTACAGTCATCAGTTCCATCTTCCATCAAGGCATTCCGTAGCTCATCTGGCTCAATATATCCATTCCCATCCTTATCAAAATAGGAGAAGGCCTTGTGTAGATGCTCGTCATTAGCCATCCTTTTTAAATGAAGGGAAACGGCAACAAATTCTCCGTAGTCTAGCGTTCCCTTGCCATTATTATCTACCTGATGTCAACAAATAATGACCAAAAGACAAAACAAGAAGTCAAGAACAATTTACAAGCTGGAACATTATACTTTTAGTACCATTAATTCAATCAATTCACACATGATTTAATATGAAAATAGAGCATAGGAAATGAAAAATCAACAGTTTGAAAGAGAACCAAAAAGGCCCTCATATTAGAATGATCCAACTGAACAAGCCCAATAACAAGTGGCAAGCTAAGACACAATAAGCTAGAGGAACAAGGGAAAATTGACAATACTCACAGCTTCAATAAACATCTGAACTTCAGACTCAGCAAGTTGAGACCCAGAGTTTCGGAATCCAACTTTTAGTTCTTCAATGGAAACAATACCATCATTATCAGTATCCATCTTCTTGAACATCTCTTTGATGTCTTCAACTTCTTCATTCGATAAGAAATCAGCAATGACCTGTTTTCAACTTTACAATCTTAGTTCAAATATACAGTAAAATGCATATACTAGAGATATCACCAGATGCAGTGAACCAACCCTAAGGGCTTTTCTTTTGAATCGATTCATCATTGAGAATTGCTTAAGCCTTGACTTGACAACATCTCCAAGAGGAACATTTGGAGCCTTCTTAGCATTTTGGAGCCAGGGATGCTCTGCAAGACAAGAAAAGGAAAACATCATGAAGCTCATGCATTTATTTTGATACGTTCTTAAGATAATCACCATAAATGATTTCTAATTATTATTTTATACTACATAAACCTATCTCCTTCAACCATTCACTTTGTTTCCCTATCTGTGTTTTTGCCTTGTTAAAGAAAACGTTACAAAGGAAAAAAGGACTTCCGGGATTTAAAATAAAAATAAAATATTCATAAATCAAGTCTGATTATGAAAATAGCTTAACTATTAAAACCCACAAAGGAGATAATTTTCAGAGTTCTTCACATGCTTTCACTTTAAAAGGTTTAAAATAAACATCACTGCGTTTCAGTGCTGAAACTTACAGCATGCAACTGATTTTTTGAATATTACGACAATGGAAAGTCATGAACATACCAAGCACTTGTTTGGCCGTTAATCGAAGCTTAGGATCTGGTTCTAACATTTGCTTAACAAGACTTTTAGCACTTTCAGAAATACTGGGCCAAGGTTCCCGTTTGAAATCTATAAGCCCTCGAAGAATAGCCTGTGCAACTCCTTGCTCAGATTCTGCATTAGAATTGACATGAAGCTAATACAATAAGGTTTTGTATGAGCTGATGAAAGAATAGTAATAATAATAAAATAATAATAATAATAATAATAATAATAATAATAATAATAATAATAATAATAATAATAATAATAATAATAATAATAATAATAATAATAATAATAATAAATCCAAATTCAAAAGCACAAAACAAGTGATAGACATGAATTAAAAGGAAATACAACTTTTCAGATAAACAATGTGGCAAACAAGCATTAGTATGCGTCAGCCTCAGTCAAACTAAAACAAAAAGAAAAAATACAGATTACATGGGCACACATGAATACTCATAGCATTATAAGAATATATAGATTTATGAATGTAATTACCAGCCCAAAATGGAGGAACACCACATAATAAGATATAGAGTATCACTCCTGCACTCCATATATCTATTTCAGGTCCATAGCTCCGCTTGAGCACTTCTGGAGCCATATAATATGGACTTCCAACAATTTCTGAGAATTTCTCACCTGGAAATTTGAATAATACACACATGACAATTATGGAAAATTAATCAGATACTGTAAGTAATGAAACGAGATTTAAACATAATGATGAAACATGGGTAGAGAAAGTAATAAGATGTTCTATAAGATGGCAAATCATCAACGTAGGGTATATGCTCAACCCAATTTAATGTGTTTGGCGCTGAAGTAAACAGAAATGCTGTGTTTTGCAAGAAAATAAGCCTACATTAGAGGTTGTTTGGTTTGGTTTGTTTTCTGTTTTATATTTCAATTGATATGTTCTCAATATAATTGTTGGGAAGTATAGTCTATTTTAGCGCCGTATATATTATGTTTTATAGCTTTCATTTAACATAGTAGGCTTCCTTGTTTTATTATTTCCTTTTCAATATACTTTGAATCCTTTCCAATATTAAAATAGTAAATCTTGTGCGTGTACTGTGTAGTCGATTAACTCAAACAAAAACATTTTCTTATCTCAATAATTAATATCAAAATACCTACATTGGTTTCACTTTGTTTTTATTTTCAAAATTTTGTGGAGGATATAGTGAAAACAATTCGGCTATTGAGTTGAATATTATTCTTCTAAATTTAAAAATTGTTTGCAATATTGAATTCTGAAAAAATTAACAAATTTAAAATGCTGAAAAAGTTGTGTAATGGTAATTTAAAACAGATTTTTTTAAATATAAATAAATCATATACTAATTAGCAATACAAATCAATTTCTTCTCTTACCAATTACAATTATTGAACAAATATCAGTTGAGAAGTGTAGCAAATATAAAGAAACCTTGAAAAATTTAGAAGCTCTTTCAAAAAATTACTTTAGAAATCAGAATTTTTTTGAGTGAACCCTAAAGTAAACCACATTTTGGGAAAAAGTGAAAATGAGAAGTAGACAAAGTCCTTTCTCCATCTCCGTTGATGGATTTAGCAGAGCAAGAAAAGGGAAGCAGTTACATTCCTGCACCGATCACAATCAGAAGAAAAGGGAACTGAGGAAGAATAGACTGGGCTAGGACATCTGTAGTTATTAGAAAAGAAGTTTTTGTCATAGAACAAAAAAAGGAAAATTGGAAGAAAGGATTTGCTTTCATTATAAAACTTCCCATTTGTGAAATCATTTATTTAGTTACACATTTGCCACTGTCTATTTTTACTGTTGAGATCGGAAGACTATTTTTTCCCCAATTTTAGTACTTTAGTTTTGAGAAATTTTTTAGAACTTGTAGTAAAAAAACACCAAATAAATGTTTTTGTTTTTTATTGTAAAAAATGGAAGTGTATTTTTAAGACCTTTAACCAAACAAGCTTAATATTTTGTTGTTCTAAATATTTCCTTTAAAAAAATTTGTAATAGGACACCAGAATGAAAGCAAGTCAGTACTTGTGGTTAAAATGAAAACAAGAAAAAAAACCACAACATGTACTTTCTTTTCAATTAATAAAGCAGCATTCTGAAGCTCCTAATCATTTTTTTTCTTAAGCATATTAAATTTTGGGACTAAATCAGTCCTACAAAATCTGCCTCATAAAGTGTAAGGTGAGGATTGCCTAATTTTCATAAGCTCCATTTTTGCCATATGTTCAAGTAATATGCAACTTAGCCATTTCTCCAATACATCCCCAACGCCCAAGATTATTGTGCCTAGTGCATGGAAAATACAAATGGTTCAATAGCAGAGATATGATAGACCTTGATACCATCTTAGATTTGAGACCTAACTCAATCATACTAAACAGACTTATAAGGAGAGGATTGCCAAAATTTTATAAGATTTATTTAGGCTATAACTTTAGGCAATGTGGAACTTTGGCTTCTCTCCAATAAAGTTACAAACAGGTAATGCATAATATGAAACAAAGATGCCATACTATTTATGCACTACATAGTTTTTACAATTTATAATGATTAAGTAGAGAGAAACAAGACTAACAATAATACCACTAACTATAAACACAGGATGTAATGTTACAATAACCTAAGAGATCTATTTACACTACAAGTTAAATCAAGAACAATTCCTACCAATGTTGTCAAATAGCGGCTATAGTGTTATAGCATAGAGAGATTGGACGAAATCGCTTGTTCCACGATATGCTATTTAGTAGAAAGTGTTAACAAATAGAAGCGCGGTAATACTATAGCGTAGTGGAATTGGAAAAAACAGCTATTTTCAGCGATCCACCTTTGACAACTTTGATTCCTACTAGCACAAGCACAATCCCATTGCAAATAATTCTAATGTATTCTAACACTTCTCTCCATCCAATACCTTAACCTCAAAAAATGTACAATGTTCTCAAAATCCTTTGACAATCTAGGCTACATAAAATTACTCCAAAGCAAGACAACCAAACATGCTTAATGGAGCCAGAACAGCAATTCAATAACCAATTGGAGCTAATTGAAGCAAAACATAAGCAAAATAACACTCACACACAACACCGTCGCCATAAAGTCACCGACCAAACTTTGCCAGCAACTGTCAAAGAGCGGTCCTCCAGTCTTGCCATAAAAAAGGAACCACAGCCACCCAAATGCTATCAGCAATGACAAGTTTTCTTCTTAAACACCAGTTTACACAACTGAACTCCACTAAACTCAAATACTACTAATAGAGTTGAGTTCGCCACTGGGGAATTCACAAAAAGGGAACGAAGAATGATCGATGAATGTCAAGTGTTATTCCTGCTAGTACTAGCCCACCAACAACTATAATTTATTCTAACAATAACAGAAAAAACAGAACCATAGAAAAGCTACAATAAACATACAATGTTACTGTCACTTATCAGGGATTTAAATCAATTATGGCAACTCCTAGTTCGGCAACAAAAAAGACAACTTCATACTTCGTTTCACAAAAGGGTTTGGAAGGAAGAGATAGTAAAAAGAATGATATATTTGGACTAGCAAAGACATAAGCTTTGTCTAACACAAAAACAAAGCAATGCAGAGATTTGCTGATTTTTCATTATCAGATTAGACCCAGATCCAAGACGGGCTTCACATTTCCCATATATTTTTGTATCAAAATAAAATAAATAAAATTCAGAATCTGGGATTTAAAGACAGCGAAGAAATTTAAGCTTATGAAAATAAAATACCAACAAATTATCTAATTTTCCCTTTTCTTGGCAGATGCATAATGTGACCACATAAAAACTTAACCCTATCCAGTATGCTAGAGTAGACTACACAGGCATCACAGACACTAAACCCACCAACCAATTGCAGCGCATTATCAATCAAGCAGAAATTTCAACAATAGACCCTAAAACTACCTATAATCAAACATTTCTAATTTAGGCTACTTCAAATTTCAAACCAAACTCACACACTAAACTTCAATCCCAAATAACCAACAAACCAACGCCACATCAAACCGTTCAACATTCAAAAGAATCTCTCCCCTAAACCTCAGATTCGACACCATACCTGGCTTAAAAAATATGGAGAGCCCAAAATCAATAGCTTTAAGAGGCGAATTCTCCTTCTTGTTAGCAAACAAGAAATTCTCCGGCTTAAGGTCACGATGAATCACTCCATGCTTATGACAAAGCTGCACCACCTCCACAATAGTCCTCGCAACCGCCGCAGCGGCACGCTCCGTGTAATGACCACGTGCAACGATCCGATCAAAGAGCTCACCACCCTCACAAAGCTCCATAACAAGATGAACAGCATTATCATCTTCACAAGCCTCACGAAGTGTCACAATACTCGAACTCTTCGGCAAGTGGCGCATAATAGCAACCTCACGGCGAACATCGTCAACATCAACGGCGGTCCTAAGCTTCCTCTTCGAAATACTCTTACAAGCTAGAAGCTCCCTAGTGTCACGGTCGATGCAAAGGTACGTCACACCGAATTCACCACGGCCGAGTTCACGGTCTACGAGATACTTCTCCTCCATGTTATCCTTCGCCGCGCCGCCGAGAACGGTGACCGGCGGCGGCTGTTTTTTGTTAACGCCGTGATTTTCACCTCCGGTGCGTTTGGCGTGATCGTGACCGGAGAAACTTGATTTGACATCTTCGCGAGCTACGGCGGCCGGAGATCTGCAGCAGTTACCCATGGAAGAAGGGAACTGTGGTGGATCGCGAAGGGGGAGTGGTTGGGATGTTATTTATGAAGAGGAGCTAGGGTTTCACATGACAATGTAGAAACCCTAACCCTAGAATGTGAATTTTTTTGAAAAAGAGTGTGTGAAGTTGAAATTGAAGGTGATAATGGAAGACGAAGAAAGGAGTGAGTGAATGTGATAGAAAATAGAAATCAAGTAGAAAGAGTGAGAAGACAGTGTAAATGACAGTGTGTGTGAGGGTGTACGGTAACGCCTGGGGATGCGGTTTCAACCAGTAAGGCAGTGTTTTTTTGCCGTTTTGGTGTATATATTTAAAAAAAAATAATGGACATATATTTATTTTTTATCCAAAAAAATATTCTGAATATTACTTGTTATCAAAGTTTATTATTGATAAATGTTAAATGAGTTTCCTTTTTTTTTTAAATAACTTTTCTTTCTTTTAATAAAACTCGTGTATCAACTACTTTTATTGGACTTTTATTTGGTACAATCCTTTATCGGTTTTTTGTCATAAAAACAAAAATTACCTTTATTCCTCTAAAACAATAAATAACTCTTTCTTTTGTCTTAAATAAAGAACATGTTTTACCTAAATAGTTTTGCTTGTTTAGTTTTTTTTTATATCTTTAATGAGTTTACTAGTTTAATTCAAATCGGTCAATATTTAATCTAATATGAAATATTAATAACTTTTTATATAAATCAATAATTAATACAATTAAAAAATAACAATTAAAAATTAGATTTTGCCTCAATCAATAAATATATATGGATGTAAATATGTGCTCTCAACCTTAACAAAAAAAGAACACTTTTAATATTTAAGACCTTTATAACATTAGATATACACAATAGAAGAAAATATATTCACCCTTCTTAAAATTACATATGCTAAGCTAAAAGAAAATGTATTATTAAGTTCATTAAATCAAATTAAAGTATCATATACATAATGATCACATGGGACAAATATAGCTCGGATACAATTGATAACTTCCATAGGAATATATTATTGCACTTCACTTAACTCTTAACCGTTATTGATATAACAGTACTAAATAAATAACAATTTTACTAATTTTGTTCAATGGGATATCTAGTGAAACATGGTCAATGAGAACTCTATGAAATCCAAAAGTTAGCTTGGACAGAATTGCCAACCCACTAAGAATAAATTTGATTGAAGGTATCCCGAATCGATGTGATATATTTCTAAAAATAAGAACTAGATTTGGAAATAGAAATATTGTGGAACTCAGATACACCTCCAATACCATTTTATTCATATTTATTGACCATTTGTGTCAATCTAAGAAAAATGTGATAGTTCCATTTTGGATCATTGACCATTTGTGTCAATCTAAGAAAATTCCAAGACAAATTCATACCATTTTATTAATATTTATTTTTTTTTTGTCTAATATATCCATGATAAAAAGTCAAAAACTAATTTTTCTTTTAAAGCACAAAGATTCATTTAAAAGAATTATCATCTCTCAATGTTTTTCCATTCGTATAGTAGTTGTTTAATATTTGGTTATTCATATTAATTTTCAATTAACATCTTTGGTAACATTCATATTTTTCTTTAGTTGATGCACACCCAAATTAATTTAGACATCACCACAGTTAAATTAGTTTTGCCAGATAGTTCCCTTGTTATATATGTAAGAATTAAAGAATTGAAAATTTTCAACCCAACAATGTTTGTCTATCTTTGTTTAGTACCCTTTGATTCAAGTTCGGTAAATCTTGACATGCCTATATATATGGTCCATAGTGAAATTTCGTTTATTTGAACATAGAGTCGTTACTGTTTATGTTTTTCCCGTTTTGTTTGTTGTCACTTCTTGAAAAATAGTGAAAAAATCTGATTCGTTATTTTTTTTTTCTTCTTCATTGTTACTTGAACCTATCTGGCAAAAGATACGTACTATATTGTTTACTATTAAATTGTTGGTGAACATGGTGAATTCTTGTTATGAGACAAAATTAATAATTGAGACTACCTACTAGTTATCAAGTGAAAAAAAGGTATGTTCGATACTTCATCTAATAAAAAAATGATTTCACATTAAACATATTTAGTGTATAAATGCTGAAAGATAAAAATAACGATATGATAGATATAATTTGTTAATTATGTGATAGGAAAGGAAATATAAATAAAATAAAATTTTAAATAAATATATAGAAATTTGAAGTGTATATATATAATTGTTGTTCACATTATGGGTAGACGTATTTATTGACTACATTGAGAATTTTGAGTATAGAAACGACATTCTAGTATTTTAATATTGGAGCGTGCTTTTGGTTAAAGGGACATGTGCACAAGTCCTTAAAACATAGGTGGTTCGGTGTCCTAAAAGTACTGGTACCATCACCTAAAAATTATAAACGTAAATCTCAATTCAAAACTGTAGTTAATTAAATGGAATTTCAATCCATTACAATAGGATATTTGATAAATTCTAATTTAGTGTATTTTTTTAAGAATTTTTTGAGTATATTTAGAGTAGTTATGTGTTATTATATATATATTTTTAGTTTAATTTGCTCTTTGATATATAGAAAAGGAGAAAAAATGGAAAAAATAGTATAAATTTAATTTTAGAGTCACTTCAAACTCAAAATAATATATAATTTATAATATTTATATATTATATATTATATAAGAAAGAGGAGTCAGATATTGGAAAAGAGAAAAAAAAATGAGAGTTTGTTATCTGTTGCATAAGATTAGAAACCCCTTCTTTAGTATATAAAAGGTAACAAAGGTTACGGCATAATGAAGAAAAAAACACAGATAATAATGTCATGAGTCACACACGAGAGAAGTAACTACACACTTTGAGGACTTGAAAATGGAGAAAAGTGTTTCAATTTTGTAATTAAAAATCCATCTTTCATTAAGATATTACATTACTATTATTTAAGTTATTTACTATATATACATGAATAATTAAATTCTCTTTTATATATCCAGAAATCAATTGTACGGAGGATCGAATTTTTTTTTATTAACAAACATTATATAAAATTATTAATATGATATTAAAAAATAATATAATTCTATTAATATACTAGTAAATTTGTATAGAGGGAGAGATCTTTGGTGGATGTTGTAATTGAAATATCTTTTTACAATGTTTTGATTTTAATTCTAGTTTTATTTTGAATTTTTATTGTCTATCTAAATTTAATTATTCTATTATTTTATTTACATGTTTGGGATGACCAATATTTGTATGTTTAATCAATCAATTGACTAGTGATTAACTATAATTA
>JBBPBR010000006.1:44023493-44036600 GCA_037974775.1 Cicer pinnatifidum
GTAATGATGTATTGGTCAAAATTGAATCACTTTCTTCCAATTTAAATTACACTTAATGGAATTAGATTTTTTTAGCAAATAATCCAAACTGAATATGTTATTTTAATTTTGACTTGAAAAAAGAAATAAAGAAACTCATTCATTCAAAATATTATTCAAAGTATAACTTGCGCTTCAAATAGGCACATTACAACATTCCAAATCAAACACTAAGACAAAACACAATAAAGGAAACTAGCACCATTAAGAATTAAGAAATAGATACACCTAAACACAGTTGTTCAACAAAAGAGAATGAAATCAAATTTTCTCATAGACAATTGTAAAATAACAAATAGTATTATTTTAATTAATAATAATTTCTTTATTTTCTTATTTTTGTTTATAAAAAATTTAAGTAGAGATGTGATGTTTTGAATGTTTGATAATCCTAATAATTAATTTGTTGTTATTTTGAATTCTCTTCGAACTCTCCTAAAAGTGGTATCAGATAAATAGTTTGACCTGATAGAAAATGAAGAGTTTGTTGAAGTAGGACTTTAGATGCAAATGTTTAACGTCTGTCTAACAAGAGAGTCAAACATCGTGTTCTCTTGATCAATCATGCAAATATAATCATGTGCAATATTAACACTTAGAGAAAGGATATTAAAATTTAACTGTGAAGGATTGTGGTATGCTCGGATCATACTCGGAGAAAGTTTGTGCAATTTAAATTTACATTAGTTAAGAATGAAAAAAAGTGAAAAATACGTAAGAGATATAGGCGCATATAATTAAATATATGTTTGAAAATCCTCTTAAAAAGACGGTTTACATGAAATATTTTTCTCTCTAAAATATATCTTTTAGTTATTAAAAAAAACTTTTTTTTTTTATTATATCAATTTTAATAATCAGTATTGTATTTAATATTATCGGTATTTTATTGAAGAAGAAGATCAAACCAACAGCTTTCATATTATTTAATTCCCCAACTCAACCATCAAACTAAGTTTATATCCCAAAAAGAAACTTCTTTGTAGCAAAAGAAATAACTAATTTATAATGTTGATGGTATATGACTTTCTCTAGAAATTGTTCATTTTATAGATCTAAACATTGAAGAAAATTAATGTTGAGACCAAATTATAATTAACCAATAATTCAAGGTGATAATTAAAGTTAAGTTAAATGATGAGGCAGAGTGCAAAATCCAGGAACAAAAAGAGAAAAAGGGTGCTGGAAATAAGAAGTGATAGATGCTATGTGCTGTCTCTTTAATTTACAATACATGAAACCAAAGGGACCTTCTTGTCTGTGTTTGTTTCTGTCAAAAGACCAAATTGAGTGGGTTCATGGGACATCTCTACCAACCACATAGCTTTTCATCTTCTATTCTTCAATGTTGCTTGCATTCTTTAAATGCTTGTTTTAGAAGCTGCACATATTTGTCACACTATTAGATCACACCCTAAACAAAACGAGTAAATGAGTAGTTTAGTACTTAGAAATTTTAAAAATAGCTCCATTTAATCTCTTAAATTTGTAATAACAACAATTTAACTTATTTATTTATTTATTTAAATTTACACTACTATTTTTTAAATGTCATGTCTTTTGTAATTGAATTTTAAATGTTATATGTTTGTTTGATTTAGCAAGAGTTCAAATTAATACGGAAATTTATCACAAGTTATAATAGATGTTTACTAAAGATATATATTTTGATGGAGCAACAAAATTGATTAGTATTTTTTAATTAAATAGAGTAACATACAATCTCATAAATTTAAATGACTAAATCGCTTTATCATTTTGAATATAAGATCAATTTAATAATTAAGGTGAAAGCGTTAAATAATAGAGTAATACATAATCATAAATTTATTTTTATTATTCATAAAATACTAACAAGTAAATTATTTTATCCTTTCAATTAGGGACTAAAATATGCTTATTTTAGTCTAAAGAAAAGGGTATAAAATTTTGAGCCCCAAAATTTTTTGTAACCGAGGTTTATTGTTATTTTACTGTGTCCTATATTAATTAAGGAGTAAGAGTTATAATGATTCACTTTGTACTATTGTTTAATTTTTCTTCTCATTGGAAACAGAAAACAAAAAACAAGTGTTTAAAGAGAGAGACAGACATAGACAAAAGAAGGCCACATAAACAAATCTTATTCAGATTTGATTCTGATCTTATGAATACTAAACTTAAAGCCATCACATGAATGGAATGAAAAATAATTAATAAGAAATTAGGGACTTGCTAGTTAGAAGCTAGAAGCAGGGACTATAGTATACTAGCAGATTAAAACATTCACGAAATAAGGGAATTTTTGTTTCCCAATGGGCATTGAAAAACATTTGTGCTTACAAGGTGGAGTGAATAAGTAAATTCATAGTGGAAACGGAAAATGTAGGTTAAATTAATTTTTAAATTTTATAAATTAAATTGATAAATATATATTTGAAATTATAAATAATAATTAAAACAGTATATTATTAAACTTTTATGTCACTTTAAATTGCAATGTCTATATTCTAAGAAATATTTTAAGTTGATTTGATGAAATTCACTATTGAATTAGAATTGCAATATCTATATTTTAAGAAATAGTTTAAAATTGATTTGGTGAAATTAAAACACGAGTCATCTAATTATATAAAAAATGTGAGTAATCTGATCTAAATATTTTTTAATTATACAAACAATATTCATTTAAATTAATACAATACAACAAACAAAAATAAATAAAAAATATAAATTTGTTAAAATAAAAAAGAATTATTTTTATAAAAAGAATGGTATGAGTTCTATGTAGTGAAAATTGAAGCTGAATATTGTGTAAAACTTTTTTTAATGTTGTTATCTCTATAACAGACGTGAGTAGCATACTAACAAGAAGTCAAATTTTGAATTATGGAACTGGGAAAAATGAGCCAGAGAGATTGATTGAGTGATCAGACATAGCATCTAGCTTTTGAGCAAAATTACAGCTTTTGAGCAAAATTATAGCTTTTGAGCAAAAAATTTAGGTTGTGTACTAGTTTTCTTTATTACTGAATTTAGTGCTTTTTTAGAAAAAAAATACTTTTTTTATATTAAATTAAATATATTAATTTTTAATGACGTAAAGTTACTTATATATAAGAATAAAAGGAATAAATTTCAATTATATATGTTACTTATTTGATAGCAAAAGAGTGTTTCGGTATAACTATAAAACATGAGTATTTTTATATGATTAAGTATTTGTATTACGTACTTTTCTATAATTGGTATCATATGTGTGGATATTCAGTTTTTTCTCATTTGTGTATTTGAATATTTATTCTTTGTTAATTAAATTATATTACCGAAATTATACTTTTTTTTTAATTGAAATTGTGTTTTTTATTAAAGTACCGGTACTTTATTTTTTTTAAATACTATATTTCGTAGGTTGATGGCATTTTCTTGTAGGGATAGCAGGATAAAGTGTGGAAAAGAAACACATCAAAATCATACTTTATTCTCAATTATAAAAATGGAGAAAAGAAAATTTGTACCCTTGACCACTGGTATGGGTATGTAAGTGTATTCATCAAGAATGATAATTATGTACAAGTGTTAATATTTGTTGTATTTCTTTCCTCTACTTTAATTTTCTGCCATCATTGTGTAAGTTACTTGCATTGAGGTAACTTGATTCTTAAACAATAATAATTATTATAATTATCATAACAAAGAATATAAATAATACGAGAATGTAATCATTATACGTATTTCTTCACATTAAAAGAGAAGTACATAAGCAGTGTTATCAAAATAACATTAAAAAGATAATCATTTTATTGTTGAATTTTACTAATTTCTCAACTAAACTCTTAATTACCAAAATATATTTCCATTGAAAATGGAAGAGTTAAAATAAAAATATCCACAATTTTCTTGTTAAATCTACTTTCCACACCCCTTCAAAGACTAGCTTCAACTTCAATGCGCAATCACGCCTGATTTAGACCAAATCCATTAAATTAAAGCAATTCCAATCACAAGCTGTTTCAACCTACTAATTAAAGATTCATCTCCTCTTTGTACTTAGTTGTTTGTAATGATGGAAAAAGTGATCCGTTTGGTGCAAAAGGTACATTTGTCTCCTTAGATCAGCACACATTTTCAGGGACTATTTGTTGCTTGAAAACAAACCAATATAATTGAAATTATAGGTAGAGAATATAATAGGCAAATTTTAATATAGACTATAATGGACTTATTTTAAAAAAAAGTATAAATTTTAACGTTCATATATATTGATTCTTAAAAATAAATGTTAATAATAATTTTTATTATTAAGATAATGAGTTAAAGGATATTTTGATAAAAGTAAAGAAAAATAAATATGTATTTTTTATTGAATCGATATCAACTATATTACTGTCTTATTCATAAAACGATTAGAAGTAATATTACTTTTAAAAAATATCGTCGATCGTCGTTAAACTTTTTAAAGATTTTTAAGTATTGGTCAATGGTGAACAATCACTTGATTGAATTGTGAAAAAATAATCATTCTACAAGTTCACGAGGCTTAAGTGTGACATGAATTTTAACTTTGCTATTACATACTAATGCGAGTCTTTTGTGTGAATATATTGTAAGCATCACGGATGTGGAAACAACCTAATAATATAGAGTCCCAATTAGTGAGAGTCTCAAATTTTTTATTTATAATATAATAAAATGAGGGTAGATTTGAACTAAATATATTTTTAATTAATTACTATCAAATTACAATATTTTAAGTTTAGTTTCTAAAATAAATTTATTCACTTATAGTCTATATATTATGATTTATAGGATTAAAAATATTATTTTTTATAAAAAAATAACTTTTTAAAATAGAAATTAAAAAAAATATAGAGATAAAAAAGTTGAGATTTTCTTATAGAAACTAAAATTAAATTTTGAAATCTTATAAAAATTAATTTTTTTTCTTATTAAATTATATTTATTTTTTATTAAATATTAAATTTTTTTCTTATTAAAATTATATTTATTTTTTATTAAATATTAAATTTTTAAGATTAAAATAAAATCTTAAAAAATGTTTGACTGTGTAAATTTCTCCTTGTTTTAGTTAAAAATGCGTTTAGAAAGTGATGTGTGAGTGTGACCAATAGTTTTATCTATGATACATATTGACGTCAGTGCAATTCACACGAGGAAAATTCATTTCTCCATACAAATAGCACGAAGTTTAGTTTCACATGTAAAATATACTCACGTTCTGTATAGGGGTGGACACTATTAATTTATGTGTGTGTGAAAATATATACAAGTAATACAAATATTTTATGCAATTATGCATGCGGGAAGGACTTTATCAAGATATGCCACCTCATAGACATTTGTTTTGACCATATTTAAAAATATTTTAGTCCAAGTCCAACAAAAAGATAAGTAATTTTGAATCGATTTGACTTAATCAAATCTTATAAGTTTTTTAAAATTACGAAAAATTATTGGTATAAGTGAAATTTGAGGTCGTCGTCCAAAGTAACTCACATGGATCCTCGATCATGACCACTAGCAGGACGAGAAGTAAATCCGATGATGATAAATATGATAATTCACTTATATATTCATTAATTATAAGCCACTTGATGACCACCATACTGTGATTAATTATGGCCATTAGACGATGCTTATTATTTTCTAATTAGAAGGACATGCATCCCACATCAAAGGATGATATGAAGATCATGAATTTTCCTCTAATAATCATACAAAAACCTTAAAAGGACCTAATATATAAAGAATACCGCTAAGGTTATAAAGATACACACCAATTCTAACCCTAAAATCTCTTATTCATTAACAAATTTTTATCGTCGGAGTGTGTGCATGTATAATTTGACTAGGAGCTAAAAACAAAAAATCAACAATTTCTTTCAACTTATGTTCCATCACCATCCTAGAGTCAAGATTTTATATTCAATATGCACTATATTAAATAACATTCTTGCAAATATCTTAAGGGAAATTTTGAAAAAATATTTAACAATTTTGTGAAATTAAAAGATATATTTTGCAATCAACACGAAAGTTGGAGAATTGCTATACATGGTTTTTTTTTTTTTTAAAAAAAGACAATGATTGAGATACATGATAAATAACCTAGTTAAAAACGGAAATACTATGTTTTTGTTTTAATTTTTATCTTAGGAAATACTCAATGTTAGTAACCGCTTTTGCAAGAAAAAGGAGTAATTGCATTGAACTCCTTTCAAATTTCTTTAAATGATATTTAGACTCCTTTTAATTGACTCCTAATCTCTGCCAAATTTCTCATGTTATCCACCAAACTTCAACATGTTTTTATTTTATTTTTACAAAACCAAGGCCCATATATATTTTTGCCATTCATAAATAAATAACTCTCTTGTACAACATTATTTTTTGAAAGACTCTTTCGTGCAATATAGCAGTTCTCTACAAGGACATCCCAATCTTAGATAAAAAGTTAAAAAAAATTTGTCAACTTTGCTAGATCAAAGATCGTTATGTGTTAGAATTATTGAACACTAGAGTGAAAAAAATTCAGACAGAATCTAAAGATGTTCTAGATATATTTTTTATTTGATCACAGTTGAAGAAATTTATTTTATATTAGTCATTTACAGTGAGCTTTGTAGAGCTAATTAGTGTTTTATCGGAGCAAAAACCGTCAAATAAATTCTTATTCCTAATTCTTCTTCATCTATTTATTTGAGATGAATGGGTTAAGGCAATTTTTTAGCTTCAAATCACTCCTCCAACATGTTATTTTTTTTTTCTCTTGTTAATTAAGTATTTTTTTTAATATATATATATATATATTTAGAATTTTCTGTCTAGGTGCGACGTTTGATTTTTAGTAATAGTATGATATTTGATTGGTTCAGATTTATATATTAGCTTCGACTAAATATAAATTCAAATTTAATCAATGATTTTAAAGTCGTTAATGTCGTAGTTCCTAAAATATATGTATTTTAGACATTTTAGTTTTATTATATTTGTAGACTTTTTCACTATTGTAGACATTTTACTGTTTTATGTTATTAATTTATATATTATGAATTTTTCATAGATTTATTATTTTTTATTTTAACAATTTTAAAATGTATTATTCTCGGTCGATATATTATAATATCCTTTTGTTTAGTAAAAAAAAAATATAGCTAAGCGAAGGCTAAGCTTATGTCAGGTAGTTACATGTGTTACATGAGAAATAATACACTAAGATAGGGTGTGGTGTAATAGCAATGTACTGAATGACGACTTTCTGTAATATAACGACTTATTTGATAAAAATTTAAATTTTATTTTATATATTTTTTTCTATTTTAATGATGGTTAAATTTATATGAGATAAAAATAGTTTGTTGGAATTCAAGTGAGAGTGGTCAGTACAACATCGATTACAAATTAAGAAAATGTTGAATATATAAGAGCGAAGACTCATACACATATTGCCTTAAGATTTTGAATGAAGATGTGGTGTTAAGATATCTTAGAGATCTTGAACGCTTAACTCATTGTTGCTCTCAGCGCTCAACTGGACTCTCCAACAAGTAGTAGAGCCATGGTTCGACTTCATGGGGAGTGGGAGTGGGATCCTAGTGTGGATCAAGTCAGGCGATGTGAGTGACTCACTTGAGAGAGAGAAATTGTTGGAATTCAAGTGTGAGAGGTTAGTCTCACATCCACTATGAATGGAGGAAATATTAGATATATAAGAGTGGGGATCTATATACCTATTGCCTTAAGTGTGAGTGGTTAGTCTCTCAGAGATCCTGGACGTTTAAATTCCACATTGACTAAGAATGAGCTAAATATTATATATATAAGAGTGGTGACCCAACATAAGACCTTAAAGTTTTGGATTGAGATGTGGTGTCAAAGCTTCTTGTGGATCCTGGAGCACTTGTCTCGTTGTTGCTCTCACACCCCGTACTCCCCAACAAGTGGTATTAGAGCGCCATGGATCGGATGGGGGAGCGAAAATGAATCCTGGTGTTGGATTATTGTATCGAAAGTATTCTTTCACCCTCATACTCCCTGTAAGACCCATAATTTATTTATAACAAGAATTAGGGTTTACTGTCTAATTATGGCTTATATTGTTTATTAAGTTGTTTGTTTACTGTTTTTATTGTATGCAGTTTGTAAAATTGTTGTAAGTGTTTGACTTGCAAATTAATCTATGAAAAAATTATTCGGCTGTTTCATTAATGTCAAACGACTATGTGAATGTCTTGGCATTGTAGAAATTTCAAAAATAATTTCCTATTGTGTTTTTTAAAACTGGCAAAATATACCCACTATTTAAATTTTGAAGTACTCCAAATGACACCAAGATTTAACCGGGAGTTTTATATATGGACTATAATGAGAATTTGATCTCGTTATATTTTTCCAAGCTAAGGAACAAAAATTTCGTCGAATAAAAATTTGTTCGCAAAATTTTAAAAAGTTTTAATTTGTAGATTTATTATAAAAGAAAATTCAGTTAACAAGAAATTTATTCGTCAACGCAATGCGACTCGTTTAAAAACAAACTCGAAGACTGAGCAAGATGATGAAACATAAAATCATAAAGTATCTACATATTTTTCTAGATTATTAATAATTTAACGAAAAGTTAGTGAAAATATCTACATAGATTGTTTGAGATTTGATTTGTTTTTTCTAAAATAAGAATATTAAATTTAATTATTTTAATAATCAAATTATGTTTATCGTAATAATAACTATTGATAAATATTTTACAAATTTTAACTTACGATTAGATTTATCCGCGAGTTGAGTTGAGTCGGATATACATTTTGTAGAGAAAGTTAATAATTTTACATAAAGTGAATTTTAACGTACTAGAGATAAATATTTTAAAAAAGAAGTAGTAAGAAATATGCTCAGAAACTTGTCACATCCCTCTAAAATTTAATGTGTGGCTCACATCACATTGTGTTCTCAATAAATAGAGCTTAAAGTCCACCAACGTACTCCTTCTTTCTTTTTATTTCAAAATTTAATTCTTTTTTTTTTCTTCCAATTTTGAGCTTCAAGGAAGCTTCCAATCACAAAACCAGCAACTACAAAGTTATTTCACTACTTGAAAGAAATGCAAAGAGCTAAGGATCAATAGTTGATGTAGCTATTTCTCCCCTCTTTTCTCTCAAATCCGTAAACATGTATATATAGGAGGGAAAAGTGATTTTTTTTTTCCAATGTGAGCTTTAATCTTGCTTGTTTATCACTACTATATGGTTGTTATTAATGTTTAGGAAGTCAAAGGAAATATTTTCAACTCTTTTTCTTTCAAGCATAACAAAACCCTAAATAAAAGAGTAAAAGGAAAGTGTGTTTTGTTGCTTTAGTGCTTTGTTAATATTGAAATTAGACGAGTTAATAACTTGAATGACAAAAAAATGAAATCAATCCCTCAAAATTTTTAGTAAGACCAAATTGGTGTGTTATAATGTAAAATTTTGATTTTTGTATGTGTTTAAGTAATGTAATGAGTTGTTTTCAAATAAATGAGTTTGAACTAACAATACAAATTTTATTAAAGGGTTTAAGTTAGTAAAGTTTAGAAGACTTTTACAAGTGAGTTTGGTTATGTTTTTTAATTAAAATGACAACTAGATTTTAAGGTGTTTGAGACCAAAGTGATATATGTTGTTTATAAAAAAAACTCAAAGTTGTGAAAAGAGAATTTTAACGTAAGAGAGTGATTGATAAAAAATACATTGATTAATTTTCTTGAGTAATGTATCATTGAAGTAAATTTTATAATTCCCTATGTTTATGTATCTAGCTCCTTGAATCTCGAATATGAATTGAGATTGTTGACACCGGGTTAGTGGTGGAGAGTACTCATAATATTTTATGTTTGTTGGGTTGAAATTTTTATGAAAAATAGATAGGAACAAAAAAGTCATGGCAAAATTTTGGAAATAAAGTGGAAAATGAATTGTTGTGGTTTGTTTTAATTCAAAAGTATTTGAATAGTAGAAATTTTATAAACTTTAAAGAAGTTAAAAAAAACGTTCTCTTGTGATTTTGTGATTTTTAATGGTGGTATAAATTAAAACAAAGTTTGATCATAGGAGTTGTTGTCCTTGATTATTTATGGTGTTTTAAACAAGATTTGGATTTGGAATATTTTTGAAAAATTTTGATTAGTAAAATGAATTTTAGCCGAATATATATATATATATTATATAAACAGAGTTCTAAATTTTGTTTTAAAGTTGGTTTTAAATTTACGTTGTTATTAAGGTGTTAAAGGTTTTATCTTTTGGGTTTTTGTGAAAACAAAGTTTCTACCTTTCTAGATTGAATTAAAAAGTTTTAGTCATTGAGATTAAATTTTCAATATTTATGAAGAAATTTTACTTTGAGAAGCAAACTTTCAAACTTTATGATTTTAAGAATAATTTCATATTTAACACTTAAGATTTCAAATCTTATATATAAAAAAGGTTTGAATGAGAAATATTGACATTATGAACAAAGTTTCGATTTTAAGTTTTGAAGTTGAAAGTTTTGATTTTTTTAGTAAGATGTCAAGTTTATACTAAAATTAGAGGTTGGAGAAGTACCCAGGTGTTTTGAAAAACAATGATTGAATATAATTTTGGCTTTTGATGTGTGATTTTATTAGAAATGAAGATTTTAGTTGAAGACTAAAAAGAAAATTATGAACTGGAGAAATATTTTGTGTTGATGATAAAATGTGATTTTGTGTGAAAGTTTATATACAAAACATAGTTTATAAATATTAAGGTTTGAAAAATGTCAAATTGGAAGAATCATAATTTGGAATAGTTAGAACATTGGTAAAAAACCTTCTACTAAATGTTCAAATATTAAACTGTTGAAATTTATGATGTTGATGGATGATTTATTCGAAATTTCGAACGGAGTAAGTTTGTTTATCTTTGATTGATTTTATTAAGAAAATATTTTGTCCTTAGTTGTTAAAGACAAATATTTGAGTTGAACTTCAATAAGTTTGGAAAAAACAATTTCAAGATTTTCAAAGTGTAGCCTAAGTGTTTTAAAATTCGCTTTTGCCAAAGTACTTAAACCAAAGTCTTCTTGAAGTTAGGGAACTTAAGAGAAAAGTCAAACCTAATTGATTTGGAAAGTGGTCGAACCTATGATACATTGGGGGTTGGTTTAGAAACGTGTATTGATTAAGTTAATTGATTGATTGATTTAAGGTACAAGAAAATTGAGAGGTGTTGTTGAAATCGTCGGATAGGTTATGCTGGCATAATGTAAGTTGCTTGTGTAATAAAGCATTGTCGAGGTTAGGGCGATTTCTAATGATATTATATATGCTTGAATGCAGAGTGTGTATGTATACATGTTCTTTGTGCTTGTGGTGAATAAAGATACACACGATTGTTTATGTATTTGATGTGATGATGTATTCTTAACTGATAACATGTGTGTTATGAAGTTTATTGACGAGAATATGTCTTGAGTATACTATGTGGAAAAGTATAAAAAAATATAAAAATTAGTGTTTAATGAGTATTAAAAGGGGAGTCTTTTAATAGCTGCATTTGCATAATGATTGATTTGGAAAAGTCAGAGCATGCTCGTGCATTTCATAGTTAGTGGTGACCGTGATGGGCCACAGTGTTAGTGGTGACCGTGATGGACCATAGGGTGGTTCTTTGAGTTGGTTGTTCCATCTTATCCTTACAAGGATTTTGGAGTCGTGTAGGTCTGTGATAGACTGAACTTTAGTAAAACGTGTTGATCTGTGATAGGTGGCACCTCGGTAATTAATACTGGTATGTGATGGGCGGTACATTTAGGATTTACGTCCCTCGAGGAGCGTGGGGAAATTCTGGAATCATGTGCATTAGCATATAAGCTTTGCATTAGAGTGCTTTGTCACACGAGTCATGTTTGTAATATGATAATAATTATATGCATGCTTGTTTATCAATTGATGCCATGTCGTGTTATGCTTTTGTGCTTTGTATTTTAATATGTATGATGTCTTTAGTTCGTGACCCTCTACTATTATTGTGGACTGGGCTTACGCCCCAGGTTCTTAGAGTTTTGAGTTGTGTGAGAATTGCAACGACGTCAAAGACGTGACATAGCGATGATTTTGGATTGGCGATCGGAAGCAGTGAAACTTGATGCCATCCGTGGACCCTCAGTATCGAGTCATCCTCAGTTAGAGTTCAAGATCACTTTAGGATTTTAATTAATGGTTTTTATTTATTTTCCCTTCCTTATTGCGATGTTGTTGTTGCAATGAAATTTATGTATCTGAAATAATTGTGATTTTTTTGGGTCAATGTGAATTGTTCGGCAGTAAGTAAGTTATTTGTGTCGAAACCATTTTATATAATGCAACAAAAATTATAATCGTTATTTTTGGAAAAGAATTTTACAATTAAATATTTTACTCCGATTTAAATTAAATACGATTAGGAAAATTTTAGTCTAAAGTATTTAGTTGTTTTTTTTTTTATAAAAAAAATTACATTATCACGGCTAAAAATCGAGGTATTACACTCCCCAACAAGTAAAAATCAATTATAAAAACAAAATCAATTTTATTCAAAAATAACCAAATACGTCAACATCAAATTCTTTAGAATCAATTATACATGGTTCAAAAGTGAACTCAAATATTCTACGTACGTGAGCTTATATGTTTTATTCTAGTGCTCAAAAGTGAACTCAAATATTCTATGTGAGCTTATATGTTTTATTCTAGTGCTCACTCTTCATTAAAGGGGATGAGGTCTATTTTTTTTTTATATATATTTTTTTTTATAAAATTAACTAAGGAGAAACGCTTACAAATAAATTTATATTTATCTATTTTCTATAGCACTAATGGAAATCGAACCCGCCATCCTTCGAATTCAATAACTTTTTTTTACATTACACCAAATTATTGGAGTTATACATTTTCTTTTTTATATAAAAAATATACTCCACTAAATGCTAAGACTTTTTTTCGACAATGAACCAATAAATATTAAAATTAAATTCAATTTATGGTAAAAGTATATTAACAGTATTATATGTTCTACAAATAAACAAGCGTAC
>JBBPBR010000006.1:44037001-44047122 GCA_037974775.1 Cicer pinnatifidum
TAAGAGATTTGATTCTTTTAGGGTTCTTTTGATAATAAATTTTAAATTATTCATATCAAATAAAAAGTCAATACTATTTTTTTTTAACATTCTATAATTTATTATTTATGTATATAAATTTTAATTTAATTCAATCATATAGCTTGATCCTTGCAATTTATTCAACATTTTGAAAGTCATATCCATCTTAACCCTACTTTTCTTTATAGATGGAGACTCTATCACTAACATGGATTTTAATTGAATATAATCGTGAGTATTCGATCATACTTATGTCAATTTCAATTTCATGAGCAACCTCAAGACTCTATTTTTGGGAGTTTATTTTCCCCTTACTTACGCACACTTTAGAAATATATAAAAAACATTTTTTCTTTTCAGATATATATTTTCAAATAAAAACATAATTTTCTTTCTATCTCTCGATACAAAAAATAATTAAAAGAAATTCGACATTCTAAAATTTCAAAAAAAAAAAAAAAAAATTTCTTTAAAATTTTTGGTAGTTATTTTTTAATATCGAAAAATTCATTTTTGAAATTTTCAGGAGTTACTCTCATCCGAAAATTTGAAAATTAGTTGTTATCAACGGGAAATTTCATTTTTGAAATTTCCGATATTGAAAAATAACTATAAGAAATTTCAAATTTTCAGTCCAAACTCCAGGAAATTTCAAAAATCAAATTTCTGATATTGAAAAATAACTATCGGAAATTTGAAATTTTCAGTTGAAACTCCCGAAAATTTCATTCGTTCATGAAATTTTCGGTACAAATTTTTTGTTTTAATTTTTTTTTTACATTTTTTCATTCAATTTTTTTCTAGAGGATCAAAGAAGTGAAAAATACTGTGGAACATTCTCGAGTTCGACCTCCTACACAATCTAATAGAAGAGTCGTCGTTGAAAAATAGAGAAATAAGAACCAAGAGATGCATCAAGAGGAGGATTGTTATATTCAGTATGAGTTTGAGTAAGCGAAACAACATGATCATGCGTTTGATGATCTTGAGAAGCATGAGCAGTATCAGGATTACATGCATCAACAACCTGAACAACCTTTACTTCCTAAAAGCCTTTACGATCTTTTCGTCCTTAAGGACTATGAGCACCACACTGCAGTTAGAATGTTGAATGGACATGTAAGTAAATAATTGATTTTATTACATAATGTAGCATAACATTATGTGTATAATTTAATATATTTGTAGTATAGTTTATTATAAGATCGTTTTTAGGAACTCATATTGTTTTAAATAGTTGATTTACCGATTCACTGATTTTAGGAACTCATTAGAGTTTAATTTGATTTACTGAAAAGGGTCCAATGATAAAATATAGTAAACTAACTAATCGTGTAATTTATTGTGTTACTTCAATTAAAAAAGTATAAACGTGTCTTGAAAGTGGTTTCAAATGACAAAAAACAAGATAAATTCATTGATATCAGATGTATTTTCTACTCAAATAGATCAATGGATTACTACATTTGGGTTACGTCCTCTGCAACGTTGTAGTTAACACATGATCAACAATAATCTCATATATGCATTTGCTGAGAAATGGCATGTAGAGACTAACTCATTTCACCTGCCATTTGTTAAAATTACTATTACTCTTGACAATGTTAGGGGTCTTATGGACATACCATTTTATGGATAAATTCTCACACCTCCGCTAAAGTGAATGAAGATTTGGCCATTGTTGTTGCTGTTGAGTTATTGGTAGTTGAAGAGGATGAAGTTGTGAATGAGACTAGGGTCAACAGAGGTGGTTCATATAGTTTTGAATGGTTGAAAGCTGTATTCTTTAAGATACTTCATGAAGCAAGATTCGACTGTGCAGCGATGGCATACCTACTTCATTTGGTAGGGTGGACCATTCTAGTTGGCAAAAGTTTTACTTTTGTATCTGCAAAATATTTGTTTCTTTTTCAAGAACTTGATACTTGTGGTAAATGGGCATAGGGACAATCTGCTCTTGTTGTTTTATATGACTATCTTAGCGATGGTATCATGCCTGCAACGAAGGAGACTGGAGGGTACTTATCTCTATTTCAAGAACTTTTAAATTATTTATTATATTGTTATTTGATAAGATGTTTATTTAATTATTTACATATATGAATTTAATAATATTTTATTGATATCTGTTAGCGGAGTATGAGTGAGCCTATATCTTCACTGCCACAAATGTTTCAATGGACTCCTAAACAAATATTTGGAGATATTGCATACTACAGAGCAAAGTTAGATGCTTTGGGACCTACTGATATTATCTGGACTCCAAATTACGATGAGAATACAAAGACATAATTTCAGTATGTATCGATGTTTACAGGGTACATTCGTCGGTGTTCCACGATGGTATCATATTTACTAGAGAGGTGTCTACGACAATTTTGCTATACTCAACACATCCTTCTTACATCGTCGATGCTCGTTGTACATGATGTTGATGTTGAATGGAGTATGTACAACAATCCTTTCGTTCTAGATTGCATCCAGCTGCATATTCCCATTAGTCTGTTGATTGATACATTCAGTGGTACTATAAGATATCTCATCCTTAAATGATCCTTTACGTTGTTGTAGAACTTGCATGCTTTGATGTTCTTGTTGGTGTTGGTCCTGATCTTAGTCATGATGTTGGTCTTGGTCCTAGTTATGATGCTGGTCCTGGTTCTAGTCGTGATGTTGGTCCAGATACTACTCATGGTGAATGATATACACGATGTCAAAAAATGGGTGTCTTATATAGAAAAGTCTAGATTTACAAAGGCTAGATCCTGAAGATGAGATGTATGTCTTTTTAGAGAAAGTCTTACACATATCTAGAGGAGGGAATTATCATTAGTACTATAGTTGTATTTGGGTTGATTCAGACTTATATTGCTTTATTGCTTATTTTAACTTATTTTGAATTTTTAAGACTTATTTTGATGTATTTGGATTAGATTATCATTTTTTTTTTTTTATTGCTTTAAACTTATTTTGTTAAAAGTTGAAATGATTTAATCTTTTGTATATTATGTGAATGCATCTCTCACAAAATGAGATGTGAAGTGTAGAGGAAACAAACTAACTAATTGAAAATTGCATATATATAAAATAAAACTTTTAAATCAAAAGTGTCAATCATTTGCCAAAGATATATAATCTGATGTATGTTCTAAATCTAATGAACTCCAATGGTGTAGATATCATGCATAAGCTATAGTCCATGATGTAGACTCATCATTGCGGTGCTTCTTCCAATGTCATGCAAGTGATGACAACGAACATCCTAATTTCAATTTTCGAAATAAGGATTACATTTCGAAAATTTGAAAAGTTTTGAAAGTTTCCAAATTTTGAAATTTTCGAAATAAGGATTACACTTCGAAAATTTAGAAAGTTTAAAAAGTTTCCAAAATTTGAAAGTTTCGAAAGTTTTCAAATATGAAAAGTTTAAAAGTTTTCCAAATATAGAAAGTTTCAAAATTTTCCTATTTCGAAAGTTTTGAATTGTTTGAAAGTTTTGAAAATTCTTGAATTTTCTATTTCGAAAATTCTGGAAATTATCATTTTGAAACATTAGAAACTTTTGAATATTTTGGAAAGAGGGGTAAAAAATGAGAAGTTAAAAAAGTTGAAAGTTTTATAAAGAACAAAATTGTATTTTGACGTTGATTGAGGGGTTGACAGGTTTAGATGTGGGGTGCAGGATATACAAAAGATTAAGTTGTTTTTACAATAATATTTTTTTTTATCAAAATCGTTTGCGGTCACATATACTCTACATTGTTATTATCAATGTCGGTGTGAGTCAACCCAATTATTAAATTTTTTATTTTATTTACTTATTTATTCTTTTCTCAATTTTTATATTAACAATTAGTATTATGGTTTTTATGTTCTTAATCAGGACTGATCCAAGGAAGAGACGACTAAACTCTAAGCAACCGATTAGATTTATACTTCTTATGTTCTTGAATCTTGATCCTGTTTGGCATTAATTATGCTATTAGTATGATAGATCATAAATAAACTTTCTACTTATGCAATCCGAAAACTTGGAAGTTGGTGATTAAATTTCAATATTATTAATTGTTAGTCGATTTGTTCACATGAAATCATTCATTTTGAATTATATATATTCTTTATGTAGTTTTACAATCGTTTCTTTTTTCCCTTACTTTTTCATTATTGGTTCCAATGATTAGGTGTAAACTACATATGATTTGCACTTCAACCCTCTTTTCTCTTTAATTTTCTAATATATTTGCATTGCAAAAATAATTAACGGTGTGAACATTAATTTGAACGCGTATATATATATATATATATGCAAAAGTGTGCAACCATGTAGTTTTGAGAATAATTGAACACCAAATATCAAATTAAAGGTCTATTAGTTATTATGAAATGTTTGTAGGATTTAGACACTCCTATCTGGATAGTATTCACGATAGAGATGCCAACAGAAAAAAGGACAAGGACAAAAAAAAGAGGAACAAGAGACAGACTTTGAGACACGTAAGAAACTTCTTCTAGGGATGCAATCTCATCGTACAATTTTTGTCAAATAGCCAATACATTAAATTCACCGATTCAAATATGTAGTTGAGAATTATTGATAGCCAATACTCAAAGAGGAATGGAGAGTTATAAAGTCTAGATACGTACTACGTACGGATATAAATAAATTTAGGATATGAATTTTGAAATTATATACATGGAGAATATTTATAAATAAATTTTTTATAAATATATAATTATAATGTATAATAAAAATATCATTAAAAAAATTTTAATAAATATTAATTTTATTTAATAACTAGTAATTTAAAAATATTTTTAATTGTATCTCTATTTATTACAATCATAAAAATAAAACATAGTTTATAAGTTTCGTTCAATAAAAGGTAAATTTTTTTTTAATTTAATAAAAGTAACATCTTAAAATGAATTATGTACATATTTATTGATGTTCCAAAAAAATTGTTGCACATTCTTGATTTTTATATAATACATATTTACGAGTATCTAAGAAATATCTTAAAATATTAAATAAATAAATTTTTAAAAAATAAAAATAAAATTCAGTTACTTCTAAAATATATATTTGTGAATATTTCAAAATGATCCAAATCAAATACTTTGTTCTAAGAGATGTAGACACAATTTATTAAAATTTTTTTGTTGTTGACAATTTATCAAACTTAATCAATCTTTTGTGATTCTAAATACATATTTAAAGAGTTTAACGGTGAACAAGCCTAACTAATAAATAAGTGCTGTATTGCGGGTTTTAATTTTTCCTCCAATGTATATTTTTACCATCTTATTTATTTACTTTAAAGCTGTTTTGGTTTCCTAATATGCTTCATTTTTGCTGCTGTTGTTTTTTTTAGGAGAAGCTTTTGTTTTCACATTATGATGACACTTTTTTATATTAATATTAATTTTTAAAATGTGTCAACATATATCTATTTAGTATTAGTATGAACTGAATGCACGAATAAAAAATCTTTACACCATATATGTTAGAAATCAAATTCATTTATATATCAACCACTATTTTTGTTATCACATGCGGTTTCCAATTTGTTGCGTGCAAGTGATGCCCTTTTGTAGTGATTTTATATTTGGTTTACTTAAATCTCAATAATTTCCAATTTTTGATGTCATTCATAGGAAAGTTCATTAATGTTGAATTAAAATAGTGTACCTTACTCTAATTAATAAGTGACAGCCTATGCTATATTGATACACATCTTTCATTCTCATTAATGATCCCATGTCATGGTCAGTTATTTTCTTCTGATGCTTTTGATACTTCCATTCTTTTTCATGTCGATATCAATTCAATTATTTTTAGGTACGAAAGAACATTGATAATTTTTTTTTTCAATAAAAAAGAACATTATTAATATTGTATGCACATATATGTATGATTTAAATTCGGAAGAAACAATGCATTAAATGTAAGCCTGATTGTGAATGTGTGAACGGGGCTTTTTGGTGGGCCTATTAGAATGTGAAAAGAGGGCTATGACATATATGGATCCAATTGAAGACACTTGACTTGAAATGGACCCTGACCAATTTGGCAACGCATGCTTTTTAAGGGAAATATAATACTTCATAGCTAGTACAACATCACATTCCCACATGATATGATATGACAACAAAAGTGTTAAATGCATATATCAATCATACTATTGTTCATTGTATGCAACAATTTTCTTGTTGAAGTGATTTGTGTAGTTACCGGTATAAGTAAAGATTCATAGTAAAAGAGAAGAGGAAAGGGAGAAAAATATGATAACTTTCCCAAATTTTTGGGAACTTGACAAGTGAGAAAGAGAGAAGGAAAAGGGGAGAAAGGAGGCTAGAGTTTAATAGAATGCAAAAGAGTAAATAATACAAATGCAATAGTAATATATAAATATTATAAAACCTCTAAAAATGAAATTACCCTTAATACAATATTTAATTTAAATTGTAAGCACTCCAACTTCTAAGTCAATATTTGAGTGAGCAAGATGGGGTAAATTTTATGAAATAGAATGTGGGAAAATTACATTTATTTTGAAAGGACATTTGATTTGTATGGAGGGATAAAAGCTAAAATTGTCCTTGAATTAAAAAAAATAAAATTTGCTTAACTATCTATTAATTATATGAATAAGAGGATAAAGTGTGAATATTGTTTGTTTTCTTTCGTGTTTTATTCATAATTTCATCATGACATTGTTTGTGTTGTGTTCTCGTTTGCAAAATAGTTATTTTGATGGTTTTGTATTTGGAACAAGAGATTTATAAAAACTATCATCAAATTCAATATCCTTTCGATCTTACATATAGTTTATCATCATGTGATCGAATTGGTCACATCAAATATTATATATAGTTTATATGATCGAATACCAACAAATATTTTTCTTTGTGTCCATTGATGAATTAAATAAAGTGGATCTTATAGACCAAAAAAGAAAAAAAAGTCGATCTTGAATTGACATTGACCATTGAACATTACCATATATGGAAGATATTAGTCTGATTGATAAAATTAAGGTTTTGATTACTGATAGATTGTGCTAAAGTGGTTAATAAATTTCAGTTAATAATGAATATCGTTCGGAAGAACATGAGATGGAATCATGGCTAAAGCCTGAGACAATTATTGCTAGACTTTACTTATATTTTAATAGAGATAAGATTATAATTTCTAATATTAAAAAAATGTGGATATCAATATCCGCAAACTTTCTTACCTCCAAATTTTAATTTCGGTAAAATCTTCCCTCAATCAAAGTGAATTTTTTTCATCCAAAACATATTCGGGTAGACACCCACATATTGTCATCCCTACTAAAGACATTCTTTAAAAATACATAAATAGAAATTTTACATTAAAAAAATAAATTTTAACCTATTAAAAATTAGATACACAATTTACAATATACCTTTCAATATAAAATTTATATATTTAAATTCTTTTGTTGTTATTTAATTATAAGCACATTTTTGCGTCTTATGTGGTTTCCATACATGAGAAGCATGGATAGCATACAATATTGGAGTCAACTACCACATCTTCAATATGGATGAGGATGAATATATATGTGGGAAACTATACGTGAACTACGTACCAACCCAATACAACACAATATCTAGAAGAGTTGAACGTATCTATCCACGATTTTAGTTCCTCAAATGTTAATTTTTATATATAAAATTTAGAGTCTAAGATGGTTTTAATTTTAAAAATCAACTAACCATTTTGTCTTCTAGTGTGCAATGCATGGTTTAATTGAATATTCTCTGATTTGCTTTTTCTTTTTTATCAAAACTTTATGTTTCAATTATGAAAGTTTGTGTGCAAAATGGGGTAGCTTTAATTAATTTGAAATCAATGCACATTATATATATAGAGGAATATAAATTAAAACTAAATTACCAACCTAGGCATGGTACACTTGACAATTGGTACTTTAAATATATCTGTCGTGATTTTGGTGTGACTAAAAGTATTAGAAGTAAATCTATTATTTTTTTACAAAAGAAGTAAATGTTGCACAACATAACTACAATAAATATATCTTCAGAGATAATTATGATAAAATAACTAGAATAAAAATTAAATATTTTTAATAATTTAATAAATTGTAAATATATTAATGTAAAATTATTTATATTAACAGTATATATAAATTAGATCATTTTAAAACTCGGTCTTGTTTAATGTATCTAAACTCTCATTATTTAATAATGTTCTTGTATTAATTACATTTGTGGGTAAGAATAAAGACTTAAAAATGTAATTAATTTTTATCAAATTTAAAAAATTTAATTTTAGTCTTTATAAAATAAAAATTTTCTTTTAAATTTTTACAAAATGTAAAACTTTTTGTTTTAGTTCTTAATGTCACACACTGTTAATTTTTTAACGGTGAATAATTAATTGGTTAAGGTTTAATTACACTTAATCATGTAAAGTATATATGGTGCAACAAATTGCTCAAAAACGTTAAAGCAAAGAAGGTGAGAAGCATGATGTGGCTTGCAACAAAGTGGCATATATGGTGCATGAGAAATGAAGTGATATTTGATGGTGCAGTTGGAGATTTTACAAAGGTCAATTATAATGGAAAAGTATTTCCTCCGGTGTGAAGTTCCCTCATATGTTGCATGATTCCCACCATTCACTTTTATTTAGTTAAAATCTTGCCTTTCTAATTTTGGATAAGCCATAATCTAACCGAATCATTCATTCACATTCACATTAGAGGATCTCATTATTATACAATAATACTAATCATTTAAAAACACATAATAAAACAACATTTTAAAGAATAAATATTTAAACAATTATAAAATTGAAAATTCAACAAATAAAATAGAAAATAAATTATTTTCAAAATTTAAAATTATTTTCATAAATCCTGATTTTCATAGATGTAGGTTTTTGAAAAAAATATATTTATGTAGTAATTTAACTCTATAAAAATCAGGATTGTATGAAATACAATTTTTGATTATGAAATTTATTTATTTATATTTTGTTTGTTAAATTGTTATTATTATTATTATTATTATTATTTAAATTACATATTTTAAAATATTATAATAAATTTTGTTATGTGTTCTTGAATAATTGTTATTATGATATATTTAAAATGTAATATTTTAGAACGTTAGATTATATATCTTACTCTTATTAATACATTTTAATTATATCAAAATATAAACAAAATAACTTTCGTTACAAATCAAAAGTGGTAAAGGAAAAACATTGCACAATATAATTACAAAATAATAATAATTTATAATATCAAAATTAGTAAACATGATTTATAAGCTATGTTAATAACTTTTAATTTAAAAATTGATTTAAGAAATATATAACAGGTAGAATTAATGTTATTAATGAGTGCAACTAGTGTGATTCTTATAACATATAATTTGATGCTTGTGGTCTATTTATCTAATGAAATAAACATTTCAAAGACAGAGTGGATGTGCAACAAATCAAGTCAATAGTTGTGATAAAATAATGACATGTGGCATAATGAGAAGACAAAATCTGAAGATGGATTTGTAGATGCAACATGTGTTGTGTGGAATGGAATGTTATGGTAAGTACGGCAACTCCCATCTCTTGACTTTTCTGGATTCTGCTAAATATATTTAACACTTTCCAATCCGTAATTTACTCTCTTTTCTAATTACTACATCCGATTCTTATATAAATAAATAAATTGGTGATTTTTTTTCTTCTAAATAATAAAGAAGTATAAATTTTCAGATATGTTTATTGTTTTTAATATTCTATTATTTTTACTAAACATATAATAAATGGATGTTATATTTAGCCGGTGTAAAAATATTATATGTCAATTACTTTAGAGTGTGTTTGCCATTAACTTTTAAAGTGATTTGGAGAGAAAAATATTAAAGGGTTGAATTTATATTTTGATATATATTTAATATTTTTAAAAAATTTAAATAATAATATAATATTATATGTTTATTTATTATGTTATTTTTTCAATTATTTTTGTAAAATCAAATATAAATTTAGCATTTCAAAGTATTTTTATTTAAATTTTTTGAAAATTCGACTCGTTCAAAAT
>JBBPBR010000006.1:44058433-44068903 GCA_037974775.1 Cicer pinnatifidum
TTATAAAAAAAAATCTACTCTAAGGTTTGTTTTACTCAAACAAACTGATTAATATTAAGAAACTGCCAACATAGGTAGGAATGGCTAAAGCAACAAGCTTTTATGAGCACACTTCTTCCCGAAAAAAAATGACACTTCTCCATCCCAACCATTTCTTACAATTAAGCCAATAAGTCAAATTAGCTCAAATCTCTTTAACGGTTTTGAAAGATGGTTGAGTCACTTTTTTTTCTTCTCCAAAGTCACTTTGAAGTACTCTTTCTGCCTCTAATTATAAACACCTATTTAAAGAAAATGCAAAATACATTATTTCATCCTTTAAGTTCTTTTGATACGTTGGATAACAAAATTCATAGTAGAATTGTAGAAATTTTGAACTTTAACATGAATGAAATTAAGTTAGAACAAAAAAAAATTATTCAACAATTAACGTAACTTTTACAAATATAAAAGATTAACTTGACACAAAAAAGTTAAAAAGATTAACTTGGTATTGTCACGTAAGTTAAAGGACTATCAAATATAGTTTGAAAACAATATGTGTTATTAAATATACTACTAATAAAATAGTGTCTCTTACAATTTATTACATACATACATTTATTTATTTATTTTATAAACATAATCCTAATTAATACTATTAATTTATCTTTAAAGATGAAAAATCAATATTGAATATATTTATATACAAAAGGACAATTTAATCATATTTTCATATGAAATAGATATATTAATTACATTACAAATTCTCTTAATAAAAGCGAAATGTGTAATAGGTGTTTCTATTTAAAGACACAAAGAGTATATATTTGATAAAATATATATGGTTTTGATGTGTTGCCTTAAAGTAAACTTATGAATAAAAGCAAGGGCGAAGGGAGAAGGGGGACTTGCGAGGTACCAATGGTTCCCGCAAATTTTATCAAATGCATAAATAAAAAATCAACATGAACACAATATCAACACATAAAGGATTCACATGAATACAACATTAATTCATTGTCTTCTAAAAAAAAAAAATCAACATAATAGAAGCCAATTAGGGGAAAGATGAATCAACATGAGCACAATAGAAGCCAAACGCGAACACAACCTCATGCCATTCTCTTCTCAAATTGTGAGTATTGCAGAAAGAATTAAAAGATGAAATTAGGGAAAAAAGGAACCTTGTGATGCTGTTGTGTTGTTCTTCTCTAAAGACGGTTGCAACAGTAGAAGAAAGCAAAACAAATTACAAGGTTCTACGATATAAGGAGGACATAGAGGAAAGTGAATTAAAAAATCAGAGTGAAGAGAAAGGAAAGTGAATCAGAAAATTAGATCAAGACTCATATCATGAAAAACTATCATTCGTATCAAAGAAAATTCAGTACATGTGTAACGACATGAAAAAATTCATTTTCTAAAAAGGATTTTAGACAATCCACAAATAGTAGAAAAAAAAAAAAAAGAACTATGAATGCACAAAACCAAGACATTTAAAACTAGAGTGTCTTAAGCTTGACAATGTAAAGAAAAAAAATATAATAGCTACTTGAGATGACTCAGATGAATCCTCTGATAAAGATAAAGAGCATAAAAAAACAACTCTGATGGCATATGTTCGCTTTAACTCTGATTCTAACAATGCATTTGTTGATGAGGAAATTGAGTTACTATCTAACCTATCTTGCAATGAACTTATAATTACTTTAAATGAATATTTGAATAAGAATCACAATATCTCCTCAAAACTAAAAATCTCATAAAAACTGATTTCATAGTTTACTTTCCACATATTAGAGGTACCTTTTATGCATTCCTGCAAAACATGATCATAGTTTGCTAGGTACCCAAAGTGCGCTGAGTCCTTGAGTGTTAGTACCTTTCTTGATCCACACATAATTCCCATTTTGGAACACCAAAATTCCCAAAGTGACAAGCATTAGGTGTGTGGCCATTTAGGGATATGAGATTTCTTATGAACATAATTCTTCTTAGAATAATGATGATCATTTTGCACAACTATAACTTTCTCTTTGTTGGATTGATCACTTACCTTAACAAAGATGGGTTTATTAATACTTGGTTTATCAAATTTTGAATAACCAATGTCACTCTTGTCATTGGAATATCTTTGCATATTAAGAATATTTTCCAATCCAACTTGTTCTTTTTCATATATTTCAATGACTCTATTTAGTTGGACAATTTTAAAAGAAAGAGAATCACTTATTACATGTAAAATTTTCTTTTAATTTTTCAAAGTCTTTTCATATAGTCAATTTTCTCTTTAAGAGATGAATATTATTTCTCGAGTTAACCCTGTTTTGCACATAATTTTACATTCCATAAATAATTATTTTTATTGAATCTTGAGCATCATTACACACAATAAGTAATTCATTTGCACATTTGTCACTTTCCGAATCTGAAGATGAACTGACTTCATTGTCCTCTCATGCTATATAGGCCTTTTTGAATTCTTTCTTCTAGAGAACACTTTTGTTGACAATATTTGGATACTCCACTTTTATGTGTGCTTTCTTGCCACACTCAAAATAAGTGAAATTTTGATTTGAAGTGTGGAGACATCCTTCTTTATGAAGTTTTTCTTTTCTTAAAAATTTTATCCTTTTAAAGGAACTTACCAAATTTTTGTACTAGAAAGGTGATGTTTTCATCTCCATCTGAGTTCTTGTCATCTATATCTTCTCTTGACTCCATTTTCAAGGAAATGCTCTTTGACTTATTTTCTAGAATTTTATTATTTTCTAGTCTTCCAAGTTCAATCTCATGTTCTTGGAGTTTTCCAAAAAACACAGAAAAAGACATCTTTGACAGACTTTTCTATTCAGAAATTGTCGTTACTTTAGATATGCCACATTATGAATTCTATCCATCCTTTTTGAAGGACTCACTGCAACATGCTTTGTTATGGAATCTCTTTTCTGAGCATCCGTGATGAAAGTGAAGGTTTTCGGATTTGAGAAAAATAAGGATTTTAGGTTTTGGAAATTTGAGTTTGAAGTGACACTTGATAGTTTGGAGTGATCTTAGATGCAATGTATGTTGATATAGTGATTGGGTAACTGTTGCATGTAAGATAAGATGAGATTTTGGAAGAAATTGAAGTGATAAAAATATGTATTCGGCTACTGAAACTGTGAAAAACTGACATAAAACGTGACAAAATTATATATAAGAAAAATCGTGAATCTGCATTTGACTACACACATGTTATATTCGAATACAAGATTTTCTGAAAACATGTATTCGAATACAAACAATGTGTATTCGACTACGATATTATAATTTTTGTTTTTAAGCCGAATTTTCACTAAAAAACACTATTTAGAGCACATATTTATATTAATAAAACACATAAACATCAGAGAATCAATTGTATCAACATATCAAGAAAAAAAATTAGATTTTGAAGAGAAATAACTTACAAAGTATCAATACCTTGTATTAGTATCTTTCTTGACCCACACATAATGTCCATTTGGAACACCAATTTCTTAAAATGACAAGTATTAGGTGTGTGTCCATTTTGACCATAATAAAATCATGTAGGAGTAAATTTACTTCTATATGTAGGTATATGAGATTTCTTTTGGACAAAGTTCTTCTTATAGTAATGATAATCTTCTTGCATGTAAAATTAACCTTCCATGAAGACTTGAAGCAGCTTGCCCTAATATTATTAGCTTAGACCTGGGGAATACAACAATGTCTGTTTAATGCTTATACTCGACTGAACTAGACATTGCTTCAAAATGAAAAAGATTTAGCTTTGCGAATTTTGCATAACAATTAGAAAAAAATAGTCAAAACAGAAGTTTATCTTGACTTTCCTACATTAACCATAGATATCCAACTATATATATATATATATATATCACTTTGTCAATCGCATCTTCCATTGCTTGACAGTCCACCACAATTTGTTGAGAGCAGCTCTTAGATTGTCAACATTATATTAAGTTCAAATGTCATGAATTAAGTATCATGTCATGTCTGGGAAAAGAAGAAAACATCAAAAATCAAATAATGCAACAGAGTTACACAATTAGAATGGAAAATTACACAAACATATATTGTGTTGGACTAGTGCACAATTGAGAAGGCTCAGGTGCATCACAAAGCCATAAACTACACAATAACATAGCAATACCTAATAAAAAGTAGCACATATCATAAATCTTTCATCAACAACGCTACTAAAAATCATGTACTAAGGGTGATGAGGTCTCCATTCGTATACCTGAAGAAGAGTACATCGCAGGTCTTACAGACTGCAAGAACCATCTACATGGCAGATCATCCTTGCCAAGAGTGAGAAATCTCTAACAATTAATGATTTGAAGAGCAAGTTATCTGATTTATCTAATTTGGTCAGACGTTGGGAAGTGGTTTCCCTTGGAAAATAATACTACGAGTTTTTGGACATCACCAAGGGTCGTTCTTTTCCTTCTTGTCAATTGAAGTCCAGTTCATTGCAGTTAATTCCATGGAAGAAATATTTTAATCCTGTATCTAGGAGACAAACTTCTTTTTAGTGTTGGATTCATATTACTAATCTTCCACAGAAGTATTGGAGGCCCAAAATTTTATTCTTCATTGATGGAAATTGGAATTCCAATATATCTTGATAGTACCACAAGAAAAATCATTAGAGGATTAAAACTTTGGGCACTACGCTAGAGTTATTTTTTATATTGATTTTGATTCTGCCATCCGTAATCAAGTTCCTATTGAAAGGAAACACTATGCTTTTTTTTATTGGTATTGAGTATGGAAATTTTCTCTTAATTCAATTTCGATTATTCTGAATTCGTTCTAGTTTGGTCAATCAAAATCTTCCTTCTTTGCAAACTGAGATGGGTTAAAAGCAGGTGGATAAGGAATGGCAGAAGGGCCTTAAGAGGCAGACTCTGTCATTCCTAAAGCGACAACAACATGAACTTCCATTGGAGGTAACTCAACTTATAGAATGATCACAAGAAACTTCAATGGTGTCAAGAGGCAACCACTAGATGGACCTTCTGATGCAGTAGTCAGTTGTTTTCTTGTTTAGTCTCAATGAGCTTTTTGATAAAGCAAGACCCAAAGATAGAAAATCTCAACAATATGTCGGAAATCACTAAAGTTTAGAGCGGCCGAATGAATTCCATGCTCTATCTTATACCTTATCCAGATTGTGTTAAAAGAAAGAACATTGTCCCACTAATTGGAGACTTCATCGAGATCCAAACTTTGAGCATTTGTATTCCTAATCTTGTTAATTTTAGAAGTGAAATAAGAATTGATTGAGTCATGTTTTGGGAAGTTAGAGAGTAAAAACGGAATAAAATGGGCTAGGTCTAGAGGTATGAAAGTATCATGTTCAGATTGAGGTTGGGTTGATTTAGAGGCATGTTAGTCATTTGATGATGTTTCTGAGACTAAATCATTTACAACTTGAGTTTTTATCTCAGTCGTTGTGTGGATAGGATCCATAAGCATAGGTGAGTGGGGGTAAAATGCAGGTATGGAAGAGATATGTGAGGTTTGACTGGATGTTTGTGAATGGTTAATGTGGAAAGTTGATGGTGTGGAGGTTGGAAATTCAGCATTAAGGGGATACATATTTAATCTATATCCCCTAAGGGTACCAAAGTTTTTTTATATGATTGCCTCAAATATCTCATCTACGGTGCTTGTATTTGAATTAGAGTTAGAGAAAATAGTAAAGTCATGTGAAGTTGTTTTGTTTGAGGGTGTAGATGGGGGTAGAGGTTTAGCTAGTCCAGGTCCAGCCATGTCATTACCATTATCCCTGATAATATTATCAAATGAATGAATATGCTCATAAGTGGAATTTACCTTTTGTCTCTTCGTCAAGATAAGGTTCGCTTCTTCCTCATTGGCATTTACATCATATTTTTCTTCCATTATCACAGTAAATAACTTGACTGTTATTTTTCTTTTCTTCTCAAACTCTTGATATGCTCTTGGTAGAGGGAAGTAGACGAGAGACATCTCTTTACATAGTGGTACATCCTTAGATACTCTTGAATGACCTCTTTAGTATCTTCCTCAAAAGTTGGTGCGTACGAATCTTCAACCAGGAAAAGAATGTCACGAGATCCACTAGATTGTCCTGAGAGTCTCTTGACTTCCGTTCTTGGCTTTATGATGTCGTTAGTAGCAATGGGGTTCATTTTGATGACATTGTGGATGTTGAACATTTGTGCAGATGAGGATACCAAATGCTCATCTTGAACAACTCTTTAAACTTTCTCAAGAGCCTTAATAAGGGGAATCTTTATTAGCATATATGTGATGAGTCATGTGCTCAAGTAACAAGTTTGGAAAATTAGTTTTTATCTTCTGGGTGATGTTCCACATCAATCCCTTATGGTATTTGTTGGCATGGTCAATAGAGCTATGTTTATCCATTATCCAATCAAAATGTTGAAGAGTACCTATATATGGGATTTAAATGTATTGAGTTGGAGTTGATTGTAGGATCTTCATAAATTTCCTTGATATTAGAAGAGTCAATCATTGATTCATATCCATTTTCAGTTAACATACCTTCATCTAGGAATTTGGTAATAGTAGCAATGGTTTGTTGAGTAATTTTCATGGGAAACCCTAAAACCACACTAAAAACTTATCCACTTTGTTTGCATCAACAAACTCCTGAACTCTTTAATTAGAAGATCTAGAGCAAATGGTTTATCTAGGTTAAGTATTGATGTCATCCAATACTAGCAACATCACTCCTTTATAAATTGAATGTTTAAATTTTTCTCTAAAAAATTAAATTTATCTTCAGCAAAGTGTTTTGTAAAAATATCTTCCTATTGATGATCAGTGTTAACGAATGTAATTTCTAAAATACGATTATAAACATAATCTCTTATAAAGTGAGATTTAATCTTTGTAAGTATTTCTCTTGAAAAATGGTTAAACATATAGCGTAAGTATTACAATAGAAAATAGGAATGCTACTCCTAACAGTTGATGTTATATGTTTAACCAAAAATCTTATTTATAACATAAAGTTGTGTGTTGCAACTGACTGCTAAAATATATTATCGACTACTTGAGCTACAAATCTAGCTTTATTTCTAATAGCTTCACCTTTCTCATGTAACTTATTTCTAATCTAGCTTTATTGCTTCAAAATGCAAAAGATTTAGCTTTGCGAATTTTGCATAACAATGAGATAAAAAAAGTCAAAACAGAAGTTTCTCTTGACTTGCCTGCATTAACCATAGATATATTTCTGACTTTGTCAATCGCATCTTCCATTGCTTGACAGTTCACCACAATTTGTTGAGAGCAGCTCTTAGATTGTCAACATTACATTAGGTTCTAATGTCATCAATTAAGTATCATGTCATGTCTGGGAAAGAAGAAAACATCAAAAATCTAATACTGCAACAGAGTTACACAATTAGAATGGAAAATTACACAAACATACATTGTGTTGGACTAGTGCACAATTGAGAAGGCTCTGGTGCATCACAAAGCCATAAACAACACAATAACATACCAATACCTAATAAAAAGTAGCACAGATCATAAAGCTATCGTCGAGCAAGACATTAGAAAAATTTACAATAAGAAAAACACATTTATCGCAGCATGTTTTTTAATCCAACTCTACCTTCCAATTTAAAGTACATATAGAAACAAAGGAATATAGAATTTTCTTCAAAACTACATCTAGAATCATATATTTGTGACGGATTAGTTATCTGTTAGTAACGACGAGATTCCAATGCACATTTCCTATCTTTTAATTTTCTTTTAAGGGTTGAATATGCTTCAAAACACAATCTACACAATATTTAAGTAAAAAAAGAGAAAATCACTGCATAGGCTATGATAAGACACCTAGGCCCATAAGTCTAGATGAGCCAATCATTGGGCCCAATTCACACGAGTTAGTTAATTGGTTCCCTAATTTCATGGGATTTCTGTTATAAGATAAAGAAAAGGGGAGATGGAGAAAACATTCAGAAAATATCAATATAGTTGCATGGAGAGTTTACTCTCTGGTTTAGGAGCAATTTGCTCTGGTAGGAGTTTCTAGAAACTCTGGTTCATCTTTCTGTTTTATGCTTTTCACCATTGTAGAGCTTCAAGCTCACCATTTAATATACAATTTTTTTATTGCATTTTTGAGTTCTATCAGGCTAAGCCATATATATTTCAAAAGCAGACACAAGTAAAGCCTAAGAAACAAGATAATAAAAATATTACCTTCATGATATTAGGACTATTCCATGACACTTGTTAGACCTAATCTTTACTAGAATTTACATGTACATGAACCACCAAGAATGTCTGACAACTGTGTACAGAATACAGATTCATTTACAAACTCCAAATTAATTAATCAGTAAATTGATTTAAATTACAATATAGTATGATGAAGGCATAGAAGTATACCTAAAGTCAATGATTTCCTGTAATGTAATGGTTCATCTTCTTGTTTGCTTCCGGAGGCGGCGAGAATCGATCACTCTCCGAAATCCACCGAAAATTAATTGGAGTTCGCAACGACGTCGTTCTGGCACAGAAGCTTCTCGGGCCATCGTCAAGGGTTTATGAAAAACTGGATTAACAAGGAGTTTAGATTAAACCCAAAAAATAACAAAATTAGGAGTTTCCATAATTACCCAAAAAATATCAATTTGAACTTGTTTCTTTGGGTTTATATATAAATACATAATTACATATATTTAATAAAAGGATCTAATTTTCAATCTGAACTTGTTTCTTTGGGTTTATATATAAATACATAATTACATATACCTATTAAAAGGCTCTAATTTTCAATGTGAACTTGTTTCTTTGAGTTTATATATAAATACATAATTACATATACCTATTAAAAGGAGCATATCTACAAAAACAAATAGACTTGTGTGAGAATGAGAGAATGTCTCTTGCGTGGAAAAGAAATAGTTACTTTGGCCTAAAGATTACTAGAATTGTAAATTAAAATTATAAGCTGTCAATTTGTAATGTAAATACACAAAATTTTGCAAACATAACGATAAGGGAGGAAGAATTAGACAAAAAAAATAGGTCAAGTTTGGAAGAGAAAAAGCTACAATTGTAACTTTTAGGTTTACATTATTATTTTTGAGAAGGTATGTGTTACTATGTGAAGTTAAAAATTAATTCAAGAATATTTATCTTTGGAAGCCTTGTATTGGCATACTACTCCAAATTTAAAATATGAACATAAAAGTTTTGGTAACCCGTCATTGATCACTTAAAGTGCAACTTGTCTTTGATTGAAATTACTTTTTAGTTTTTCCTTTTATATTGGTCTCTCAACCATGGCTATGTTTTGCAGTTGTTGCTTTGGGAGAGAATAAAGATTAATGGCGGCTGAATGCAAAAGTTAAGTGGTATATCTGAAAAATCTCACTTTTAAATCCAATGCTCGGGTGTGCAACCTTTGTTTCTGCCTTCAGAAATGCTTACAATAATTTTTCATTGTTTCCACTTCCCTAATTAAATTAGTTATTATGCATATTTTATATATAAGAAAAGTGTTGCCCTGTTTTCTATCGTACAGCTAAAGTGAAGCAACATTACAAAGCATTTATCAAATCTCCAAGCACCTTGTAGATTTTTCATTTATGTATTAGGGAAGTTAGTTATCATCTATTTATAAAGTATTTTTCAATTTGATTTATGTTACATTCCAACTGTATAGAGTTTTATGGTGGTTGGTTGTTGATTCAATTCTTTGATACATAAATAGTTGCTATCGATCTCAGTGTAGAAATAATTTTATCAAATAGAAATGCCAATTGAGATAACACATAAAGTATCTATTTTATTGCTACAATATTAGTTTTAATGGATTAACCTAGGAAATAGCTAAAAATATTCACTAGAGTAGCAGCAAAATTGCAACAGATTATTTTTAGTATTTTTTCCAGCTAATTTGCACAAGTAAATACTATAATTTTTTGTAGTGCAACTCAAAAAAGTTACTGGGTTAAAAATTAATGGTTCAAGTGCATGATAGTGGAATGAAAATGTGATGTTGGGCATAAACAATAAGGCTAAGAATTAAAGTTTAATCAATAAATTGCGCAGGAGGTATACATAGCAATAACTTAAAGAGAATAAATAGGTGGGGTCATATGTAGAATTATGTAATACATATTGGATAATAAATAAAGATGTTAATATATTGCAACTTAAACTTGTGTATAGTTGATTAAAAATTGTAAGGACCGTCTAATTAATTTTCAGTATAGTATTTTTATTTGTATTAAAAAAATATAACAACTACAATAATCAAAATTAACCTCATAATTTCTATTTCATCATCAATTATTTCTTCACACACTATATATTAATATTAAATAATTACTCTCTTTTTATAACAATTTATACTCATTATTTTAATATTTTGAGTTATTTAATATATTCACTTTTTATTTTAATAAATTAATCTAA
>JBBPBR010000006.1:44072213-44113798 GCA_037974775.1 Cicer pinnatifidum
GTTGCAAATGTTACTGTTAATAATAGCATTAAAACACTATGTGATACAAGGTGAACATCACAATAATTGGAGAAAGGTATGGATGCTACTATCATCTCTGGTAACTTGAGTTACATTCAAAATAACTTAAAATCATACGACACTGCTACCTTTGGTAAGGACACTATTCCCACAATCACTACATATTCTATTTCCATTTTATATTGCCCACTTTAATTTGCATGTTAAAATATATTTTCAGTTCCAATAAAAAAATGTATCATCTTTGAGCAAAAATATTTTTATTATTCTAAAAAAGAAATTTGATAGAAAAATATTGTGTCATTATATCGAAATAACTTCTACTTTTTTTGTTTATACATTTAAGCTAACAAAAGGGTACTAAGATTAAGGACAATATTAATTTATTTTTTTCAGACTATATTACAAAATTAAAGTGTTTCTCATGCTTTTATTATGTGTTATAGGAAAAAAAATATCTACAATATATCAATGCCTAAAGGAAGATTTAACTGGGAATGTTATATTATATTATTTAACATATTTTAATTAGTATTATGTAAATTGACCTTCAAAGTTTAATATCTTGTATTTTTTTTTTAAATAATGATAAAACTTCTTGCACAATTCTCACAAATTTTTAGTGTTATGTATGAAGATGTTAGAGGTGCAGGGTTCATAGCACAAGACATCTCTTTCAGAAACACTGATGGGCCCGAAAATATTCAAGCAGTGGCTCTACGTTCAGACTCTAACTTATTTTCCTTCTATAGATGTGGAATCTTCGGTTATCAAGACATCTATAGATGTGGAATCTTCGGTTATCAAGACAGTTTACTAGCCAATAAAAATGGTCAATTTTATAGATAATGCAGTATTTTATTGACACATAAAGTATCTATTTTATTGCTACAATATTGGTTTTAATGGATTAACCTAGGAAATAGCTAAAAATATTCACTAGAGTAGCAGCAAAATTGCCACAGATTATTTTTAGTATTTTTTCCAGCTAATTTGCACTAGTAAATACTATAATTTTTTGTAGTGCAACTCAAAAAAGTTACTGGGTTAAAAACTAATGGTTCAAGTGCATGATAGTGGAATGAAAATGTGATGTTGGGCATAAACAATAAGGCTAAGAATTAAAGTTTAATCAATAAATTGCGCATGAGGTATACATATCAATAACTTAAAGAGAATAAATAGGTGGGGTCATATGTAGAATTATGTAATACATATTGGATAATAAATAAAGATGTTAATATATTGCAACTTAAACTTGTGTATAGTTGATTAAAAATTGTAAGGACCGTCTAATTAATTTTCAGTATAGTATTTTTATTTGTATTAAAAAAATATAACAATTACAATAATCAAAATTAACCTCATAATTTCTATTTCATCATCTATTATTTCTTCACACACTATATATTAATATTAAATAATTACTCTATTTTTATAACAATTATACTCATTATTTTAATATTTTGAGTTATTTAATATATTCACTTTTTATTTTAATAAATTAATCTAAATATATATGTGTATAAATAAATTATGTATAGTAAGTATATTTATCTTGATTTATTAATTACAATCCCAAATATGAAGTGTGAACATGACTTATTTTGTTTTAAGGTACAACCTAAATATTGAATGTGAACTCAATAGTGTGAAAAATGCAAAAAGGAATCATTCCTTTAATCAACATAAACATGTGCATAGTATAAGCATCATGTTTGATTTGAATTATATATATACTCTTGTGTTTTATTTTTTAAAAATACATACACTTGTTTATAGGTATGTATTACTATGTGAAGTTAAAAATTAATTCAAGAATGTTTATATTTGGAAGTCTTGTATTGGTGTACAACTCCAAATTTAAAATGTGAACATAAAAATATAAATTATGCATAAATCTAAATTTAAAAGTCACATAATCTAATTATTATATATATGGGGTAAACGGTGAAAGGATACATAATACTTGGGCTCAAATTCTACTCACTAGTCTTTACTTTCATTTCATTTATACGGCTCACTCCAAAGCTTCAAATTCATTTTTTTTCTAGTCTCTCATTTTCTCTTTAGTTATGTATGACATTTTCATTATAAAGATTACAAATGCAATGGTGGTTGCAAATGTTACTGTTAATAATAGCATTAAAACACTATGTGATACAAGGTGAACATCACAATAATTGGAGAAAGGTATGGATGCTACTATCATCTCTGGTAACTTGAGTTACATTCAAAATAACTTAAAATCATACGACACTGCTACCTTTGGTAAGGACACTATTCCCACAATCACTACATATTCTATTTCCATTTTATATTGCCCACTTTAATTTGCTTGTTAAAATATATTTTCAGTTCCAATAAAAAAATGTATCATCTTTGAGCAAAAATATTTTTATTATTCTAAAAAAGAAATTTGATAGAAAAATATTGTGTCATTATATCGAAATAACTTCTACTTTTTTTGTTTATACATTTAAGCTAACAAAAGGGTACTAAGATTAAGGACAATATTAATTTATTTTTTTCAGACTATATTACAAAATTAAAGTGTTTCTCATGCTTTTATTATGTGTTATAGAAAAAAAAAATCTACAATATATCAATGCCTAAAGGAAGATTTAACTGGGAATGTTATATTATATTATTTAACATATTTTAATTAGTATTATGTAAATTGACCTTCAAAGTTTAATATCTTGTATTTTTTTTTTTTTTTAAATAATGATGAAACCTCTTGCACAATTCTCACAAATTTTTAGTGTTATGTATGAAGATGTTAGAGGTGCAAGGTTCATAGCACAAGACATCTCTTTCAGAAACACTGATGGGCCCGAAAATATGCAAGCAGTGGCTCTACGTTCAGACTCTGACTTATTTGTCTTCTATAGATGTGGAATCTTCGATTATCAAGACATCTATAGATGTGGAATCTTCGGTTATCAAGACAGTTTACTAGCCAATAAGAATCGTCAATTTTATAGAGAATGCAATATTTTATTAACACATAAAGTATCTATTTTATTGCTACAATATTAGTTTTAATGGATTAACCTAGGAAATAGCTAAAAATATTTACTAGAGTAGCAGCAAAATTGCCACAGATTATTTTTAGTATTTTTTCCAGCTAATTTGCACTAGTAAATACTATAATTTTTTGTAGTGCAACTCAAAAAAGTTACTGGGTTAAAAACTAATGGTTCAAGTGCATGATAGTGGAATGAAAATGTGATGTTGGGCATAAACAATAAGGCTAAGAATTAAAGTTTAATCAATAAATTGCGAAGGAGGTATACATAGCAATAACTTAAAGAGAATAAATAGGTGGGGTCATATGTAGAATTATGTAATACATATTGGATAATAAATAAAGATGTTAATATATTGCAACTTAAACTTGTGTATAGTTGATTAAAAATTGTAAGGACTATCTAATTAATTTTCAGTATAGTATTTTTATTTTTATTTGTATTAAAAAAATATAACAACTACAATAATCACAATTAACCTCATAATTTCTATTTCATCATCTATTATTTCTTCACACACTATATATTAATATTAAATAATTACTCTCTTTTTATAACAATTATACTCATTATTTTAATATTTTGAGTTATTTAATATATTCACTTTTTATTTTAATAAATTAATCTAAATATATATGTGTATAAATAAATTATGTATAGTAAGTATATTTATCTTGATTTAATAATTACAATCCCAAATATGAAGTGTGAACATGACTTATTTTGTTTTAAGGTACAACCTAAATATTGAATGTGAACTCAATAGTGTGAAAAATGCAAAAAGGAATCATTCCTTTAATCAACATAAACATGTGCATAGTATAAGCATCATGTTTGATTTGAATTATATATATACTCTTGTGTTTTATTTTTTAAAAATACATACACTTGTTTATAGGTATGTATTACTATGTAAAGTTAAAAATTAATTCAAGAATATTTATATTTAGAAGTCTTGTATTGGTGTACTACTCCAAATTTAAAATGTGAACATAAAAATATAAATTATGCATAAATCTAAATTTAAAAGTCACATAATCTAATTATTATATATATGGGGTAAACGGTGAAAGGATACATAATACTTGGGCTCAAATTCTACTCACTAGTCTTTACTTTCATCTCATTTATACCGCTCACTCCAAAGCTTCAAATTCATTTTTTTTCTAGTCTCTCATTTTCTCTTTAGTTATGTATGACATTTTCATTATAAAGTTTACAAATGCAATGGTAGTTGCAAATGTTACTGTTAATAATAGCATTAAAACACTATGTGATACAAGGTGAACATCACAATAATTGGAGAAAGGTATGGATGCTACTATCATCTCTGGTAACTTGAGTTACATTCAAAATAACTTAAAATCATACGACACTGCTACCTTTGGTAAGGACACTATTCCCACAATCACTACATATTCTATTTCCATTTTATATTGCCCACTTTAATTTGCTTGTTAAAATATATTTTCAGTTCCAATAAAAAAATGTATCATCTTTGAGCAAAAATATTTTTATTATTCTAAAAAAGAAATTTGATAGAAAAATATTGTGTCATTATATCGAAATAACTTCTACTTTTTTTGTTTATACATTTAAGCTAACAAAAGGGTACTAAGATTAAGGACAATATTAATTTATTTTTTTCAGACTATATTACAAAATTAAAGTGTTTCTCATGCTTTTATTATGTGTTATAGAAAAAAAAATATCTACAATATATCAATGTCTAAAGGAAGATTTAACTGGGAATGTTATATTATATTATTTAACATATTTTAATTAGTATTATGTAAATTGACCTTCAAAGTTTAATATCTTGTATTTTTTTTTAAATAATGATGAAACCTCTTGCACAATTCTCACAAATTTTTAGTGTTATGTATGAAGATGTTAGAGGTGCAGAGTTCATAGCACAAGACATCTCTTTCAGAAACACTGATGGGCCTGAAAATATCCAAGCAATGGCTCTACGTTCAGACTCTGACTTATTTGTCTTCTATAGATGTGGAATCTTCGGTTATCAAGACATCTATAGATGTGGAATCTTCGGTTATCAAGACAGTTTACTAGCTAATAAGAATCGTCAATTTTATAAAGAATGCAATATTTTATTAACACATAAAGTATCTATTTTATTGCTACAATATTAGTTTTAATGGATTAACCTAGGAAATAGCTAAAAATATTTACTAGAGTAGCAGCAAAATTGCCACAGATTATTTTTAGTATTTTTTCCAGCTAATTTGCACTAGTAAATACTATAATTTTTTGTAGTGCAACTCAAAAAAGTTACTGGGTTAAAAACTAATGGTTCAAGTGCATGATAGTGGAATGAAAATGTGATGTTGGGCATAAACAATAAGGCTAAGAATTAAAGTTTAATCAATAAATTGCGCATGAGGTATACATATCAATAACTTAAAGAGAATAAATAGGTGGGGTCATATGTAGAATTATGTAATACATATTGGATAATAAATAAAGATGTTAATATATTGCAACTTAAACTTGTGTATAGTTGATTAAAAATTGTAAGGACCGTCTAATTAATTTTCAGTATAGTATTTTTATTTGTATTAAAAAAATATAACAATTACAATAATCAAAATTAACCTCATAATTTCTATTTCATCATCTATTATTTCTTCACACACTATATATTAATATTAAATAATTACTCTATTTTTATAACAATTATACTCATTATTTTAATATTTTGAGTTATTTAATATATTCACTTTTTATTTTAATAAATTAATCTAAATATATATGTGTATAAATAAATTATGTATAGTAAGTATATTTATCTTGATTTATTAATTACAATCCCAAATATGAAGTGTGAACATGACTTATTTTGTTTTAAGGTACAACCTAAATATTGAATGTGAACTCAATAGTGTGAAAAATGCAAAAAGGAATCATTCCTTTAATCAACATAAACATGTGCATAGTATAAGCATCATGTTTGATTTGAATTATATATATACTCTTGTGTTTTATTTTTTAAAAATACATACACTTGTTTATTGGTATGTATTACTTTGTGAAGTTAAAAATTAATTCAAGAATGTTTATATTTGGAAGTCTTGTATTGGTGTACAACTCCAAATTTAAAATGTGAACATAAAAATATAAATTATGCATAAATGTAAATTTAAAAGTCACATAATCTAATTATTATATATATGGGGTAAACGGTGAAAGGATACATAATACTTGGGCTCAAATTCTACTCACTAGTCTTTACTTTCATTTAATTTATACGGCTCACTCCAAAGCTTCAAATTCATTTTTTTCTAGTCTCTCATTTTCTCTTTAGTTATGTATGACATTTTCATTATAAAGATTACACATGCAATGGTGGTTTCAAATGTTACTGTTAATAATAGCATTAAAACACTATGTGATACAAGGTGAACATCACAATAATTGGAGAAAGGTATGGATGCTACTATCATCTCTGGTAACTTGAGTTACATTCAAAATAACTTAAAATCATACGACACTGCTACCTTTGGTAAGGACACTATTCCCACAATCACTACATATTCTACTTCTATTTTATATTGCCCACTTTAATTTGCATGTTAAAATATATTTTCAGTTCCAATAAAAAAATGTATCATCTTTGAGCAAAAATATTTTTATTATTCTAAAAAAGAAATTTGATAGAAAAATATTGTGTCATTATATCGAAATAACTTCTACTTTTTTTGTTTATACATTTAAGCTAACAAAAGGGTACTAAGATTAAGGACAATATTAATTTATTTTTTTCAGACTATATTACAAAATTAAAGTGTTTCTTATGCTTTTATTATGTGTTATAGGAAAAAAAATATCTACAATATATCAATGCCTAAAGGAAGATTTAACTGGGAATGTTATATTATATTATTTAACATATTTTAATTAGTATTATGTAAATTGACCTTCAAAGTTTAATATCTTGTATTTTTTTTTAAAATAATGATGAAACCTCTTGCACAATTCTCACAAATTTTTAGTGTTATGTATGAAGATGTTAGAGGTGCAGGGTTCATAACACAAGACATCTCTTTCAGAAACACTGATGGGCCCGAAAATATGCAAGCATGGCTCTACGTTCAGACTCTGACTTATTTGTCTTCTATAGATGTGGAATCTTCGGTTATCAAGACATCTATAGATGTGGAATCTTCGGTTATCAAGACAGTTTACTAGCCAATAAGAATCGTCAATTTTATAGAGAATGAAAAATTAGTGAAACTATAGACTTCATATTTGGGTACGCTAGAGCAGTGTTGCTCAACGAGGACTATACGAAGGATTACCAACAGCATTCTCATTTCAGTTTTGTAATATATATGTTGATATTTACCTTCTACCATATATTAATTCTACCTTAACTTTCCTTGGCAGACAATGGCAGCCATATTCAACCATAGTTTTCATGCAAACTTATATGAGCGAGGTATTGAGTCCTAAAGGGTGGCTAGAATGGGATGCATATAAATATTTGGATACATTGTATTATGCAAAGTATAATAATTTTGGTCATTGAGCTAATCTACAAAATCAAGTGAAATGGTTCGACTTTCACGTGTTAAATGATTCTAGTCAGACTATTAATTTCACTGTATCTAAATTAATTTTAGGGGACCAATGGCTACCTTCCACTGGATTTGAGAATCCAACCACCATTTAAGAGAAATTGTAACTGTAAAAAAAAATTGACTAAATAATTATAAAATTATTATAAAGATAATTTTGTGTTCAACTTGATTAGCCTTGATTATTTTTAATCGTTCTTTATTATATGGAGCATGATAAGTAACAATACAAAAAGCTAATCATGCTCTTCAATAACTCTTTCTGTTCCCAAGTATTGAATCCACAACCAACCACCATAAAACTCTATACACCTCGAATGTAACATGTATCAAATTCAAAAATACTTTACAAACAGATAATAATTAACTACCTTAATACATAAATGAAAAATCTTCAAGGTGCTTGGAGCTTTGATAAATGACTTTGTAATGTTGCTTCACTTTAGCTGTACGAAAGAAAACAGTGCAACACTTTCGTATATATAAAAGATGCATACTAACTAATTAGGGAAATATAAACAATGAAAAATTATTGTAAGCATTTCTCGTGGCAGAAACAAAGTTGCACACCCGAGCATTGGATTTAAAAGTGAGATTTTTCTTATATACCACCTAACTTTTGCATTCAGCCGCCATTAATCATTATTCTCTCCCAAAGCAACAACTGCGGAACATAGCCATGGTTGAGAGGGCAATATAAAAGGACAAACTAAAAAGTAATTCCAATCAAATACAAGTTGTACTTTAAGTGATCAAAGACGGGTTAGCAAAACTTTTAGTGAGTTGTTGGAATTTCAATGGTTTACGTGGCCTAAAGGAATCACATAAATTTCTTAATGAATCTGGCTAATAAAATATGTCAAAAGCATCATTTAAAATATTTTATTCAATAAAAAACTGTACATAAAATACTTTTTAATCAATTTGTTTGGAAGGGTTAAATCAAAAATATTTCTCAGAATGACCATGACACCCTAGATTTATTGTGAAACTTCAAATATTGATCAATTGCCTTAACAAAGATGGTTTTATTGCATGTAAAATTATGTTTTAATTTTTCAGAATATTTTTCTATAGTGTCAATTTTCTCTTTAAGAGATGAAATTTGTTTCTTTTGAGTTTATACTATTTTGTACAGATTTTTACATTTCATTAGTAATTCTTTTATTGCATTTTGAGCATCATTACACTCAATAATTAATTCACTACTAGTATCATTATTATGAGATGAATCTTTGTTGCTAGCATCTTCTTCTTTGTCGGTTTGGTGTGATGCCATCAAAGCAACATTTGCACATTTGTCACTTTCCGAATCTAAGGATGAGCTGATTTCATTGTCCTCCCATGCTATATAGGCCTTTTTGGATTCTTTCTTCTTGTGAGCACTTTTCTTAATATTTGGGCACTCTGCTTTTATGTGTCTTTGCTTGCCACACTAAAAACAAGTGAAGTTTTGATTCAAAGTAGATACATCTTTCTCCTTGAAAGTTTTTCTTTTCTTTCCAAATTTATAATTTTTTTCTTTTCTTGGCCTTCATTATGTTCTTGTCTTACAAGTTCAATTTTATGTTCTTGAAGTTTTCCGAAAAAAATGCAGAAAGAGACATCTTTGATAGACTTTTATTTTCAGAAATTGTCGCTACTTTAGATTGGAAAACCCTTGTTAATGATCTTATAACTTTAAGGTTCAATTAATCATTAGTGAAGATTTTGCCAAGCGCTGTCAGGTGGTTGGTCAGATGAGAAAATCTTTTCTTCATGTCCAGAATAGATTCTTCGGACTGCATTTAAAATAGTTCATATTCTAATTAGGATTAGTGTATAAAAAACTTGTAAATGACAGAAAAATAAAGAACACAACGATTCACCAATGGTACATTTAGTGCTCTTGCACACCACAAGAGATTTTCCACTATTGTTAGAATAAATACAAGTCTAACTCTAAAACTTTTGTTGCAAACTTCGAACAATTTGTCTAAGATAGCACACCACTATCCTAATTCACAACACTTGAAGAAAGTACACCATTTTCCTCAATTTACACAATAACTTGAATGATTTTATAACACTGATTATGACTGAAATCAAGAGAATATAACAATTGATATGCTTTTTTGTACAATGATAACAATCTAGTATAATTTCAAGAATAATAGATAACATTTCTTAATGATATGACAATGTAACACATGTACTTGAAATATGAAAGTATGACTTTGAATAATTCACAAAATATTTCAAAAAATTGTTCAAAGTTGTTCTAAAATTCTTTTTAAGGTTCTTAAGTTAAATTTGAAACTAGGAAGTATTTATACTCATTAGACATCACTTCAGATCAGTGGCAATTGTTCCTAGAAGTTTGATGAACATATGCAATGATTCAGAATTAATCAGAATTGAAAAATTGCATTGTTTCGCAGTTGTATTTGACTACAGCCTAAGTGAAGTCGAATACAATTCTGTAGTGTTCAAATTTATTTCAAAATATCAAACTTGTATTCGAATACAAATCCTTGTAGCCTAATACAAATGATTGAATTTTGCCACTGACTTGATTTTGTATTCGACTACAACATGTTGTCATCTAATACAAAAATGCAATTTTTGCTACTGACTTGGATTTGTATTCGGCTACAACATGATGTAATCAAATACAAATGTGCAGTTTTTGTTATTGACTTCATCTGTATTCAACTACACATATATGTAGTCGAATACAACCTTGATTTTTGTCAAAAACTTGATTTTTAAACATTGTTCGTGTAGTTTAACACTTTTAAAATTCTTTTGATACATCATGTACCTTAACTTATAAGACTTCTAGCTCATTCACAATGGTTGACTTGATGTTGAATTCTCTTTACATCGTTGAACTTGCAACTTGATCATTTTACTTAGTTTTTATCTTCATCAAAAATATAGATAGTCTTGTATATTTACAGTAATGTATAACTATCAGTTTGTTTTAGGTTTTGTCACATCTCGAGTCGATAACTCTTTTATTTAATATATATATTTGTTTGGTTGTTTTGAAAGAAAAAAATATATTCATTTTTGTCTTTAAGAAAAAAATGAAACTTAATTTAACCTTTGAAAATACTAAAATTCACATCTTTGAAAAAATAAACCTATACAATTTAATACCTTCATTCTTAATAGATTGTTTGGTTGAGGAGAAAGATAGAGGAAATAGACACATGGAAGAGACATACAAGAGAAAATATCATTTTCCGTAGATTTACTCAAACCAACAATAGAAGAATTTTTTTAAAACAAATGAGAAAACTTCTAAATTTGGAAAGCATTATACATTATGTGATTTGTATAGCTATGTTCGCTTTCCTAGAGATGCTTGCATATGCCCCTGCTAATGGAGAATAGATCTTTCCCCTTCAACGTTCAAAAAGAGAATCTATCCCCATAGCTTGATATAAGGGGCGAAGAAGCCCGTCAATCAAACTCAATAGCAAACGAGCAAGCTTCCTACCTTGGACTATTTGTTCAGTCGAGTAACCAGCGATATGAATACCATCGTTAACAATAACTTCCCCTTCGCCTAATCCCTTTATCCCCTCTCCCAATCCCTTCTTTCAGTTGAATGTTTGCAAAGTCCGAACTCCCTGTGTTAAGCATAATTACCCCCTGTTGAGTCGAGAACTGTAAGATCACATTGGCATTGGTTTTGGTGGGGCAACATTGAGATTCTGGAATTGCATTCTCCCCCCAAGCCCCCCTTGCTCTAGGATTTTTGTTGGGGGAAAAATACAATAGATAAGGGGATCTAATGCAGCCAATACAAGCACAACCTAACTTGCACGAGATTCAACAACCTTCTTCGGTCTCTTGCAGCGGGGAGGAACTTATTGATTAAACTATTTCCGAGTTTTGGATGGCAGTGAAACAATTGAGAAAAAAAAAATAGGAATATCGGCCAAAGACTCTTACAAACCGACTCGCCCATTTGGATAACGAGGGGACAAAATCTGCCTTTTTCTGGGAACTTCGTGCATTGCCCGAAGAATATCCACAAAACTGCCCAAATGGAACCCATTGCTCAAGTGAAGGCCCAACTTGCTGCTCGCAGGCGGGCCCTTAAGGAGGGGATGACTTCCCTCCAACTACAACCGACCACTTGAAAGAGCACACACACACATCAAAGGCAACCCAAAATCTAACCAAATGAGAAAAAGAGACCAAGCCTTTAAAGACAATCAGAGGCACTCTTAATGAACTCTACTTCTTTTGTTTACTAAAACATGACAATATCGTTCCTGTCCTTCGCTTCAAGGCCTGTCCCTCGGTGTGGTCAGTACTCTATACTGTCGGGCAGCGAAGCTTACACTTGTTAACTAATTATGATGGTTTGCCAGGGCCTCTTGGGAGATGCGAAAAAGAAAAAGGTTCTTTTGTATATTCCTTCTTGAAGATAGTTCGCACAGGTGAGAACATCCCTAATTGAATGGCCTAGCTTTGCTTCTTCCTCTTTCTCTGCTTTAGTTTACCAAAGGGGGCCTACCCACCCTATTTGTTCAATTATCTCTTTTCTTCCTTTAAAGCAACTGACATCCATGTAGAAGAAGGTTCACAAGTGGCCAAAGAGGGTTGTCCCTTGGTTTGCGGCGAATAGATTGTCGATCTTTAGCCAATAGTAGTAGGAGTAGCTGGCACATGCTTTCGGGATATCAATAATACATATGCAATGTGCCGCATCTACTTGATTCGCCGGCGCGAAGGCCTTCTCCCTCTCCTCAGATGTCCACAAAAGAAATTGACAGTGAATCCTATGACTTTCCTTCTAAGACATGGTAATTGCTTTCAAGTGAATCAAAAGTCGAGAAAGGGTAAGCTCCTTCACTTCATTTTCTCGCTCTCTCTCTCTCTCTCTTTCTATTTTTCGTATAGAAAGATGACACACTTGAAGTTGACTGATTTTCTTCTACATTACCACCTAAAGAGAGGGGAACTCGCTGAAGTGGTTCCTCCAAATGCGTTCAACCAACTAGGGGGTGGGACACCTTTGGGTGGTGGCGTGCTAGCAGCGCAACCTCGCACACATCGACAAAGTCCATTCTCTTTAAGTGAGTGACGTCGTCGTCGGTTGTTCTTAACAGCGATAGCTATTCATTTAAGTATTCGGGTAGCACCATTAGATCTTCAACAAGGTGGAAATTCTCGTATTCTTTATGTACATGTTCTTGCGGCTCAGATGAGTATTCTTGTTTATGTCACTACGGCTATAAACACTTTCTTATTCCTATTAACAAAACATCCCCTTTTTCTTCCCTCTTTCGGAATCGGTACAAAAATGGGTGCTTTTTTTACGTTGTTTACCTTTGTTACTGGGGGGTTTTGGGGAAGACCTATGTGGGGCACCTTTTGGGTGTGGGATGCTCGTTTAACCTATGTATTCATCTCGAACCGGCTCCTATTTCAATCCGTGATGGGCCGATCGATATACCAATAATTAAGTCTTCAGTCAACTGGTGGAATACTTTGCATCAACCTGGGAGCATTAGTCGATCTGGTACATCAATACATGTTCCTATGCCCATTCCAATCATGTCTAACTTTGCTAACTTCCCCCTCTCAACCCGTATCTTGATTGTTCTGGAAACACGTCTTCATATTCTATCTTTTCCCAAATCTCCTTTATGGTATGAAATAGAAGCTCGAGAAGTAATAGAAAAACCTAGTTTACTTCCCAGCTCAAAATAAACGTTGTGTAATTAAACTTATGGTTGATATCGTAGAGAATATAAAGCCCATATGCGAAGTGGAAAAAGTAGGAGTAGCAAGTACTATTTATGATGTCCCTGAGATTATAGCCAAGGATCGTCAACGAACCTTAGCTATTCGTTGGATCCTTGAAGCATCTTTCTTTCAAACATTCGGAGATTATAGGCTCTCCTCCAACTAAGGACTGGGAAACAAAGGCTCACATTCCCGGATAACCAGACAGTCTCGGAAGATATCAACCGTGGAAGGTCTCCTATAAGCCAGAAGGTGCTACTAAGTGGTCTAACTCGAATCCCTTTCTTGAAGGGGTAAATGGGACATCTTTCATCTAATGTCTTTGTTCGGACCAGACTCTTGACTTGTCAACTTCAACCAATTTCAGGTGCTAGAAAAAAGCTCAAACTTTTAGGAATGGAATTTAGGGACATATCTAGTATCGCTGAACAGCTAAAGTCAATAGGAGCGGTAGGTTCTCTAACTATAAAAAATAAGTTGTACTGAGAAAGAGGCAATTCTCTCTTTAAATCTTTAAATTAAAAAGGATAGGCGAAAAGCCAGTCGTTATCCTGGAAACTTAGCCCGAGCATCTTGTTATCATATCTTCGAGACTTGCTGGTCTGCACTGTTAGGAGAACAAGTCCTCCCCCATCTCACTTCCTAGAAAGCCTTTATTGCATGCATTCGAGATACCTTGAATACTAAAGATCTTGGCATCTTTACCTTGTTTAGGAAAGTCGTTAATTTGTCCAATCCAGTACCCCTCCGGTCTGGCAAGGAATCAAATAAGTACGTAGTTGAGGCAAGGCAATCATTTCTTTAAGTTAGTGTGCTCCACATACATCCACTTGAATAAGAGAGGACTAAGCCAAACCCCCAAAAGGTTCACTAAATCTTAGCCCATAGCAGTAGTGGAGAAGCTTTAGTCAGAATGTGTTGGCAACCCCATTCAGACGAACCCAAAGAATGCCTTTTAAAGAAAAGTGATCCAACCAGTTGATGGGGACTTCCCCCATCTTGGAAGCAAGGGAGTGTCGTCTCTACCAAGAGGTAAGGTGACAGGCGAAACTAAACTCACGGGGCAGGCTATCAACTATGACATTAACTTTAAGTTTGCATCTCGAAAATAAATTTCGTCTTAGTTGCGTAACTAGGTCTATTGGTCTAGTGCTCTTCGGTTAAATGTCATTTGTTTGTTGTCTCGTCATTAAAGGTCGATGGCAAAACTTTGGGTTAAAGCTCGAGGGTTATATCCAATGAATGAAGGGCACCGATGCCACCAATCCCTTTTCATCTTGGAGGCGACTCTATGCCTTGCCTTCCCGGCTTGCTTTCTTTGCCCGAACAATTTCTCTTTACTTGGCTCAGTCTCTTCGAACCTCTACCTAGGGCATCTTTGAATCTTGTTGAATTGGTCTACCCCATTACCTTATTGTTTAGTTAGAACTAGAATCCCTATACCTAGACCTAAAGCTATTGATTCTGATTCTATTATTAAACTAGAGCCTTCTGAAGAATCCATGTCCCTTTAGCCGATGGAGATGGTTCTAACCTCTTCTTTTGCTTACTGCTTTAGGAATATCAAGATTAGTCCACTACTAGAGAAATACCCCTTGTATTTGGCGCCTAGTCTTCAAGTTCTTCTTCAATGTCAATTGTAACTTACTCCAATGCATTCTTTCACTCTCGTTCCTATCTTATACAATACTGAAACATCCTCTGTGTCGTGCCCTGGATATGCCATTTCCGCCTAACCTGAAAATCTTGATTGAGCTGCATTCTTTCCTAACTTGACTTTCTTGTGACGAAATAATTTTCGAGGTATGCCCTAATCTCCGTCTTAGTTAGTAAAGTTAATCCCCAAAAGCCCAAGGAAGACTTCTTTCCAGCTACTCTGGTTCATTCTTTCCTATCCTTGGCGTCGAGTAAGTACCAGAATCACTCCTATAAAATAAATAGGTTTCTGAACTCCCGAACTTCGAAGTAAAGTAAATCTCTAACCCTACCCGATTGATTCTTTCTTTCCCAGAAGAACTGTCTTTCTTTTCAAATGAGTTTCATTTCCAATCCGTTTAGTCAGTCTCGTAACCAAGTGTATATCCTTTGTTTGCGTAACACTCTTGATATTGAAACCAGATAATAAGCTTACCGCTTTAAGTCGATCTATTATTATTTTTCCCTCCAAACCTTTCTAGTAGAGCTTCCACCACCCTTAAAGAAAGAGGTGAGAGCACATCTGTAACTCAATGTTACGACTTACAGGCACTCGTTTCATGGATATCCCTGCTTTTCTTGAGCCAGAGTTGGGGCTTTTGCAACATCTAGTTCAGTACCAGATAGAGCAGATAGTTTAGTCCCTTGGCAAAGAAGGTTGACTTCTCTATCACTTCCGTACTTCTGTAACTTCTCCTTGGCTTACTTATTGAATTGGTTAGAAACTCTTTCCCTGGTATTGGCTAGAAGAGAGGGATTAGTCCCCCTCCAACACTGACTTATTCGAGTAGTTCTCTTTCTCCTTAGCTTCGGTTTTATCAAAATTGGCTAATGTTTATGATATGCCACCTCAACCCCCGATCTAAAAGCATCTGAGAACATCTCCGACATTGTTGAGGGAAACTCAGAATACTGGAATGATTGGCCTTCATGCCTATCCCCATCGATCAAAACTGGCAACAGATCTTTCAGCGGATGTAGTATCAGATCAATATGATTGATGGTACCAGTAACCTCTGTTAGATGAAAAATATGCGAAAGAATACCTATTCTAAGAGATATGCGCAGCAGTTTAACAAATTGTAAATTTATTAAACGCAGCATCAAACAAGGTCCCTAATATACAATTCTAATGAATGCACAAAGTATATGGATCACAGTTTATATGGAGAAATGCATTAGAGACAATCTTTCAAGATATTGATTTTCATGCTATCATGTTAAGATAATCAATCATATACATGCACTTAACACAGAAACTTTATCAAGCATTCAATCAATATCAAAAACGTAATAATTGCAGAAATTTAAATGAGATAAGGGAAAGAAAAGTGTACGCGGAGATTTTATACTGGTTCAGCCGTCCCTTGACGACTTACATCCAGTCCCAAGATCCAAAGGGATCTTAGCCTTTCTTATAGAACTTCTTAGAATCAGTTTACATATTTTACACAGTGCCTCGCACCAATCTTAAACTATTCTACTTGTTCTATCTTTCCCTCCCTGAATTCCCAAGTTTAAGTCCCATAAACTTGACCAAGAATCCAGTCAAGCGTCTTCTTGTTGACTACCTTCAACCTCGAAGAACACCACCAGTAACAACTGGATTTTCTCAAAGTAATTTGGTTACAGACAATGGTTTACAGAAATTGAAACATATCAATAATACAAAGTTCTTGATCTTTCTTCTTCTCAAAGAAATCTTTCTCAATTCAGTCTTTTTCCATCCTTGTTGATCACAAAGTGTGTCTTGTTAATGGCTGAAAAGGATATTCAAAGTAATATCAGTTGAGAAAGAATTAGTGATTATTGTTATGATTCTATGTATCTATCTTGTTGTGTTATTGTGTTATGAGAAGAAGTGAATGAAAGCAGTTTTTATAGTTTCAGGAAAAACAACATATGAATCGATTTACCCAATCGATTCATTAAATTCATAAAGCTGGCTAATCGATTGCCTCCATCGATTTCGCGAATCTTGTTTTTCTTGAATCTTGAAATTGTACATTTTAATCGAATTACCCAATCGATTATTTTAAGGAGTTCTTCAGACTTTGATGACAGTATATAATTGAATCGATTGGCATAATCGACTTGATGTGTTTTGTTTAAACAACGAGATCAAAACAATCGATGTACTTAATCGATTCAACCATTCAGTCATCTCTGTTTCTAAAACTTTTTGTACCAATCGATTGTGCTAATCGATTGTGGACTTTAAGTATGAAGCACTTTTCATCAGTTGGTTTATTCAATCGATTTACCAAGTCGATTGATACCAACATTTGTAACAACAGATGTATATAAGTCGATTGTGATAATCGATTGTGTATGTTCCATACCAAAGTTATTTTGAAACTTGTTTTAGTGAATCGATTGGCCTAATCGATTCAGTAAACATTGGTTTGGCTCTGGGACATTTACAATCGATTGTGTCAATTGATGTAGACAAATCAAAAATAAAGATGTGATTGGTTTAATCGATTTGCCAAATCGATTGCCTGCAAAACGTGCCACTGACTTGCACATTTTAATTTCAGTAAGTATGTCAATCAATTTGTCTAATCGATGTAAACAATCAGTTCAGTCTTGGTGATTTAATCAATCGATTTGCCTAATCGATTTGTGGCAAACTGGCTCTCTGACTTGCATAATTTATTTTCTCATAAGTGTACCAATCGATTGATAGCCTGTTTGATTTTTTTTCAAAGATGTGCAAATCGATTGTGCTAATCGATTGGTTAACCCCAGACTTCATAAAAAGATTCAACCCTGTTACAGAATCGATTTTACTAATCGATTTGCTCATGGATCTTCAAGCTTTTGTTGATTTCTTAAGTTCCAAGCAATTGTCTCGAGTATGTAGGATTGAATTTGTTGTTCCTGAAATTTTTCTCAGTTGACAATGTTAGATTTATTTCAGACTGTATGTTTGTCAATAACATCAAAAACGAATATATGTCTAACAATCTCCCCCTTTTTGATTTAAGTGACAAACATGCAATTTTAACTTGAAAAAAAATTTCAAAGGAAACATTTGTAACAGTTTTAGTGAAGCTCCCCCTAAATTCAACATTCATGTAGTAAGATAAGGATTAGAGCATCAATAACAGAACATAAAACTGTTAAAATAATGTTAGTACAAGTTATAATTTATCTCCCCCTTTGTCAATTAAGGCAAAAAGTGGTGAAAGAGAAATGGTTGCTCCCCCTGAGGTGGTAGCAAACCTGGATATTGCTGTACAATGAAGTTCAAAAAGATTAGTAATAAAAGCAGTAACAGTAGTATGATTATAAACTTAGTTGAAAACAATTTTGGATTAGATCACTAACAGAAAACAGATTAAGGCGCGCATTAGACAATATGAAAATGAAATGCAGTAGTTAATATGATCAACAAGCTCAAATAGTTCATTAATCAATAATTCAAAATTACATTCATCAAGTTCATTACAAAAGGAAAGGCAAAACGAAACAAAATAAAACACGAAAGCTAGAGTTGCTGGTCCTCATTATTAGCAGGGGATGAGGCTGAGACCGTTGTATTATCCTCAGCAGGTGTCTCCTCACCATGAGTTGCAGCAACCTCTACTTGTGTTGGAGCAGGTTCTTCAGCCGCCTGTCTTCCTATTTCAGCAACATCGCTGAAGGACAACTTAATGCCCAGATGTTCTTGAATAGCTGCCACGTCTTGCGCCATCTGATTCTGATCCGCTTGAATCTTCTGAATAGCAGCTGAACCTTCATCTGGCCTATAGGGAGTGAAACAGATTCCACGAACCCTTCGACCATAAGATCCTGCACAGCTGCTTGCCTATCCAGATACTCTTCCCATCTGTCGTCATCAGCGTCGGCTTCGGTGCTGCCATCCACTGAATTTCCAAACTAGGGAAGTCCCGACAGATTCGAGAACTCGTCGAAAGACATTGAGATCCTCTTCCCTTTGACTGTGGCTTTGAAACCGGTGTCTGTCATCTTGAAAATAGAGTAGAATACCCGAATAAGGTTCGGATACGTGTCGAGCGAGCAGGATAAGAAGTCTTCCAAACCATGAAACCTGAGATGGTTTTGAAAAGAGAAACCATCGCTGTCAAAATAACTGAAGTCCAAGACGCGAGCTTCATGAATTTTCCGTTTGACAAAAGCTTGTGGAAGCTTGAATTCCTCAGCTTGCTTAGGTTGAGGAGCAGTCTTCTTCTGTGGAGTAGTCTTCTTCTGTGGTGTGGAAGAAGTACTCTTTTTCTTCTTCTTGTGCGATATTTCCTTCATCGCATCGGCCATCAATTTCTCAGTCGGTGCTTCCTTTCTCTTCTTGGGTTTACCTTGATCAGGGGCAATACCTTTACCCTTATCTTGAGCGGCAATTTTGTGAGTAGGTATTGATACCCGTTTTGGAAGAGTGGGTGGTGGAGACGGAGTCCTCCCACTAGAAGAAGAAGATGAAGGTGAAAGAGAAGGAGTTCGGGGTTGAGTTTGCTTAACACGGGCCATTTGTGAAAGAAGGATTGTGAAAAGACAAAGACAAGAGAAGAAATGTAGTGTTTGGGGGTTGAAAGCAGAGAATTTTAAGAGAATTTGCAGAAAACTGAAGATGCAATCGATTAGGGAAGTGATTGGAAATGGGTGAAATCGATTGTCACTGTTCCTTTTATAGAAGAAATTGCAGAAATCGATTGGTCCAATCGATTTGATGACCGTTACTGGGGAAGTCCAACCATCAGAGCCGTTAGATCCTGCAACGGCTAGTAAAAACTGTAACGGTAACTATGTCAATCGATTACCCAAATCGATTCATGCAGTTACTCAATCGATTTCCCAAATCGATTTCGTATTATCTCAACAGCTTTCATACCAGTTCAACTCAGAATCCATCTCAGCAAGCATCTCAGAATCGATTTCCCCAATCGATTCTTTAAAAAAAACAAACCAACTTGCTCAATCGATTTCCCAAATCGATTTCGAGTAAGTTCAGATAACTTTCATCTCAGTCCAGAAGATATCTGCCTCAGCATCGATTTTCCAAATCGATTCTTTAAATAAAAATCAACATTTATTTAAGTCAATCGATTTCCCAAATCGATTTCGTGTTCATAGTTTGATAAAAAAAAAGACATATTATGGGTCACGTCAATTAGGATAATCGATTGTGTAACATATTTTCATGTGTAATCACAGGACAATCGATTTACCTAATCGATTAGACACATAAATCAGATCTGACTAGGATCAATTATGCTTAATTTCATCCTAATGTGATGGAAGCTTTCCTTTGGCAATGCTTTGGTGAAGATGTCTGCTAGCTGTTCAGTTGTGTTGACGTATTCCAACTTGATGTTCCCACACTGAAACTGATCTCGAATGAAGTGATGCCGAATCTCGATATGCTTGGTCCTGGAATGCATAACCGGGTTCTTAGTGATACTGATCGCACTTGTGTTGTCGCACAAGATAGGAAAAGTTCCTAAGTTCACACCAAAGTCTAACAAATGTTGTTTCATCCACATGATCTGAGCACAACAACTTCCAGCTGCAATGTACTCAGCTTCTGCTGTTGACAAAGCGATACTGGTTTGCTTCTTGCTGAACCAAGATACAAGTGAATTACCCAGCAAATGACAAGTACCAGAGGTACTCTTCCTATCCAGTTTGCACCCTGCAAAGTCTGAATCCGAGTACCCAACCAAAGAACAAGTTGATCCCTTAGGATACCATAATCCAAGGCTCCTAGTCCCAACTAAATACTTGAAAATCCTCTTGACTGCACTAAGGTGAGACTCTTTAGGATTTGATTGATACCTCGCACACAAGCAAACACTGAACATGATGTCAGGCCTGCTTGCTGTGAGATAGAGCAATGATCCTATCATGCCTCTATACCTTGTAACGTCCACTGGTTTACCCAACTCATCTCTATCTAAAAGGTTTCCTTGGCTCATTGGAGTATCAATGGGCTTGAAGCTATCAAAGGAGAATTTCTTTATCAAATCATTACAATATTTTGTTTGACTAATGAAGATACCTTGCTTGCTTTGGTTAATTTGAAATCCCAAAAAGTATGATAGTTCACCCATCATTGACATTTCAAATTGACCTTTCATTAAATTTTCAAAATTTTTGCACAACTTATCATTTGTGGATCCAAATATTATGTCATCAACATAAACTTGGACCAGCAAGATATCTTTATCATTAGTTTGTATGAAAAGTGTATTTTCCACATTTCCTCTCAAAAAGTTTTGTGAAATGAGGAAATTGCTAAGTTTGTCATACCAAGCTCTAGGGGCTTGTTTCAATCCATAGAGGGCTTTTGTTAACTTGTACACATGATTTGGAAATTCTGGATTTTCAAAGCCAGGTGTTTGGCTAACAAAAACTTCCTCTTGGATCTCACCATTGAGAAAGGCACTTTTCACATCCATTTGATAAAGCTTAAAGTCCATTATACCAGCATAAGCAAGGAGTATTCTAATGGCTTCTAGTCTTGCTATAGGGGCATAGGTTTCATCAAAATCTATTCCCTCCTCTTGGTTGTAACCCTTGGCCACTAACCTAGCCTTGTTTCTAGTTATAACACCATTCTCATCTAGCTTGTTCCTAAACACCCACCTAGTTCCTATGATATGCTGGTTTTCTGGTTTAGGTACTAGCTGCCACACCTTGTTTCTCTCAAACTGGTTTAACTCCTCTTGCATAGCAAGTATCCACTCACTATCTAGTAAGGCTTCTTTAATGTTCTTAGGCTCAATCTGAGATACAAAGGCTGTAAGGTTACAAAAATGGCTAAGGTTCCTCCTAGTTGCCACTCCTTTAGAGATGTCACCTATGATGTTGTCTATGGGGTGGTTTCTATTGAACTTCCACTCCTTAGGTAACTCATCTATTCTAATGGGTTCAACACAGTCTCTATTTGTTGGAGGTGTAGGTTCCTTTGGTTCTAAAGGTTCAGATTCTATAACATCGTCCAAAGTAGCATCAACAATAGAATGAGTTTTGTTCAAGTTTTCTTTGAAAAGCTCATCAAATTTTACATGAACTGACTCTTCAATTGTTTTTGTTCTCTTGTTATAGATTCTATAGGCTTTGCTAGTTTGGGAATAACCTAGAAAGATACCCTCATCTGCCTTGGGATCAAACTTGCCTAGGTGTTCTTTACCATTATTCAAAACAAAGCACTTGCAACCGAACACTCGAAAATAGGATATATTAGGCTTTCTACCCTTGAACAACTCATAAGGAGTTTTCTTAAGTATGGGCCTAATCAACACCCTGTTGATAACATGTGTGGCAGTGTTAATCGCATCAGCCCAGAAATACTTGGGAGTATTTGAGTCTTTCAGCATGGTCCTAGCCAACTCTTCTAAAGACCTATTCTTTCTCTCCACTACACCATTCTGCTGAGGTGTCCTAGGGGCTGAAAACATGTGATGTATGCCATTCTCTTTCAGTAAGTATCAAAAGAATCATTTTGGAATTCACCTCCATGATCACTTTTGATGGACATAATTTTCTGACTTGTTTCATTTTGAACTAATTTTGCAAACTTTTTGAAAATAGAAAAAGTGTCACTTTTATGAGTCAGAAAGTAGGTCTAAGTGAATCTAGAATAGTCATCGATTAACACAAATCCATACAAGTTACCACCAAAACTTCTCACTTGGGATGGTCCAAACAAATCCATGTGGATAAGTTGTAAAACCGTATTGGTTTTGACCAGATCTATTGGGGGAAAAGAAGACTTAACAAGCTTGCTTTTCTCACAGGAGTCACACAGCCTATCTTTAGAAAACTTTCTATTGGGAAGGTCTATGACTAACTGCTTGCTAACAAGTCTATTCAAATGATCAATATGAATGTGTGCAATGCGTTTATGCCATAACCATGTTTCATCAGCATTTGATAATAAGCAACAAACAGAATTAACAGGCATAACAGTTAAATCCAACATGTAGATATTATTAACTCTATTACCAACGAGTTTTATGCTTTTATCAAGTTCATACTCAATAATACAGGAAAGTGGTGAAAAACTAACTTGAAATCCGTTATCACACAGTTGACTTATGCTTAGAAGATTGTGCTTCTATCCTTCCATGTATAAGACATTTTTAATGATAACAGTTGATTCGCTGCCTATGTCACCAATTCCGCAGATCTTACCCTTATTGTTGTCACCGTATTTAACAAATCCATCTTCTTTTAGGCTTAGGGACATGAACATAGATTTGTCCTCTGTCATGTGCTTTGAGCATCCACTATCAAGATACCATTGATGTTTTGTGGATCTCAAGCATACCTGCAATAGAATTAGAATTTGAATTTAGGTCCCCAATACAAATTGGGTCCTAGGGGGTTAATTTTAACATCTTGTGTCTTAATCTTCCAAATATGTTTACATCCTCTATTGGCAAGTCTTTTAAATTTGCAATTGTAAACAAAATGTCATTTTCTACAACAGAAATGACAAGTGACAGCAGAGGATGCAGACTGTTTCGGTTTGACAAAGACATTATGCATGTGACTAGGCTTAGCAAATTTTTGGTGATGTTTAACATTACCATACCCTATGCCATGTTTAGTCATATTCTGATTTGCATGCTTTTTGCTATTAAAACCAAGTCCAGATTTTATATTGACACTTCTCTGGTTGCTAAGAATATCATTCAGTTTATCCTTGCTACTAGAGAGTTTCAATAAATCAGACTTCAATAATGCAACAGAATTCTCAAGATCAATGCATTTGGCAGATTTATCATGTGAGTCCTTTTTCAATTGTTCACATAAGTCCTCAACCTTTTTATAATCAGTTTTCATTTGATCATGCAATTTACATTGTTGTTCAAGCATTTTCTTAGTGCTAACTAACTGCTTAACAGATTTAACATATTCAGCATGCAGTTCGTTAAATGCATCTTGCAGTTCATCAAAAGAAGGATTATATTGAGAGCTTACCTCACTTTCTGATTCAGAATCCGTTTTAGCCATGAGGCACATATTTGCTTCTTCAGTTTCAGAAGATGTGGATGATTCTTCGTTGTCATTCCACGCAATGTATGTTTTTCTGTTTTTCTGAGTTGGTTCCTTGCCTTTAGTTTTGGAATATCTGTTCTTGTTCTGCAGCTTGTAACAATCAGCTTTTATATGACCAGGTTTGCCACATTCGTAGCATGTAACTGTTTTACCGTCATTGTTTTTCGAGCTGAATTGTTTTCTGAATTTACTGTCTTTCTTTTTCATAAATTTCTTAAATCTCTTGACAAGTAATCCCAGTTCAGGTTCCTCATCATCCTCACTGCTTGATTCATCTGAGCTGGTCTCATGTTCAGATTTAGACTTATGTGTTTGGGCTTTTAACGACAATCCTTTACGTTTCCTGTCAACTTGCTCAGCTTCATTAAGTCGATGTAGTTCCATCTCATGCTCTCTCAGTTTTCCAAACAATGTAGCTATTGTCATGCTTCCTAGATCCTTAGATTTTGCAATGGCAGTAATTTTTTGCTGCCATTCCCTAGTCAAACACCTCATCACTTTACTAATTTGCTGATCATTATCAATCTCTTTTCCTAAGGCATTTAGGTTGTTGACTATGTGCGTGAATCGGGTCTGCATGTCGTTTACTGATTCTTCTTTCTTCATGCTAAACAATTCGTACTCGTGCATGAGAGTATTTATCCGAGCTCTCTTTACGTCTATGGTTCCTTCATGCGTTTGCTGAAGTGTATCCCACATTTGTTTTGCTGTTTTGCAATTTGAGACTTTGAAGAAATCATCATGACTCAAGGCTGCAGTTATGATGTTCTTGGCTTTGGCGTTGTACCCAACCTTCTTCTTGTCTTCATCAGACCAGTCACATTTTGGCTTTAAGATTGCTGATTCACCTGTACCTGCTATGGTTGGCACAAAAGGTCCATTTTCTACAGCATCTAGAATGTCAATACCACTAGCTTCAAGAAAAATTAACATGCGTTGTTTCCAATACATGTATGCGGCCCCGTTAAAGGCGGGAGGCCTAGCTAATGATGCACACTCTCCTAGGAAATCAGAGGTCATGATTTTTTATGAGAGTTACTCTAACAAAAAATAGGCTCTGATACCAATTGATGGTACCAGTAACCTCTGTTAGATGAAAAATATGCGGAAGAATACCTATTCTAAGAGATATGCGCAGCAGTTTAACAAATTGTAAATTTGTTAAACACAACATCAAACAAGGTCCCTAATATACAATTCTAATGAATGCACAAAGTATATGGATCACAGTTTATATGGAGAAATGCATCAGAGACAATCTTTCAAGATATTGATTTTCATCCTATCATGTTAAGATAATCAATCATATACATGCACTTAACACAGAAACTTTATCAAGCATTCAATCAATATCAAAAACGTAATAATTGCAGAAATTTAAATGAGATAAGGGAAAGAAAAGTGTACGCGGAGATTTATACTGGTTCAGCCGTCCCTTGACGAGTTACATCCAGTCCCAAGATCCAAAGGGATCTTAGCCTTTCTTATAGAACTTCTTAGAATCAGTTTACAGATTTTACACAGTGCCTCGCACCAATCTTAAACTATTCTACTTGTTTTATCTTTCCCTCCCTGAATTCCCAAGTTTAAGTCCCATAAACTTGACCAAGAATTCAGTCAAGCATCTTCTTGTTGACTACCTTCAACCTCGAAGAACACCACCAGTAACAACTGGATTTTCTCAAAGTAATTTGGTTACAGACAATGGTTTACAGAAATTGAAACATATCAATATTACAAAGTTCTTGATTTTTCTTCTTCTCAAAGCAATCTTTCTCAATTCAGTCTTTTTCCATCCTTGTTGATCAGAAAGTGTGTCTTGTTGATGGCTGAAAAGGATATTCAAAGTAATATCAGTTGAGAAAGAATTAGTGGTTATTGTTATGATTCTATGTATCTATCTTGTTGTGTTATTATGTTATGAGAAGAAGTGAATGAAAGTAGTTTTTATAGTTTCAGGAAAAACAACATATGAATCAATTTACCCAATCGATTCATTAAAGTCATAAAGCTGGCTAATCGATTGCCTCCATCGATTTCACGAATCTTGTTTTTCTTGAATCTTGAAACTGTACATTCTAATCGATTTACCCAATCGATTATTTTAAGGAGTTCTTCAGACTTTGATGACAGTATATAATTGAATCGATTGGCATAATCGACTTGATGTGTTTTGTTCAAACAACGAGATCAAAACAATCGATGTACTTAATCGATTCAACCATTCAGTCATCTCTGTTTCTAAAACTTTTTGTACCAATCGATTGTGTTAATCGATTGTGGACTTTAAGTCTGAAGCACTTTTCATCAATTGGTTTATTCAATCGATTTACCAAGTCCATTGATACCAACATTTGTAACAACAGATGTATATAAGTCGATTGTGATAATCGATTGTGTATGTTCCAGACCAAAGTTATTTTGAAACTTGTTTTAGTGAATCGATTGGCCTAATCGATTCAGTAAACATTGGTTTGGCTCTGGGACATTTAGAATCGATTGTGTCAATCGATGTAGACAAATCAAAAATAAAGATGTGATTGGTTTAATCGATTTGCCAAATCGATTGCCTGCAAAACGTGCCACTGACTTGCACATTTTAATTTCAGTAAGTATGTCAATCGATTTGTCTAATCGATGTAAACAATCAGTCCAGTCTTGGTGATTTAATCAATCGATTTGCCTAATCGATTTGTGGCAAACTGGCTCTCTGACTTGCACAATTTATTTTCTCATAAGTGTATCAATCGATTGATCTAATCGATTGATAGCCTGTTTGATTTTTTTTCAAAGATGTGCAAATCGATTGTGCCAATCGATTGGTTAACCCCAGACTTCATAAAAAGATTCAACCATGTTACATAATCGATTTTACTAATCGATTTGCTCATGGATCTTCAAGCTTTTGTTGATTTCTTGAGTTCCAAGCAATTGTCTCGAGTATGTAGGATTGAATTTGTTGTTCCTGAAATTTTTCTCAGTTGACAATGTTAGATTTATTTCAGACTATATGTTTGTCAATAACATCAAAAATGAACATATATTTTAGAAAGATTTCTTGAGTTCCAAGCAATTGTCTCGAGTATGTATGTGTTCAACTCCTGCTACTAGGTCAACTCCAAACCAACATTCGAGAGTGGGAGCCAAACTCCTTCTTGAACTAAACAACTTATTCCTTTTCATTGATTGACTAATGCCCCTTAGTTGAAAGATAATATTTTACCGCTGGATCAGATGCAAAAGCATTCTTCCTATTATAGATCACTGCCATCTCACGGATTGGATTTTAACCAAAAATAAAGTGTTCCAACTCTGCCTTTTAGGGTAAGATGCCCTAGCTTTCAGTTGTATTACTGGTTATTGGCGACCTTGGGATGCATCTCAAGTGTACTTGTCACCCCCTCTTTCCCAGGGAAGGCATAGACTACTGATAGTAGTCCGCTTTGTAAAAGTCCCATAAAAGCTCACTTCGCGGAAACGACATCCATCCAACGAGATATGCTTTGGGAAACATTCCCTTATCTGGTTCGGTCTATCCCTTCACTTAACCGAAAGCGTACACTCGATATGGTTTATTATCAAAATGGGTTGGATTATTAGCGCACTCACACCAAGTGCTACCGCCTCATCCTGGTGAGGCATTCCAAGCCCCTGTAACATTTGGCTTTTTGTGTCCTTCTGCCTGCCCTGGGATAGTTAGGTCGGGCCTGGTAACTGCCGCTTCGATCAAGCGTTAAACTACTACTTATGGATTCGATCGAGAAAGGTATGGGCCTATGGGTTGGGGCAAGAATGCAATGAGTAGTTCGCTCCAGGACCCCACCCCCTCGAGAGCAGGATGTCGATCGAGATTGGGCTGGGAGCCTAGACTTTCCTGGGGCTTTCCTTGCCCCTACATCTAAATCAAATGCGGGCGCCGAAAAGGAACCAACCTCTTCAAGAAAGCTTTACTTTGTAGGCGCTGCCTATTCACTCGGACAATGCTCTAAACATGAAATTGTGATGCCCTTTTATCCCATGCTGAGTCACAAGCAGCGCAGCGCCTCGGAAAGCGCGGACGAGCCACATGCAGGGAAACTTGCACGTGTGGTTCTGGCTAGGGACCCCGGTATACTGTACTAATATGTGTAGGCCCCCGTAATTCGAGTGATATTGTCATGGAGCAAAAGTATATATGGTCTGGTATTCCATTGTTCCCAATATTGGTTATGTTCTTCATTTCTCGTCTAGCAAAAACTAATCGAGCTCCGTTTGATCTCCCAGAAGCGAAAGTTGAATCAGTTGCAGGCTATAATGTAGAATATGCGCGGGATGCGATCCTTAATAATCCACTATTGGCAGAAGCCATTGTCCCGGGGACTCATTTTGACTGAAACAAGGGGTGGGTCTTTACCAACTTAAAAATATTAGATTTTAAGTACGACAAAAAACGTGAGCGTCCCTACGCGAGTCTTATTGAAAACTCAAGTTCATTTTTATTTTTTATGTATTCTATTAATGCACTCAAGTATGCGAGGAAAGCTACAAGCGAGAAAAGCCCTTTCTATGTTATTAGTAAAGAGTTTAGTAAAGTCACGCTTTTCATTTTGATAGGAGTAAGTGCTTGCTGGGGCACTCTTCATTCGAATCTAATGAATGTCAGGTCGGGGGTTTCTGCCTTGTTATCAAAAAGGGAGTTAGGTAAAGCAAACTCCCTCCTTGGACGAGCACGAGGCTTAGTCAAGTAGAACCGGGTTGCAGTGCTTGATGCTCTGATCGAAAACAAATCAGTGGGGCCATGCCGGTACGAGTGAATATGCGTTAAAAAGGTCAATCCCTCCCCTATGACACCAAAAAAAAACGGGTCGAACTTCTAACAGCCCGCCCGCTTCCATAGAACAATATTGTGGCAACGTAGACCTAAATGGTCATATATATTGGATCTTGGGGAACCATCACAAGTGCGGTCGACCTATATTTAAACGAGAATGTCGTGTCGTCCAGCGGAGCCTAGAAGAAGGTGACTCGCGTAGACAACTGGCTCTTTCTTTTCAATAGAAAGGAATAGCCAAACCAACCCAACTGGCTGGTCAATCTCAGAGATCTTATCGGCCAGCAAACCTGAGACGACCGACCACGGTCCCGACCTTATCAGCACCAGAGGTGTACTAATCAATGAACCCACCCCCGAAACCTACTTTCTTTTCTGACAAAATCCACAAGCCTAACTGGTTACGACATGTTGATATTGATTGAGTTTGAGGGACTTTCGCTAACAAAATTCATCCATGAACCTAGACCCCAACAACTTTCGTAACCAGAGCGTCAAGACAACAACCAAATGTCACCTTTGGATTCTTAAGTAGGGGGAAAAAAAGAGGAGCACGTAGGAATGCCGACCACTACATAAGCCAATGGTGGCTGAGAGAAAGCGAGCAGCACCTTGTTAGGTTGGGCGGAGCTTGAAGAAGTGAGCCCTTATCAGAGAAAACCATTGTGCACTAGCCTAGCTAGCTAGCGTTTTTCAGTTGGCTGTTATGTTAGTTGTTGCATGTCTTCCCTCCTTCTCTCACTTCAGAAAGATTTCGCAGTATTTTCTTATGATGACCTGGTCGAGAGAGTACAATACATCGATGTAAAAGATGGAGTGGGATATGTGAGATTGGTTATAGTAAGGTCTAGCCGAAAAGTCTTCTTGCCTCTATCATTGAAGCTGATTCAACTCAATCTTAGCCTAAGAGTTGTTCAGAGAAGAAAATCAAAGGTCAACGGCCAATGGAGGATTTATCCCTCCCCCGGATAGATCTTAAACCGACCAATATGCCGAGATGACATCCAGCACGAGAGAAAGAAAAGGAAATGGTCTCCGTGCAGCATCAAGTCACGCCACTCTCACCAAGATAGAATCATGGTAACATCTGTAGTATATATATAGTTTATAGAACCGGAATGCTAATCGACACTTGTAGCCATCGGGATTGAGTTCAGCTGCTTTTTTTTTTTACGATACTGACGAATTGAAGAATGAATGAATCAGATGAGCTCCAGTCTGGACTCTCGTTGGTCAATTAGGCGCAACGGACCAAGAGATAATAAAAGGACACCATAAGAGCAAGAAAAAGAGTTGTATGATAAGAGTCCTTATCCTACCCACCCAATTTATTTAGTTTATTTTATGGGAGTAGCAAGAACAACTCAATTTAAGAGGTTAGTCACGTACCAAAGAGCTCAATCAGCTATTCTATTTTTCAGTCTGATTGACGCCACCTGATAGGAAGAAAAGAGCATAAAGGTTTTTCGAAGGCTTCAAGCCCTGTTTCAGCTGAGAGCATTGATTCCCCTGGCACCTCTCTTCCACATCTTGGCACGTTTAAAGAAATTGCATACACTAAAGTGTACAAAGTGGCATATAGTTATTCTTTTCGAGTTCGGTCACGAGGGACAAAAGAGAGATGCTTTCTATCAATCAAAAGCTGATACCGCCCCCCATTATGCTCCCACGGTCTGCTTACCGAGGAATTGAAAGGGAGGACCGGGGGCCAGAGCAAGTTGGGTTGGGGTATAGAGCCGTAAGTGGGATGGGGGGTTCCAGAGGACATGCTCGTACGGTTCAAAGAAGGGTATGATCAAATCGTTGTTGGGAACTTTAACTCCTTTATATACGAAATATGCCTTTCTAGGAGCATTACAATAGAAATAAAAATGTCAAATTTTTGAGTAATCTACCTCCCTTCGAACAAAGAATCCTCTAAAATTAAATTATTAATAAAAAGAGGAATATCCTTAAATTCATAAGAGAAATGATTATTACATAGATTTTCATAAGAAAAAAGATTGAATAAATTAATAAACACTGACAATGTTGTAGTAAATAAATTTTTTAAAATATATATAGTGAGTAACAATAAAAATTAATTACATTATTTAATTATATAATGATTGCTTATGTCAAAAATTTATATCGCTTTCTTTCTTTCTTTCATTTTCTTTCTATCAAATCAAAAAGTCATCACACTCTCTACTCCTTTTCAATTCTTCCACATTATTTCTTTTTTTATTTTCTTCCTTATACGTTCATTTACCATCCAAACAAATAATTAAAGAGATGGGGATTAAGTTCGTCTGGTAGAAACTTAATTTTCCGAATTTTTTAACTAAAAGATGATTTTTTTTTTTTTCAAAACTAAATTGAGTCTCACAATTTTCTTAGAAATTAAGACTAGTCAACACTCTAAACTCTAAATTAATGAAATTCTCATTTCAAATTATTTTAGTTGTCTTGGAAAAAATAAGATCCTAAGAAAAACTAAACAAGTCTTTGGGCCTATTAGGATGAACTCTGAGATTTTTATCGGTGTATACCAATACCGACCCGTAGTTGTACCAATACCACAGTCATATCTATGTATCATAGATTCACCCATATCATAAAATACACAAACCATGTATGCAACTTAAACAAACATCAATAGGGCCAAAGAAAAGGACACAACACATCCTAATTTTAAAAATAGAGGCAAGAATCACAATTTTAAACAGAAAGCTAGAACTATACTTAATTTTGTTGAGCATCATATAAGTGAGAGGGTTTTCATACCTAATGTCTTAAGGTTTTAGATGAAAATATGATATTCAAACCACTTGTGTGATTGCTCTTGTCCAATATGATATCCTTATACTCCTCTCATGACACAACAAATTTAAATATAAATAATTCTGGTTTAATTATATCCTAATTTTAAAAACCACACATATCACATGGGAATTAAAGTAGAAATTGTAAGACTAGCAATCATAGGAAACATTACTTGGTTCTTATTATAAAGTCTCATATGGCAGACCACGAGCACTAGCTCGCTTAATATATACACATAATGCAGAGTTTTCTTAATATATTCATTCATTAAAAGCATAATGTTAGGAGACCCAATAAATACATAACTAAAGGAACCAATAAATTTGAGTTCAAAGGTATACCTCAAATATAAAACAAACATATAAGCAACTCTGCCTCTAGAATAACGCCACACATCAACTGGACATGAAAACTTCAACAATGAGAATAAAAAAGGACCCAAAGTTGTGAAACTATTGAAGAAATGTGATAGGTAGCAACATTTTCTAATACTAGAAGCTAAGATTTTACACAAAATCAAGAACCAAAATTGGACACACAGCACACCAACTTCATGAAGAGAAGAAAAAAAATGGACAGCTAAATAAGAAACTAGACACATGAGCATATCTACTAAGAAGAATGTGCTAAGTTAAACTTCAGACCTAAAGCATGTAGCCATTTCATTGAATGGAACAACAGCTTCACTTATTGAGGCAAAACTACAGGCAACATCACGATATGTTTCTTCTCATAGAAAGTCTAATGATTCACCAGCCAGGTCAAACAATAATATGTACAGTGAAGAGATCGATCAGAATGGTAAATTGAAAAATGAAAATGATAATGATTCAAATATAAAGGAGATGAAGTTTGATATAGAGAGAACAATATTGGAGCTGGCACAAATGAGAAACAAAATTAACATGGGATGTCTGATGTTGAAACTGTTCAGTTAGGTAGATCGTCATCTCATCAGATTTTTATTTTGCAGTAGTGATCATATGAAAAAAAAAAAAACAAAAAAAACAAAAAAAACAAGTTTAGATGTCTGGTTACATGGTAAATATTGGATAACATATGATAATTGCACACATTCTGATAACTGCAGCCCTTTTTCCAAACTATGTTGTATGCTAAGTTAACCCCTTGAGTAATTTTGTCCAAAAATTCATTAACAACTAACTGAAAGCAGCGAGACAGTTTTCTCAAGACGGGTACAACATGAGTACCATTGAGATTCCTTTCTGGGTTTTATTAATACTCTACTTAACAAAAATGAAGATAAAGTTAAGTGAATAAAGATAAAAATTACCAGAAGCTCTCATAGAGGATCATGATCAACTTGGGAAGAAACAAGTAGAATCACGAGTCTGTTCTTTTTGGAATATAGAAGACCTATCTCAAATTCATCTTCAGTTAAAGGTTGTTGCAGTGAGTACTACAAACAACATCTAGGGTCGTTTTGGGGTCCTATTATCGCTATCCTTAGATCGATGACTATTAAAGATGCTCTCCGACAAATAGATGATGTTGAAAGTAAGCTGGCAGGCACATTAAAAGAAAGATGAGAAAGCCAAAGACAAAGATGAGAAAGCCAAAGACATTCATATGTCTATATGAGAGTTAAAGATCTAAGAATGAAAGACTTCTGGATCAATATACAACCCAAGAGGAGGACCAACCTGTGGCAAAAAAGCTCCATAACTTAGCAGTAGCCCAAAACCAGAGACTTGAACATCAGCAAGGAGATTGGTCAATCTGTACCCTTCCACAAGTTCTGATAAATTGATCAAAACGAGCATGAATCTGTTTTCTGGAATGGAAGAGAGATGGTCTATATATCTCCTATTTCCATTGCACGCTTTCCTGAAGGACCTGACTCAGCTTCAGTTTGAAACAGAAACAGAAACAGAAAAGCGTTGGTGAGTAGTCGCACAAGAATTAATTAAAGATGCAGAGATTTACATTATCAAGAATCACAATATGTGGCTTGAGGTTAATAAATCTCATTAGAAGAAGCAACACAAACATAATGTGGGGAAAACAAGCAAATATTACAACAAAGTTAACAAACAAGCAAGAAAATCGACCCAAAATACTAGGAACAAGCAAAAATCACTACAAAATAGATTAATTGTATTACATGCACACATAGACACCCAAAAGCATCTATTCTAGGTTTTATTAAACTTACTTTGGTAAGAAGTGTACTTATAAAATGAAAGATGTAGAGCTTGTCATTGCATATCACAGCTAGAAATCAAATCGATAAAACTAAGTAGAGATTTCGGTACCTTTATAAATAGCTGGACAATACCAATCTGATGAAACATAACATACAGAGATGAACGCAAAACCAAATATTTGCATTTAATTAAAGACTAAGATTTGACCTAAATTTCTGAACACTGTAACTTGACTCGGATCCAAAATAGTAACTACAAAGTTTACTTGCCATCAACTAAGATCCATCTCAAGATATGGACATCAATTTCAATCAACTTCTAGTCTCTGATTAATAACCAATTTATTGCTAATATTGGTGCCCTTTATATTTTGCCACATTTTCAACCAAGACACTCAGTTGGTAAAAAGTCTATTGATTTTTCCAATAGTCACTTGCACATTTTTGACAAGCTTTCCTGTTGGTATTTCAAAATTCACTTACTAATGGGTGTGTAACCATGCATGTAACCATGACGCGTCCTGACGGGCCAATCGGGCAATACACCTCAAGTAGAAGGAACCTTGAGATGGTCTCCCTCCCCACACCTCAAGTAGAAGGAACCTTGAGATGGTCTCCCTCCCCATCTCCTTTTCTCTCTCAACCTCTCTATGTTTATCTCTTCTCTCAGACTCTCCTAACCAAAGCTCCAAACAGCAGCAGCGAGCCCCCACTACATTGCTTGCCCCTACATGAGTCAGGGAAACCAATCCAAATTGAACAATTGTGAATGCGTAAGTCTAGAGAAGATGTCCTACTAAAGAAAACCCACCATTGGATGAAAATTTGGAAAGTTGTTGCACCGGAAATGATATATCAAGCAAAGCAATGGTCACATATAGAATTTTATTAATAAAAACCCATATAAAGCAGCATCATAAAAGAGAGGCCCGTCCTCTTAATGCAAGTGAGAACCAGGTTCTATGGGAGTTGTGGCTACTGGCTAGTTTGCTGCCAAGAATTTCCTCATCTGTGAGAAAATTAAGGCAGTGTTTCCGTTGACAAAGAGATATCACTTGGTGAATGGGAAACTTCAATGCCCAGGAAATATTTCCAATATCCTTTATGTCTATGTTTCTATCAATCACATTCTTAACTTTGGAAAGCTTATGAGAAATGTGATTAACTATCACAATGTTATCTACATAGACGACGAGAGTTGTGTATGAGCCACAAGGTGAAAAAAATAAACAAAAAATAATAATGAACAATTGAATGAATTTAACTTTTGAATGAATATATAGTGCGTTACCGATACATAGAGGCAATTCCAGCGGCTCTAGTTGTGAAACAAACATAGCTGATGCTATAGAGTTGCTTGTTAATTGGTATAGCTGCGATTTTCCATTTTTGTTCCCGTCTTTGGATGTATTGATTATTTCTAACTCTTGACCAAACTGATCCTTCATGAAGTTTTTCTTCAAAAAGATTTTAGAGTTTTTGCTTAGAAGATCCCACATGGTCACACTCCAACTGTACTTCTTTTTTCCCCTTGGAACTATCCTCATTATTCTCGTCCCAATAACAAACTTTCTTCTTGCAACACCAATATTGGTCTCTTCCTCCCTTTCTCTAAGTTCAAACATAGGATTTGAGAAAATCCTAGAAGAGCTCATATTATCGCTTCTTTATATCCTTGGTTTTCCGCCATTAAAATGATCAATGGAATTCAAACCAGGAAGGTAGAGGGTGAAAATTGTGATCGTGTAAATGAGAAATGCCACAAAGTCTCCAAACCTAAGTCACACATGTATAAATATATACAATTAATCAAAGCAAGTTGACAATCTGCACTAACTAATTTCAGTTTAATTTCAAATTAATTCCTTCGATTTTCATCAGCTTGCAATAAGCAATTTTCAAGCTTGAAATTAGATTTGTGTTTTTTGTTCTCACTCATAGGATCATAGAACTCATGCCAAAGAAGAGTCATATATACAGGAAGCTGAAAATGTGGTCTTATCAATAGGATATTACTGATGACCTTGACCCCTCTATTTTTTTAGAGATATATCAATATGTACATATGAAACAGGAAACAAACAAGTTTATTGATGGACTTGTCTATCAGTAATATGGTAAAATTATTACCTAGAGGCACATCTATTGCTAATATGGTCGCCCTTTACTTGCTTCTATATTTTCAAGTCACATGCACGTTTTCGCGTATTTGAAAATTCATTAACCGTTTCTATCAAGGTGTGACCAACTACAACAATGCCATCTGCATAGATTAGGAGAGCTGAGAGTGAAGATGTGGTAGCAACCACTAGTTCAGTAGGATTTATTGAAATAGTAGGGTTAAAGACTAGGAAGTCTGCTAAGGAATCTGGTGCAAGAGAATCTGTTTATAATAATATGGCCAGACCGGTGTAGAAGAAATCACTGGTTTGGATTGAGAAGTGAGTTGATTATGTTTGTAGCAGCAGGGTTTGGATAGGAAACAAATTTCAAGAGTGAGCACATTGAGGTTGGTAATGGATTGAGGACTTTGGTATGGAAAATACGCTCAAGGAACACAATATGTCTTGAAATTAGAATATAGAACCTATTTCCTAATGACATCATAGACACAGCCCATATTATTCATCTTGAAACCTAAGAAGATACACATTTCATTATGCATAATTGTTGGAAACATAGCAAAGGAAAACAACAAATTCTAAGGCTAATAGGCTATCAACATCTAGTAATGCACATTGTAGGAGTTTGAAGGGATTACTTTCATTCAGCATCATCAATGTCATTTTGTTAATGAGATATACAACATGTGAAACCTCACAAGTCAACAAGTATTTTGCTAAGAATGACTGCTGCATTAGAGTTCAAGCCACTCCTAAAATGTGCTTGATGTTTTCTTTCCACCCTAGCATTCTAGTCAGGTGTTTCGACACAAACAAAATGATGAACAATGCACTTGCTTCTACATATGCAAATCATTTAGCTGAATCGCAATGGGATTATCACTTCTAAACAGTTAAATCCTTCTTGCAAACTGATTTTCTACCATAGTAATGAAGTCTGTCACTTTTTCCATTACCTCAAATCTGTTTTTTAAATAATACAATCCAAGTGTATCTAGTATTGTCATCAACCATTACCAAAAAAGTACTTATTAGCATGAATTGAAGGTAAGAAATAAGGAATAAGGCCCCCCATCATCTGAATGGACAAAATAAAAATAACTAATGACCCTGATACCACTCAATAAAAAATGTCAATCTACAAACCAAATATTTATTAACAACAATAATAGGAAAGTATTTGTGAAGCATATCTAACTTTGTAGAAGAGGCATGTCCAAACCTATAATGCCAAAGGGCAGACATTGAAACATTAAAAGAACTACTATCACTTCAAGTCACATTTTTTGCCATAGAAAAATATCACCTATTTCCATAACCCTAATGATATCAATTATGCTGGAGGCTAACTGAACCAATCCTCTACAGTGAGAGGTTCTAAATCATACAATAATCATCAAAAAAATTGGCACTGAGAATAGGAAAATATACGACATCTCTCTTGGTAACCTCACCCACCACAAGGAATTTGATTCCATGACATGATTTTGAATGCCCTCAAGTCATTACATGTAGGGTCAGTAGCCTGAAAATCAATTAACCAAGGCAATAGACACATTAAAACAATCATTAACAACTAAATGATAACTCAAACAAGTATAAACAATTGAATGAGAGCTCAAATAATTATCAAGTATACCATATGCACCAGTCGTAATTAAATTTTGAGTCATCCAAACATACTATCTCAATTTAATATGAATTAAAAATTCATATTGCAAAAATTTTTGGTCAAAAATTCATCTTGTGATTAAATTTAGGGTCAGCCATCCAATCATATTATCCCAATTTCATATGAATAAAAAACTCACAATACAAGCCACATTTTGAATCAAGATTTCATCTCGTGATTAAATTTTGGGTCGTCCAAACATACCATCCCATTTTCATATGAAGAAAAATTCATGTTGCAAATCATTTTTGGGTCAAGAATCCATCTCGAGATTAAATATAGGATCATCCAATCATATCCCAATTTTATACAGAAAAATAATTGATATTACAAGCAACATTTTGGATCAAGAATCCATCTATCATGATTAAAGTATGAGTCATCCAAACATACTATCATAAATAAAAAAATTTATATTGCAAGTCACATGGTAGGTCAAGAATCCATCTCAGGATTAAATTTTGGGTCATCCAAACATACTATATTATACTAATTTCATATGAATAAAAACTCATATTGTAAGCCATATTTTGAGTCCATAATCCATCTTTTGATTAACTTTAGGTCATCTAATCATGTTATCTCAATTTCATATGAACAAAAAAATTCATATTTCAAGCCACATTTTTGGTCAAGAATCCATCTCATAATTAAATTTTGAATCATTCAAACATAGCATCCCAATTTTATATGAATAAAAATATAAATTTATATTGCAAGCCACATTTTGGGTCACAAAACTATCTCATTATTAAATTTTGGGTCATCCAAACATACCATCTCAATTTCATACAAATAGAAATTCATATTCAAAGCCACATTCGGGTCAAAAATCCATTTGTCATTAAATTTAGGGTCATCTAATCATGTTATCTCAATTTGATATGAACAAAAAATTCATATCTCAAGCCACATTCTGGGTCAATAATCCATCTCATAATTAAATTTCGAATCATCCAAACATACCATCCCAATTTTATATGAATAAAAATATAAATTTATATTGCAAGCCACATTTTGGGTCAATAATCCATCACATAATTAAATTTTGGGCCATCCAAACATACCATCTCAGTTTCATAGGAATAGAAATTCATATTCGAAGCCACATTTTTGGTCAAAAATCCATCTTGTGATTAAATTTAGGGTCATCCAATTGTATTATCCCAATTTCATATGAACAAATAATTCATATTACTAGCCACAGCCACATTTTGGGTCAAAAATTCATCTCATTGTTAAAATCCGGGTCACCCAAGAATACTATATTGAGTAAAGAAACTCATTGTAAGCCACATTTTGGGTCAAGAATCGATATTGTGATTAAACTTAGGGTCATCCAATCATACTATCACAATTTCATATGGATTAAAAATCCATATTTCAAGCCATATTTAGGGTCAAAAAACCATTTGGTAATAAAATTCGGGTCATCCAAACATAACAACCGACTTGTCTTAAGATACATAGTATCTTCTCAATTTTCATCAGCCTTCTTAGGCATGAATAATCAGGAATGGTCAAGATTATAAACTCTTGAATACTCAAAAATAATGTAAATGTTGCAAACAAAAACCTACCCCAAAACGTTTGTGGCCAAACACGGTTTTGGAGGTAGAATTTTGCTGAACAGAAGAATAGAGAAATCGATAAATCAGAACTCCGTAGGAGAATTGATTGTAAATGGAAAGAGAGAGTGATAAAGCTGCACAACTAAACTTGAAAGGACTGCAGAATTATTGAAGGTCCAATCAAGAAAACCATGAATTTCAAACCCTAAAATCATGAATGTTGATTATTCAAACCCTAAAATCGAAGAAACTTGAATCCGAATACCAAAGTTTGTGACTCTGTTGTCATTTTTTCCGGCACTAATTAAAATCCGATTTCTAGTGTTTGAATAATCAACATTCACAGAGATCGAACATTCTTGGTTGAATTTCAAGAACAGGATGTTACCGTCGCAAAAGAAAAAGAAAAAGGTTGCCTCAAAACATCAACGCCAAAGACGAAGATGACAAAGGTTGAATCCATCATAAAGAAATTGATTCAAAGTGCAGAAGATTGAAAATCGAGAGTTGAGAAGACATACCTCTCTTTTTCTTTTTCCGGTTTCGTAAGAACAATAGAAATCAACGACCAAACTAGAACGTATTCAGAATAACCGAAATTCAATCAAGAGGAGTTCGCACCTCTTTTTCTTTTTTCCGATTCGTCTAAGTTCGCGTTTCTTTTTTTGTCCGTGAAGCAACCGCAAGCTTTGAACCCCACTATATAAAGGGGATTTTATGAACAGTTTATAATATTAAATTGTATTTTTTATATTTTTTGTCAAACAAAATAACGGTCACTCATATTTATATTTATAATATTTTATTAAACATAAAATAAAATTTTATTTTTGACAATTAAAATTTTGTTTTTTTGACAGTAAAAAAAAATTGTTAACAAAATTTTTATTGTTTTTCTAATTTATTATTTCCACTTTTATTTTTATTTTTGTTTCAGAGTATTTTCTATACTATATAATTATTTTGATGAAATTTAAAAATTTAAATGATCAAATAAAAGAATTTAAATAAATGGTAAAATTAAAATAAAAAATTACACAAAAATTGGATATATATATATATATATATATGAGTATTAAAAATTTATCTAAATGCTAAAATTGAAAAATAAAAATCCACACAAAAACTAGACATTCTCATTAAATTTATTTTTTTTGTTTATGGATACTAGTTGTGAAATTCAGATATTAAACACAAAGAAAAGATGTTTTTTGAGATGGAACCAAATCCATATATTTGCAGGTTTTTATCATTTTATTGTATTTACAAGACTATTAAAAGATAATTTTAGTATAAAGAAAGCGGCATTAAAAATGTCATTATATTTATCTACTTTTATAGATTATTGTAATATTTGTGCACATACCTCACCCAAGTCTATTTTACCTTTGATCTTATTTTGCTTATTATTATCTCGTGAAATCATGACAGAAAATCATTAAATTAACTATGCCAACCACAGCAACTGGGGTCAACATTATCCTTAATAATTTTCAGGTTGAAACGTCGTTGTTGTTACTATTATTATTGAGAAATTAAAATCAAGATGGTCTAGATTTTTTGAAGTTTCAAAAATTTATCCACATTAAGTTATTGACTTAAAAGAAAAATTAAGAAGAGAATTCAAGTAAATGCTCAAAGGATTAAACATTAGTGTGGAGAAGCTAACTATTTTCAAGAAGTCTCCTCCATTCACTTTAATTAATCAGGCCGATGATATAAAAAATGACAATACAATTACTTTAAACGACATCTCTTACTTTAAAAATTATTTGTTTTAAGATGAGTTAAATTGAATGTAAAAATTTAACATTCTACACCAAGATAATGTTAGTAGTATCTAGATATCTTCTGGCTGCAAGCATAACCACAACTATAGAAGCATCAAACAATTGAACCACACTTTAAATTTTGCTAGCTTTTTCTATTGACCAACAATCGAACCTAGCAAAAAGTGACAATGCCTCGAAACATTTTTCACATGTTTATTACATAAGAGAAATATTTAGCTGGTTAGAGCATTGATTAGTTAAAAAAAAAAAAAAAAAGAATATAGAGATTTCCTTCTATATAAAATTATCTAGAGACAAAAAACTTTAACTCTACATAAAATTATCTAGACACAAAAAACATATAATTTTTTTTTATTCTTCTACTTTTTTCTTAGTGTTTAAATGGCGTGGATAAGTCTTGTGTTACATAAAACCAATTTAAATATATTTTTTCTGAAAACACCTATGAAGAAAGAAATATGAAGAAAATAAATATTGCAAAAACTTTTTAAACAATTTTTCTTATAAGCTAAAATTAAAT
>JBBPBR010000006.1:44132966-44152735 GCA_037974775.1 Cicer pinnatifidum
AAAAAAATAGAGAAGTAACAAAAGAAAAAAAATTAAAATAAAATAAAAACAGAAAGAAAAAAAAAACTAAAAGAAAGAAGTAATAAAAAAAAATTTAAAAAAAATAGAGAAAGAAGTAATAAAAAGAAGAGAACATGAGAAGAGAGGATCGGCGCACTGAAAGGAGAGGAACGACGCAGTGAGAGGAACGACGCAGTGAGAGGAACGACGCAGTGAGAGGAACCGAAGAGGAAGAAGGGCATATAAACAGAAACGACACTGCCTAAAGAAACCTAAAAGGACGAAGAGGAAGAAGAGAATTGTGAAATTTGAAGGTCAGAATTCCAAAATTACCACTAAAACAATTTAAAATTTAAGGGTAAAATTGATTTTTCATGAAGAAAAAAAATCAGGTTTTTTAGGGTTTGAGAACCTGCGACCAGGAACCCGCAAATGTGCCCAGATCGCGCGTGATCTCTCTTTTCGCTGCACTGCATCGCCGCAACCATGCCTTTCGTCGCCACGCTCCAGTGCGATCGCGCCGAGAACCGTCACAATTGACTATCTTGGTTTAAACATCATATCACTTTTTAAAAAACATACACAAATTAATTACACAACGCTAACTTAATACATAAAAATAAAAAAATAAAAACTTAATCAAAAACACATTCAAACAAACAATTCACAATCCTCAAAGTTACAACTCACATTCATAAAGTAAAATTCACAATCCCACATACACATTCAAAGTTACAACTCACATTCATAAATTCACAATCCCACATACACACTACCTTATCAGAAAAATAGTAAACAATTTACAATGACAAAGTCACACACACTAAAGTTCACAATTTCAATTTGCACACTAAAAACGTTCACAATTCACAAAGTCACAAATACAATTCACACACTTCTACTAGTTCACAATCCTAAACTAAAATAATTCACAATTAACAAATAGTAGAAGTGGAAAAGAGTAAGAACCTGAAGAAGAAAAAAAAAAAGCAGATTGAGATAGTCTAAGACTGTGAAATGAGACGGAGAGACGGAGAGAGAAGGACAAGTGTGGTTGTAGAGGAGAGAGATCGAAGAATGGAGATTTCATATGCAAGAAGAGAGAGTTCAGTTGTTTGAGGGAGAAACTGACATCGTCAAGTGTAGTGTGTGGAAGATGAGAGAGGGGACTAAGAAGGAGAGACTGTTGAACGTCTCCATCGTGTCACGTGTGGAAGACAAGAGATGGCTGTGAGGGAGAGATGAAATAGTCGCGTCATGCAGAGCTAGTGGAGGCCGACCGAAATGAGAGGGAGAGACAAGAGAAATTTGTCTCGTGTAGACTGCGGAGCCAGTGGAGGTCAGTCGCGAATGAGAGGGAAAGACGAGATAGTCGACGAGTAGAGAAAAGAGGGAGAAACGAAATAAGAAATGCAATAGTAAATAAATCCTCAAAGTTTGAGAGATATTTTAGTAACTTACCACTATTATTATCTATAAAAAAAATGGAGATGGCCCGACCAACTCTTCAAAACGTCTGCCACTCATTATGGTGTGCCTTTTGTAATTTTAATGTAGCTTATTTCAAGTTTGATTATTCGTATAACTTGATTTTAATTTCTATCATTCTTAACATATTTGTTTTAAGAATGTCATTAATATATTTTGATCGATTCAAAAAAAAAAATTATTTATAAAAATGAATATTAAATAAAAGAGATCATTTAAGAGATAAGCACAATTTTAACAAAATATGATAGTGAAATCTAAATATGATATATTCTTTTGTATTTGATTCTAGATATGATTACTTAGCGTATTCAACCAATGGTCCCATGTTACATTGAAGGTAGAATTTAATTTATATACATTACCCGCATAAAGAATTTTATATTGTTAATCAATTACAGTTATGAGATCATTATTAATATTTGACTTTTATCACTATTATTTCTAAAACCACACACATAATTAGTCATAATTTATCGATTTTGTAAAACTTTTTACACTTTACAATACATGAAAATTTAACTCTTGAAATCATGGGTGAAAATAACATTTGAAATAGACTTCTTAGAGCATCTCCAACGATAGCTAAAATGAGTTCGTCCGCCAGGTGTAATTACGTAACCTTCAGTTTTTGGTGAGTTCACTGTTGGAGATGTGCCAAACTGTCATCACCGTTCTCTCACGAAGAAACGATACTTTGATACGGTTACCTTTTTTTTTATTAATTTATAAATAATAATAAATAAATAATTTGTTAGTAGTAGACCTTATTTAATGAACATGTGAGTTCACCGTTGGAGTAAAGAATGAATGAGTTATTTCAAGATTATGTAGCACGGTGGTCCCCACTTAATGAACCTATATTGAATTCGCCTTTAGAGATGTAGGTAACATTTTCAAAATATGTTAGATTCACATTTTGTAAAGTATAGCCTTATCTATTCTCAATCCCGAATTGAGATGATATGATCTTTAGTTGGAGATTCAACCAAAAATGAACATGACTTTCATTTGAGTAGAAGCAAAAAGTGTATGAAATGTGATTTTGCAGTAATTTCCATTTGTAGATCTATGCAAAAATGAAACAAAAACAAAACCAACAGCCACAAATATATAACATAACATAATATACAAGACAATAAATACACAATTCATTAATATTTTTTTTCACTTTTTTGTGTCTATATTTGCCACCATTTCCTCCTTTCCATGGTCTTGACAAGCTCATTTGCTAATGATGCAAAGTTTTCAGCTCCATTTTGCAGTTCTGCAGTGCGCTGGCTTATTCTCTGCATCAAATTGAGCAGTAAAAATGCAGTTTAGTGCCATTTAGACTCATGGTAATGACACTTTCAAACGTAACAGTTTGATGACCTTACATGTATGACTAGAGAGAGCACAAATTTGTCATTTTGTCAATAATTTAACAATATTAATTGAAAACAAAAAGAGAAACATGGCAAACTTCCAAATCAAGGAATCAAGGGGTTGGTAAGAAGTCTTAAAATTTAGGTTGGGCCAAATTCAACCCTTACAGAACGAACATGTAAAGTGAGGATTATCCATCACTTAAAAATGCATTTTCAAGTCTAATCTCATCAAATGTGAGACTCTTAATAGACCAAAGACTAGATATCTTGAGTGGGACCTGATAGCTGTTGGACAGATAGAATGTGGCCAAATGATCAACTCAAATTTGGGTTATACATAACTCAACCCTTACAAAACTACCTTGTAAGATGGGGACTACCCACAACCTATAAACATATTTTTAGGTTCTATCTCATCAAAAGTTCCTCTTAACAAAAAGCAACCTTGTTCATATATATCAATAATAATGATACCAAAATTATCAGCCACCGACTATCACTTCGTAACATCATTCTAAAAACAAACAATAGCTAAGACTTTTGGAAAGAACTTATTTGAACTTATCTTATGTCATAAGTACTCAATTAAGTGTTTCAAAGAGCTAATGAATAGCTTATTATGTATTTATAACCTGTTTTCAACAAAAGCAATTTTTACTCTTATTCCCTCTTCGAAAGCAGAAATAGATTTTTATTTAATATATAATATAGGGGTTTGCTAATTTACACCCACCTCTTTTTTTTGAAGGTGTAAATGAGCAACCTGCACCTTTTTTTTTGTACAAAAAAATCATTTCTTACTATTTTAAATAAGTATGATTAAAGGGTAGTTTTGTAAGTTTCATTTTAATTATTAATGATTAAAAGAGGTGTAGGTTGTTAATCTACACCTTCTAATATTTAGGTGTAGATTAACAACATACACGGACAAAAAAGCTCTCTTTACTATTTTAAATTAAAAAAATTAAAAGGTAATTTTGTAAGTTTCGTTTTACATGGTAAGTAGAGAAAATAAATTAAAAATAGTAAATTACATCTTTACCCCTCATTGATGAAATTTTCTATAAGAGATGGTTGAATTCTTTTGTCCAAAACAAAAAGGTGCACATTGTTAATTTACACCAACTAAAAAATGAGTGGGTGTAAATTAGCGAATATAAGCTCTTAACATCAAATGCCCCCTTAGTGCATCGTATTCTTTTCATTTGTGTTTTTCATGTTTGTTTTGAACAATTAGGTGCAACAAATATTTTCATAAAAGTTATGTAAGTTGAGATGATTCTCATTTAAAGCGATATGTATATCAGATAAATTTCTACCTCCAATTTTTCCTGCCTCTCCATAAGCTTGTTTCTCGTTTGAGCGGCAACCGAAGCAGCATCCTGAAATCAGGCATTAGTTAAATATTTAGCTCTTTGAAATCAATAGAATATGAAAAGAGAGAAAGGATAGAGACAACTTAGCATTACCCCGGTTTTTCGATAAGCAGCTATAATTTCTTCAGCTGTTCTGACCCTTGGAGTTACATCATCATTATTAGTCCCACCTTGAAATAATTTATCCCTATCACTTCGTAACTTATCTGCAAGGAAAAGGAAAATAACTGTCACTAATCTTTGTAGATAAAATATGAAAAAGAATTTTGAAAGTAATTTACCTTTCTGTTTGTTTTTAACATCAGGAGATGAAGTAGAAGGCATCGTTACAGGCTCATCGATGCGAATGTCATCTGAACCAAAATAGAGAGCATGTTTTTAGGTTTCCTTTACAAAGTGCAGAACTATTCAAATTATTGAGAGAAAAAAAATACAAATAAAAAGCAAAATAATGAAAAGGCATTTCATCAGAAAACCTATATCAAGCTCCACTTCTTTTTCATCAGTCACCGCTGCTACTGTTGGAAGTGAATCTGGCAAAGAGGGCTTGAAAAAAATGTTTTCCAAATGACCAAAATTGGAGGTTGGAATTTTAGTAAAATCTACTTGAGAGGCTTTTCCTCCTTTCAATCCTTTGACAATACCCCCAAGAATTGCCGGTACAGTTGTCTGTTCCAAAATAGTTAAGCTTATGAAAACGGTTTCTAAAGATGGGAACTTTAGGATCCAGAGTAAGACAAATCCAAAAAACTAAAACCTGTTTCTTCTTCTGATTTGAAGTTGAGAATGTAAATGCAGCATCAGCAGCGGCTGCAAGAACTTCATCGTGAAGACAAGGCAAATGGTCCAGACTCCTAAAACAAAATAGAATTGTTCGTTCAACCTTTTCTTCCTTGTATCCACATTTTAACAGCTAGTTTACACTGTTAATCTTTTCATTATTACAGAATAGCAAAGATACCTGAATTCATTTTCGCCGGCTAGTAATGATATGAATGCCAATTCAGACCCATTAGCCTGTAAGTTATCATCAACATAAAATTGGTGCTTTGAAGCAAAAGTTGCATGCTTTTGAGAGAATAATTTTGGCCACAATACTAAAATATGTTTTAACATTGTCCCAAAAAAGTAGGGAGGAATTAAAGAAATAGAACTCCTCACAAATTTGATAGTTTTGAAGAGTATTTTACCAGCACAATCTGTCCATTGTCATCAGAACACATAGTTTTATCCATGTTCACTTTATAATTCCACCTTAAAATCGACAATAACGAGCTTTCTGTCATCAGTTCCAAATCCGGTAAAGATCTGTACACAGCCAATTGCAAGTTTATAAATTTATCGATTTATCAATTATACATAATGGACAAAACCAATAAATTTAGTTTTGCAAAGTGAATTTTAATTTGCTAGTGCATTCACCTTATTTCAAATGTTCCGGTCTGAAGCAATGATAGAAGCCCGCAAAATTTGTCATCTTTCTTCAAAATTGTAGTCCAACAGATAGATTTCGAATGTTTCACTTTTCGAATCGGTTTCTCATTTCCCTGTAAGAATATAGCATATATATATATCAAATTCATTTCCGATAAGACTTACAGTGTGAATACAAGTTTTAGGCAATAAACTGATAATAGAGTAGAAGACCTGTATCAATGCTTTTGCGGACAACAAGCGCAATGAATTTTCACAGCAAAGCAGGACAAGTGGATCCAAAAGGACTTCTCCAGAGTGTGTGGTTTCTGAAGAGGAAAGTTCAGCCTCTGATGAATTTACCACAATTGAGCTACTTTCTTTCACAGGCTCTTCAGTGTGAGCACCAGTGGTATTCTTCAATGATTCCTCCTGCTGCTTGTCGTTTGACGTTTCGAAGGTTGAGATGCTATCATCTGGAGTACAAAAAATCTGTTAGAATTTCCAATTATATGCCAAGTACAATAATACTGAATTCATATTGTGTTCGAGATGAAAGTTATACTTGCCTATAACATACATTGAGATTGCAGTTGATTCCTTCACATGTAATGGCCGGCTAGAGACCATTTTACCGGTATCACCCTCAACTACATTAATTTTTCCATCCCTAGATAGGATAAATAGTATCTCTTCAAGAGAGTTGCCTGAAGGTGTCTCTGGTCGCTTTGGACTATTTAAAGCATTTTGAAAACATGCTTCTTGTTTCCAAACCAATGAAGTAATTGGTGAGGTAGAGCTAGGTACACCGTCAATCAAGAACAAAACCGACAATGATTTTGTATCGCAGACTGCAACCTGAAAGAAGCAATTTATCCAAGATTAATTGATTGAGAAATTCGACACATCTATTTATGATCAAATTTGTATTAAAAAAGGAAATGTGAATTAACAAGTAGTCAGATTATACTCACATGGCCACTTAAAAATCCGATAGCGAGTTTGGTTCCAGAATTCGCAAAAGATAATGCTTGTACTGGAGAACCAACAAGAGAAAAAACAGCACTACAATGAGGTCCTTTTCCTTGTGGAGAGTCATGGACTGCATACAAGTTATTGAACAATATAAGTCAAGGGTATAATTTTGATTTTTATGCACAAATATCATAGTTTGGCACACAAGCTGCACAGATAGGAAAAAAAGAGAGCTTGAATGAAGAAGGTAGCCTTCTACAAGACGGAACAAATCACCTTCACTTTTTGATTCTGTGACCAACTGGAACTTTTTCCCATTAGAGCCGTCTTTAAGGTCATAAATGCGAACCTACAAAAGTTGTCACAATGAAGGAATTAAGTATAGAATAATAATGCATTGCCTCAAATAGGGTACCAATTAAGAAAGATTTCTGACAAGACCACATTCATTGCCCACAGCCAAGAGTAAGGAAACAGAACAAAAGTCCAATTTTGTCACTGGAGCATTTGATCCAACCACTTTTACCCCATGAACCTACAAACACACAAAAAGATTGTGAACAATAAGTAAAATAAACAGAACATTTATTGAATGAGCCAACATAAGGGTATTGTTTTTATTCCTATTTATTTGGGGACAACGTGGACCTGTTTGTTTCACTTTCAGCTTTTTTTAAGAAAAATCACTTTCTTTAAAAATAAAATATGTTTTTAGCATTTTTTTCATCTGTTTGTTACAGCTTTTAAAAAAAAGAGTACCAGAAGAAAAAAATATAAAAAAAAGTAATTTTTCAAATGATTTTTTTATATAAAAAAAGTGATTTTTATTATGGTAAACAACCATAAAATAGTTTTTGCTTTTCTTAGAAATCTCTAAATTATTGAATGACAATCACTTTTTTTTATAATCCGTAAAAAAAGGGCCCAATATTGTGGAATTCATACCTCTCCTTCTACGTAGCAAATATAAGACAAGATTGGATGTGTGGCATCACACAAAAGGACAGATCCATTAGAATATCCCACAATATAAACTCTCTCAATGCCACCTTCTTTAACTATGGACAAGTGGCTTGGAACACCTCCAGTTAAGGGCCAATTTGCACTACTAGCTGAACCAGGTGTTGAGCAAGTTCTCAGAGCCGGGGCTACCTACGATAAACCAAATAAGAAGTTGAAAAACCACACTATGGACAAAGATCAGCTGAAAGTATTGGCAGACAAAAAAAAACTTACTTCAGCTAGAGCTTTTGACGAGTTTAGCTGAGTAGGCAACTTGATAAGTTTTGCAACAGTCAAAGATGGATCAGCCATCGGTACTAGCATTGGAAACTCCTGTGAAGATACAGATGATGTCCTATTCTGCTGAGACATTAGTGCAGACAAGCTATCATTGTCATAAAAGTGTAGTTGTCCGGGGTTTGTCAGTACAAAAAGATCATCTTTGCTATTTAAACCCCTTGCTCCAGGACTTGGTAGTAAAATCAAGTCTGAGAAAGTGCCGTTAAGTATAAGGTCTGCACGACCAATGCAACTTAATGTCCCCATCCCAGATGACCATTCAAGAGTTAAAACCTGTAATGAAGAGATGTGTTAGGGGACCAATACCGACAAACTAAGGGCCCATTTAGTTTCTAAAAACATTTTCAATTTTTACTTTGTTTGTCGGTGGTTGGAATGATATTTAGTTATGAATTCTTCTTTTTGATTGTCATAGAGAATATGGAAGCTAACTTGAAATAATTCATTTTTGGAAACAATGAAAACAATGTTTTGACGTTGTTTTAGAATTTTCATAAATGTCCAATCTATTATTAAAATGCAATTTCAAAAACTTCCATAATGCCTTTTATCAATGGAAATGGAAACAAGAAACACTTAAAGTAAACGGACCCTAAGAAAACTTTTAAGCAGAGAAACAATTCATGAACTTAATGGTATCAAAATGTGACCAAAAATCCCTATTACTAAGTTCACAAAATTACAATTGTTTGATGTAACCAGGGCTTAAACTTCACCTTTTAAATTAACCAAAGAAATGGGAAGAAAGTGATTAAAACGTGTGGGCATTAAATCCTCGATTTAGTAAATAAAAGGTAAAGCCTTCACTTAATATGAATGTCTAAGCAAATAAAACAAACAAAGTCAATTAAAAAAGGACATGATAAATAACAATAAAACATAAAAACTCACAGTCAAAACTTCGTCTGATCCGATTTCATCACCACCATAGACGAACAACTGACCGATACAATCATTATGAGATTTATGATTATTGGACCATTGCAAGACAATGACCGGGATTCTTCTTTCTGCATTGGACAGTTGTAGCTTAACAACATTTTTAGACGAAGAAGTTTGTTGACCTTTAGAAGGTGCTGAAGTCGAACAGTTCCAAAAAAGGATATCACCATCTAAGTATCCGACAGCAAGAATGGATCCATCAGAAGATGCCCAACAAAGAGCACTTATCTCTTTGTCTCCAAGATTTTGTTCTAAAACATCATCTGGAAGATCAGTGTTCGTTTCAGTTGAGTTACCGCCCTCGTCCTTTAACTGAAGATCCTTTCCACCACCAAGGAACACAATTTTAGCTTCAGAAACATCCCATAGAATTAGCAGTCCATCCTGAAATGCAATCAACAATCTGCAAAAATATAAAAATATAGATTTCATTCTTCATCAAATTGAGAGTGATGATAAGTATACATTTTCCCTAAACTTTTTAATATAAATCTTTGACATATATATGGAATTAGGCTACTAAATGGTAGATAAATATATATCTTGCCTGTTCCCAGAAGAATAAGGCTGTGAAAGAATTCCGACAATTGGTTGATCGCTAGACTCTGGAAACCCGGCAGCTTCTATCCAAAGGAACAAAACAATGGCAATGAGTAACTCTAAAAGCAAAGAAAAACATCTTTACACACTGAAGCATAGAGATGAATGATATGAAGAAGACATTTGGACATAGTGATTACATAGCAAGATACTCCTTCTGGTCACTAAACAAAGAAAATGTCTTAAATCTTGATCGCTATTATAAGCAATAGTTAACTACTTTGGACTCATTTAATGCTATTACTTCCAATACACCCGTCATTTAATTTCAAACATTTAATGTTGATAATTATATGTTTGACATTTAAAAGGGACAATTTAGTAATTTTAACTTGTGTTTTACATGAAACCTAGAAAATTAATTGCTCTTAACTACATTTCTTAATACCCGTGAAAGTAAATTTATTTTTTGCTTATAATAGTGACCCGAGAGAGTATGTATTAATTATCGCTCATCATCAAAACATAAAACAAGAAACTACCCCTTAGAAATTGTGCCGATAAATTATTTGTTGACTTCAAAAGTTGTCCTTCCTCGACATCAAACTTTATCACAGAAAACAAGCCATGCTCATCCCCAACATAACTGCACATTATAATAGAGTAGTAATGTTAATATTAATAATCATGAACTCGAAACCATTTTCAAATAACTAGTACCAAGCGGTAAAGCATAAATATGTACTAAATTAAAAGCATTTCTCTAGCATACATGAAATGTGAGCCACTGATTACAGAGAAAGCGGTAATATTGGATTCCCATTGCAACGAACAAATAAGACTCCGATTCTCGAGATTCCAAACCTGCCCAAAAAAAACAAAGACTAATTGAATGGTTTCCATTTAGACATATAAATCACAATGTATAATGAGAAAGGTGATCCAATCAATGATATCAACTATAACTTGATGTGCTAAATTGTTCATTCAATTCATAACCAATCAAATATGTAGCAATTCTTTCAACAATTTATGATGTAATGTCAAAAAAGACAGAAAACTAATCACATAACTCGGAGATATCAAAGATGGTTAAGAAAAGCAAGAGAGACAGCAAAAGATGTTAACATTTTTTAATATTAATTTTCTGAACTCCACGGCGCCTTTATTAGAAAGCAACATTGACATAAATGGAAGATGAAATCTAGAAAAAGAAATTTACCTGGATATCATTATCATTTAAAACCCCAACTAGATGCCCCTGGTTTTGTAGAAACTGCAAATGCCAAAAGAATCCAAACATCAATATTACATTTATATATTAGCAATTACATTTATCACAAGCTTCGCTAGCTAACATTTTGATAATTTGCATAATAGAAAATCAAAGAACATCTAACTCTATAACAATCTGAGAAGTGCAAGTGTCGTCTACCTCCAAGTATTTGTAAGGCAATTGCTTAGAAGAAATCAAAAGTCCTTCAATATTATCACCGCCAATCACCTTAAGCCTTCCATCCCTGCCATTAAACTCAGCAATATGAGCAATCAAGGCACCGACAGAAATCGTATTATTCCAGAAATCACCAAATTAGAAGAATCAGACATTATGGTAATAAAAGGATCCTGTCATTACCACACTGTCTACCTAATCATGCACAAAGATTATTTAAATTTAAATTCTCTTAACAGAATGCCTGCGCCTTATAATTTCCAAATGCATGTTTATAACTGAAAGAATCAGAACGAATCACAAAATACTGAAAAAAAGTTAAAAACTCAGGCACCACCTAACTACTAGACAAATCTACTTTACTCACCAACAAAACAAAGCCTCTTTTCTGTGAAATTAAAAGTAACTAAATAATCCAACTTGGATAATTACAATAACCCAAGTTAACATTTTTTTCTAAATTGCTGAGTCCATTTTAACTAACTAACATTTGTTTCATGCAATGGAAACAGTTCAGAGTTCAAACTGCAATCACTAAACAGTTATACTAGCATTAAAAATAAATATAAATATTTATCAATCAATTGTCATGGATATATAGGATAACCCAAGATTAATTTTTTCAAAAATATTACAAGTTGGGTTGCGCAAATGACAATCTGGAGTGTGATTTGAGTAGCCCAATAACATTGGCTCAACAGATATCAGATAAGCTCTCATACCATTTTAAAATTTAGGTTGACTTAACTCAACCTTACAAAATCAGCTTGTATGATGACGGATGTCTCCACTTAAAACACCCTTTTAGGCCATACGTCATCAAATATAGGACTCTCTACAAAAATTGTTAAATCCATTTTACTTTTTCAATTTTTCTTAGGCAATAGGAGGCAATGCTATAATAAATGAAAATGAGTAACAACATTATTTGTAGCTGGCATGCATTGTATAATTACACCAAAAACATCAATAATCAATCATATATATAGAGAGAGAATGAACTAACAAAGTCCCAATAGCCAAAAGTCGCTGAATAGGGTCAAAGGCGAGAACTGAAGCAGTAGATGGAATGCCATAGTGAATCACAATTCTGGGATCTAATTCACTTAACTGCAAACTACTATTCTGCAACTTGTGCTGAAAAAAAACAACCCCAAAATTAAAAAGAATCGGAATTTCAAAACCAAAATTCAAAAAAGCAACAACATCATAAACCCAGAAAGAAAAGAAGAAAAAAAAGGATTTTTGTGTTTATTACGTTAGAATGGTGATGCACAGCTTTGTGTAACAATCTCTTCGCAAACATGGTTGATGATGTTGGCGTAGGTTGTTGTTTCGGAATATGGTTTGCTTTGTTGAACTGATTATTCCAATGCTTTTTTTAATTAACAATTTTTGAATTAAAGAGATCAAAATCAAAACTTTGTATTTTCTAGCTCATCCGTTAGTCAATAATAAATAATATTACTCTACTTATTTGACCTTTTCTTATTTTAAAGTTATTACTAAGATTTAATTAAACTATTAAATTATGCATTTGTTGGAAATAATATTATTCCAATTTCGATGACTATAGCAACATGGGGATGTAGCTCAGATGGTAGAGCGCTCGCTTAGCATGCGAGAGGTACGGGGATCGATACCCCGCATCTCCAATTTCTTGTTTTAATTTTTAATAATCTCACTCTTTTCAAATGGCGATAAATCAAAATTGCTCATCGAAATTGTTATCCAGAAATAGTGACGAGGAGAAATGATCATTTGCTCAAAAATTGAGAAAAATTTCTCAAACAAAAATACATTAAAGATAAAAATACAAATAAAAGGTGCAATCACATCTCAAAGAAAAGGATAGGATCGCAACACCTTGAATATATTTGCAAAAATATTAAAATCTAGTAGTTGACATTGATGTAAAATTTAGTCAACTATATTAAGGCAATTATATCTTTTGATGAACCACTCTACAATTAAAAAAATTTAAATTTTTGTTGTACTCATTGATACCCTGAGGAGCGATTGTTTCATTGAATTTTTTTTTTTTTTACAAAGAGAATATAATACATTTTTTTATCGATCAAATTCTCGATACAAGTTGAAATATCATTAAAAAAATATTAAAAACAAATATTGAAAATAACTTCTTTTAATAAATCACTATAGTTTGTTTGTCTTTTAACAAATTCTACATGAGAGTTTACATATAAAATAAAAGCATGGACGACCTTACTTCATCCTCCACGAGGGTTGGAGCACCCACTATCTTTTGATTTTTTTCTAATGTTATATATATATATATAGTAATTTTGATAATTTAATTGAATAATTGATTACTCAAAACTACATATTAACACAAAATGTTTAACCTTACTGATATTGAGATTAAAAATTACTTTAAAGTCACTATCACAAAGTTGGTAAATACTAAGCAAATTATATTTTAAATCATCCACATATTGGATATCCTCTATTTCGACAAAGTTATTTTTTCTAATAATACTTGTCCCTTTAATTTGACCCTCCTTCCTTTTTCACCAGAGATATAAAGCAATGTTTATCCCCTGTCATATGTCTTGAGCAACTATTGTCCAAGAACCTAGGCTTTCTTTTGTTGGTTAGAGGATGTTCATATGTCAGATTTTAAAAGTGACTTAGGTACTCATAGATGTTGGGTCCTTGTTGGTTAGTATTTTCTTTTGTAAGGATTTTCTTTTTGTGATAGCATGTAGAATCAAGATGTCCATACTTGTCACAAAACGAACCTCCTTTCTTGATTTTTTCAGTCCTTTTCTTGGCCTAACAATTTTTAAGAATATGTCTTGGATTTTTACAATTAAGACATTTTGGTTTATCCTCTAACTTTTGAGGTAGAAAGAAATTTGCATACATTATTTGTTTTTTAGAACTTTTGAAACCGATATCAGCTTTGTCAAATATTCCAGATTAAGAACCCATAATGTTTTGAAAAGTTTGAGTAGATTTAACAAATTTGGTAATGTCTTTTTTAGAGAAATCTTCGTGGGTTTCTTTTGCCTGAAGGACATTCAGTTTTGTAGTGTCTTATCTTATTGCATCCTAACAAGTTATCTGACTTTTATCATATTTTTTCTTTTGGTAAGGTCTTTTATCTTGTCATCAACAATTCATTATCCTCTGAAACTTTTTGGATATCAGGGTGAGTTCATTCTCATACTCGGATAGAGGGTATTTCGGGTTTTTTACTTTTGAGAACAACCATTTTTCCTTTTTTGCTTGGGTTGTCTGAAAGTAATAATGGACCATGTGCTCTTAATATTCCAACTAGATCTTCTAATTTCATGGCGGCTAAGTTTCTTGCTTATGTGATGGCAGTTACCATAGTTCTCCATTCTCTTGGTAGACTTCTTGTAATTTTTCTTATCTATCTTAGACAGAGTATTCTTCTCCAGGAGACTGCATGCTATTTAGTAAAATAGTGAGTCTTAAAATCATTTCATCAATAGTTTTTTGTCCTTCATCTCGAATAGTTCAAATTCTCATACTCCTATGTCAATCATTGCTTATTTTATGTGACTTGATCCTTCATGATGGATCTTCAATGTAACCCATAGTTTCTTTGCGCTTTTGCATTCTTCGATTCTATCATATTCTTCATTGCTCAAAGCACACTTTAGAGTTTAGGAGTACCTTGGCTTTTCCTAAGGCTTTTCATGTGAGGTTGAATATGTATTATCAGTTCTGATGACATGATTTCCATTTTCAACCACATACCACATGTTATTATCTTGTGATCTAAGAAGCAACTTTATTTTTTCTTTCCAATGATAGTGATATGTACCATCTAAGTATGGTGGTCTACTGGAGGATCCTCATTCAAGTACATATTTAGCTTTTGACAATTTATCTTTCACTTGATCTTTTTCTCTTATAGTGTTAGATGTAATTCTAGATAACCTGACTTTGATGCCAATTGAAGTAGTTAAAATATCACAATGAAGGAGGTGAAATAGAAATGTCAATCACAAGAAAGAGGAGTTTGAATTGTGATCCTTTTAAAATTTTGATTCAAAAAGTATACCAGTTCATCCAACTCGGGCTAGCCGAGTCCTCACAACAGTGAGATTCTCACTACATGCTTCAGAACTAAAATGTTATCCTTCACACTTTTTCTCTTGATCACACCTTGATCAATTACAATATTCACATTTCAACGTAGAAAGGATTTTTACAATCACCTTTCAGCCTTAAAAGAATTTTTACAAACACACTCAATCTAACATAAAAGATAGACTTAAGTTACAAATGATGTATATGATAAAAGTGTTTGAGATCTTGAAACTTCTTCTCAACACTTGTTTGAGATAAATGAAAGACAAACTCAGTAAATAATGATCTATCGATATAATGATGAGAGCTGGAGTTTGCTTGAAGAGTTTTTGACTTGTTATTACTTGAACAAGTGTTGGTAGATTTGTAATTTGAACTCTTGCCTTCATCTTCTAATTGATATTCAATTTATAGATGATAAAAGACTTTGAATATTCAGTTTAAACTGAATATAGTCGTTGGACACACTTTCCAAATGTTAGATATTTTTTAAAGCAATTAAACATGTGTTTACATTGTTGTCCACAACGTTCTTAACAATCGAAGAATGTTCTTACTTTTGGATTTGATGGAAAACGTGAATGAGTTAGTGAATGAGCTGTGAAATGTTAGTTTGGTACGGTTTCCAATCAGAATTATGCAGAGCTTTCTGCAGAATATTGTAAGTACAATGTATTTGTGTCCTTGCTCACAACTCATCAATTTGGAGATCAATCTTGAGGCTATTTTCCTCCTTTAGGCATTCAGCTCGAGTTTTGGGCTTCATTATTGATTTGAGCAATCTTGATACCCTTTAATATGTGGTTTAGAATGTGGAAAATTATATATTTTAATTATGCCTTTAGAATAGAATAATCATAATGTTTTTTTTTGTAAACTTGGAACATTCTTTGTTTTTGTTTTATATGAGTGCTGGATTTTGACAACTATTGTGTGTCATGTTTGTTTTGCTCTATATGCTTGTTACTTTTTGTAGAGATGCAATGTTGGTATTTTTGTCCTTGCTGTATTTTTTAATCATAAATCTGGAGATTGATCTTGTTGTTTGTTCATGACGTTTTACTTTGCCTTTGTTGATCCTCTTTGAACGAAACTATTCAAAACGATCTTGTGTAGATTATTAAATTCCTCTATAATGAATACTAATGATAGATGTACTTTTGTAGCCTAGATCAATCTTAAATTACACCATATTTTTCTCTTTGTAAATCAGAATATCTTGGATTAAAGTTGTGAAAACCAGAACGATCTTCGTTTTCTTGTTTAATAACCAGAACAATCTTGTTTTATCATATTTATGCTGTTTGATAAAGTGAAAGATTTCTTGCTTGTTCACTTATGCAATTCATGTTCCATAAATAAAACTCAAGGGCAATCATTAGTTGATCACCATTTATAAAACTTAATCATTTATTTCATAAGGTTTGTTGTCATTAAAACATACAACAAAAAAGTTTTTATCTCAACAATAGGGGGTTGAATAGAGATATTTTACTTTTCTTAGTTTTCTTTTCTTTTAAAATAGTATCCTCTATCCTAGATGAATGTTAGAGGATAAATGTTTAGAACTGAAAAAAGAGTTAGACAAAATGAAGATAAGAGAGTATAAAAAATGACACACAAATTTATACTGGTACACCTAAAATGGGTTAGGTCTAGTCTTCACTTACTTGTGAGTTTTCACTATAGCTCAAAATACTTATCCTCTAAAGGTATTCTTTTCACTATGTATTTTTTTAGCCTCACCAGGCTTACATAATCAATTTCTCTCATTGTCTTACAAATCTTACACAATTATCAACAAGTTAATATTAACTTGAGGATATATAAATTTTTTGAGAGATTTGATAAAAGAGAATTCTTGCACTATGATATACTTTTTAAGAGGATGATCCAAAGATATATTTAAGATTAGTAGAAAGTATGCTGAAGATGAGATTGCTTTTCACAACGTTGATATTTTGCTTGTATGATGTTTCTTATATATTTCGAGGATGAGGTCATCTGAATTTATATAAATCATGGTGCTTCAAATATGAGGAGAAGTACAAAATATTCGTTGGAGATTTAGATCATTGCTCATGGTCTTTGTTTACAAATGCAAATATACCATTAAGTTATCCTTGTTATAAGAATGCTGAGAGGATGAGCTAGCGTTGCAGTCTATCATCATATATGAGTTGTATGAGGATGGAGTTTTCATTAATTCTGATGTTACTTGTGTTTTTTGGTTTTTCCTTTTTCCAACAAATTGAAGTGGCTTGCCTTACAAATCAAGGACATCACTTTTTGTATTTTGGTACTTATACTCATTTTCCCATGTGCGATGATGGATAGAGAACATAAATTCATCCTCTAAATTTTGTACCAGTCTTTCTTATAAGTATTTTTCTCAGATAGCTATCCTTTTTGTTATTCAGATTGTTTGTATGTTTAGGCTAAAAGTAGCACTATCCTATCTTAAGAGGACATATTAATATGTATAAAATCTTCATATGATCAAGAATATAAATGTCTTATTTTTTAAAAAATAATACACTCAAGAGCACAAGTTAGTTGACACATATACTCAGAATCTTTAAAACAATTTTATTATCATTAAAATATTTGAGAGAGGTTTTATCTCAACAACCTTAAGTACTTCCCAATACTCAAAAGGATCTTAACATCCAATAACAATATCATTTCCTCTTTTGTAACCTGGGGCACATTCCTTCTATAGAAGATCTCAAATATTTGGAAGTGGACATGATAACTTCAAGTTGCTTCATAAGCGTTAATATTTAACTGCAAACAACAAATACAAAAACTACTCTACAAAAAAGAGACAAACGGTTCCCTTGCCGAAGCCCTCTTCCAGACACTATACGACCTATTGTTTCCACAAATGGTTTCATTTAACATCAAACCCCATCTTCATAATTTCCTTCAAAAAACTCCAATCCTTGATGTCGTAAGCTTTGCACATATCTAATTTAAATGCCACCTAACTTTGCTTACCTTTGGTTTTACCTTTAAGATAATTCAAGATGAACCTATTCGGAACAAAAACTAACCTCAATAAGGACACACATTTGTGCATCACGACATTTAACATGTTAACAAACACTTAGGAAAATAGCTCATAAACCACATTATACAAGGATATTTGACACAAATCCTTCATTATAAGCGGGTTATCAATCTTTAGAATAAGAGTAACATTCATACTATACAAGGAAAGTAACATCCAGTTTATGGAAAAACACTACTCTTCGACCAACTACACACATGCAACAAAAATATCTCACCTCAATTATATCAATTATTTTTTTGTAAAATCCTTAATTAAATCCATAGGGCCGAGGTTTTGTTAGATTCCATTTTCTGCAAAGTTTCATAAAATTCCAAACTAGTAAATGGTTGCATAAGAATCTTGTTACCAATAAGAATTATTGGAGTAATTACATTCATCATCTGCCAACAATTACCATTCACCTATAGAAGTAAAGAAATTCTCAAAATAACCTAGTTATTGATTATTGTATTATGATATTATTTCTGATAGGGGTGGACAAAGTTCAGTTCTTAATTAAAACTGTTTGAAAATTAAATCGAACTGATTTTTAGTTCGAAAAAATTAAATCGAATTAGTTTTCAGTTCAAAAAATCAAATTGAATTGAACTGTTCTATAAATTGGTCAACTGATTTATTACTCTGAACTAAACCGAATTGATTTTAACTTAGTTTTTTTTTATAAGCCAAGTTTTATATAATTGCTCCTTATTACTTCTAAAATAATAAGTCCCACTTTAGTTTTTTTAACTAAAAATCGGTTCAGTTTAATTTATTCGAATCAAAAATCAGTTCCTTTCTATTCTAGTTCTTAAAAATCAGTTCAGTTAATAAACTGTTTTTAAAAAAATAGTTTAGTTCTCAATTTTTATAAACCAGTTCGGTTCAAAAACAATTTGATTCAGATCTGCACTAATTCAATTTTTAATTTTTTAAAACACCTCTAATTTCTGTTACATTGACACAGTAAACAATTTTACAAAATAATAAAATACAATTGATCATATATTTAAAATTAGAAATAATTATATATAAAATCAAAATATCTTCAATGATCGAATGATTATAATTAATTATTAATATAAAAAATCTTTATATTAGTGTATATATAAATTAAAGCACTGTATAATTAGAGACATATAGAATATTTTTTAAAACTAATTTTTATAAACAAATGTTGACGTGTGTCTTAATGACACGTGTGTGTCTTAATGACACATATTAAAGAATAAAAAGTAGAAATCGTACATTCAACTCTTAAAAATTGTTTTTTTAGAGGAAAAAATTTATTCTTTAAGATGAGCCCTCAAAACAGCAAAATCTATTTTTATAGACAGCCGAGCCGACCAACATTGTAAATGTTACGTTCTCAACCACTTCTCATATATTGAAACTTTTTTAAACTAGTCAACCTACTTTTTTAAACTAATTTTATTTAATTGAATTTCTTAATGACAATCAAATAACTTTTTTTTTTTTGTTTTTGTTTATAATAACAATTATATATATATCTTTAGAAATACTTGTATATAGATGAAATGTTTCAAATAATTTAGTTTCAAATATTTTAATGCAAGTAAAAATTATTTACACGAATAACTGAAGAAAAAGTTAAATTCATATTATTTTACTACAAATAAAATCTATAAAATTAATTATTATTTTTAATATATAATTATATTTTATCAAATTTATGATTTATATTTTTTAAATAAATTCATATTTTTATTATTTATTTGATGTTATTGGAAATAAAAATATGACTTTAT
>JBBPBR010000006.1:44183472-44194752 GCA_037974775.1 Cicer pinnatifidum
TTTTTTTTTTTTTTTTAATCTAAAAAGACTTTACTACAACATTCACTTTAGTCCAAAGAACACGTTATGGATCCATTTATAATTTTGATTTCAGAGGGGTTGGTGGAAGAAATGATTTAAAATTCCATACTATACATGCTTAAGCATTTTTCCGCTCTACGATTAAGTATATACAATTCAAAATACTAATAACACATATCACAATTTAGTTCAACTAAATCTTATAAGCTGTTCCCAAAAAAATATTCCTAAATTTAATAAGTTGAATTTTGGTTCATAGTTTCTTAAAACATGTTAAAAATATGTGTTTCTAATAGCAATTGAAACATGATAATTTGGAATTTAGGGATGAATTCAGTAAAACTCAGTTCTCGAGAGTATGAACTCTAACAATTTAGAATATAATCGAATGCAAAGAGAAAATACATTCAGAGAGAATTAGAGTTTAAAGAGAAGATTTTTCTCTCATAATAATAGATGATTTATTTATTTATTAGATATTTGGTCATAATACAAGAATGAACCCTTAATTACAATAAGGAGAATATTCTAACAACGGACCATCCTACACTTGCCAACTTATCACATAAAACTATTATTAGTATGTTTTAATGTCACATCATCACTATGCATGACCAATTAAATGAAGAGAAATATTTATATGGTCACAATTACAAATAAAAATTATTTAGATAAAAAAATATATATATTATTCAATTATTTTAAAAATATATATTATTTAATTATTTTTCTATTTTATTTCTTTTTTTGTGTGTTGCCTAGATGCTATGTCTAAACTTTATTTCTACACAAGACTTTCTCATTAATGGTGAAAATAGGTAGGGCTGAAGTAGATTTTGCTATACTTGATTTGTCAAAAAAATTCAAGGCCTAAGTCTAGCATGTGGTCTGTCATAAACTTATTTTTTATGTATGAGTTTGGTCTTGATAGAAGTCTGATATGGCTTATTAACCTACTTAAAAGCTTATTTCATTTTAATATTTTTGAATAAGTAATCAAACATATCTTTAAATAGATTAACGAATTAATATGTCAATGAAATTAAATTTTATTTTGATATTTAACATCACATTTTAAAGAATATGACTTTATATACATTATACTTAAATTATATTTTATAATAATACATTTAAATATGTCAAAAACTAAATGAAGTTAATATGGGTAAATTACAAAAAGTCGAATATATAACAAAAAAATCAAAATTTAATATAATAATTAATGTAGTAAAAAAATACTATTTATATTTATTTAAATAAGTCGACATAAAATGTTTATTATGTGACATGTAGCTTGACTTTTTTTAACTTAAATATGTTTTTTTAGAAGCCTTGACTTTATATGTTTCAGAAAAAAATCTTATCTGACTTAGACCTGACGTAGGTTAAGTCATAGGTCCATGTCGATCGATCTAACGTATTTCTATCTTTATTTCTCATGAACCCAAAGGCAAAGATGCATCATTCTCAATTTCCATAGTAATCTTTGGATCCATAGATTTCCTATTCAGAAAATTTGAGTACCATTTAGCAGAGAGCTTAGGTTGCCTCTTCAAGCTTGAATCTTTCAAATCTATATAGTATAGTCCAAAACTTTGTTCATATCCACCTAGTATTTCGAGCACATCCAAGAAGGACCATACAAAATAACCTTGTATATTCGATCCGCTCCTTTCAATGTGACAATGAAAAAACAAATTAGCGTTCATGACAAATTTGAAAAATAATTTAAATAAATTTGTTATGTTAATATTCTACACAAAACCGGTCTAACGTAATTGGAGACTTAAAATAAAATTTTAGATGATATACTTTTAATTTTAATAATAATATGTTATGGAAAATATTTTATTATATTTTTATAATCAATTACTATAATTTTAAAAGCAAAATTATTCTATTTCTAACCTCACTTGCTCTCTATGTCCCTTTTATGACTATCATTTGTTTCTTCTTATATTAAGAAAAAAAGAAAATAGGAAATTTAATGAGTTGATGTTCCAAATATACTTTTTTTTTTTTACTAATACACCTATTGTATATGTATGTGTTAACTTTGACTTTTTATCTTTTAAAATAAATATTATTTCTATTTCTAAATATAAAATCTTTTTGATCAAATTGCGAAAATTAGGAAAGTTGATAATAGTATTAAATTTATTGACAACATATATTACTTTTACAATTTTATCCTTAAAGAGAGAGAATTATTTATATTTGTATTATAGTATTTATTGTTAATTATAGAAAAAGATGTAAATTATTTAAGAATATATAAATAAATAAATCAATTGAAAATTTAAAATCAGTCCTATAAAGAGTAACAAATAAATTTTTCAAAGAGGTCTTACATTTAAAAAAAATGTAAAATTAATAAGAAGTATATAAAAAATAATAAATGTATATAGTAATTTAAAAAAAAAAAAGTTAAAATTTTAAAGAATTTTTTTTCTAATAGAGGGAGTACATCATACACCCTTTGTAGTTGTACCACTTTATATTTGAAAATAAAAGTAAAAATACCTTAGTGCTTTAGCTATGCTCCCAATAATTTCATGCAAGTACTTCACCCTAGACCAATCATTGAATGATGAATTACGAAATATTTTTTTGCCTGCAAAACTCAATAGAAACTAAATAAATATTGTCTAGATTTTGAAACGAAGGAAAGATCATGCTGTAAATTGGAAAATTGTCATACCATTTTCATGTATGTAAATGGAAATATTGCCATAATCATTCTTCAAAAAATCCAACACGCCTTGTAAATTCCTAGTTGCAATCTCAAACTAAACAAACAAGCTGGTGAGTGAAAGGATTGATAAAGGATAATATTGAAGTTGCATCTTAAAAGGAATTCATAAATAAATAAACGAAAAGAGTAACAATTCCTTGTTATTTCTCTATGTTACCTCGTATATAGAAGAATCATTTTGATCAAGGACTACAATAAAAAGCAACATTAATTAGTTAGATCTTTAGTTCCTTTAAATTTGAGGGAAGTCAATGACACTACATATTGAATGCATAATAAAAACATATTAATGTAAACTTTTTTTTATGAATTAAAAAGTTGAGATTTTTTTTAAGGACTAAAAGTAAAATTTTAAAATTTTATAAGAACTAACATTTATTTTATCTTCTTTTTAATTAATAAAATTATACTTTCATTTTATTACAAGTCGAATATTTAAAATTAAAACATATCTTCAAAAATGTTTAACACGCCCATAATATAAAGAGATATTTATGTATAAGTAAGTTGTTAAAGTTCCATATAGAATTGCAAGTGGTTATGCAATTTATAAAATTTGTGAAAAATAGCTTAACATACTTGTAAGTCCCACTGCAATATCAAGCATGTAATCTCTATCCTCCAAGATCATGCTGCGAGGATTATTGTTAACCAAATATGAGGTGTAAAAGTTTATTCCTAAGAAGTCAATTGAGCCTTTGACAAGATTTGATTCCTTTTTGGTGAAGTAAGGAAGCCTTGAACCAGCATTTTTTTTCATTATATCAGGGTAATCACCATATGTTAATGGTTTTAGAAACCTGCAATCAACTATCAATATGTTTTCTATAATTTTATTTGGATTTAAATATGTTTTTTTTTTATATGCAAATATATCATTTTATGTTTTTAGTCCTTGTTTGATCCTTATAATATCTAAAATATTTGATTTAAGTTCCTCTAAATGAATATTTACATGAACTAAAAATAATAGTGGTATATTTATAAAGACTAAACAAAATACCAAAGATCAAAAGCAAGAAATATATACTTGACAACAAGACTAAATAAATAAAAAGAAAACATATTTAAACATTTTATTTATTTACTTTAACTGTTTACAATTTAAACTGATGTGTGTAATTGTTGTAGTTTAAGCTGAAAGGACCCTTATTTGAAAGGACTTGCTAGAGATATAAAAAGCTTGTTCATCAACTTAAGAGTTTTTTTTTTTTTTTTTTTTAATTTATTTTTCTATTTTAAGAGTCGGTCCTTAATTTACAATCCCATATGCAAAGTTTGGCAATGTCAACAAACATTGAAGAGAAAGATATAATGATAAAATAATAACTTACCACCCGATAATGAAGTCTTTGGCCCTTTGAGTGGCAATTATATCTTCACTATTATTTGTCATTGGAACAAAACCAAGAGTAAGAAGATTAAACCCAATAAATCCATGTTGCATGCCCTGCATTTACAAAAGATGGTTTTTATAAACATATTAAATGATTCATTATCTCCACCTCAAAATCACTTCATCGTAATCATTTTATATGCTATTGTTTCGAATTGAGTCCGAAATTGGTCAATCTGAAGATGTATTTGAAACAGAACATATCTGGATTAACCAATCCGAAAAACATTGGGAGACAAAGTGCTATCCTACCAACATTACCTTAGTCCGACCATCATTCTCAGTCCTATCCGCAGGTTTATGATTGATTATAGTTTAAAATGCACACAGAAGGCCTAATGAACTTTACCTTATATTTATTTCTATACAATCTTGCAGCTGATGCATGTGCTAACAACATATGATGAGCTGCCAAATATGGTTCAGTTGAGGAATTTCCCCTAGAGCAGTTAGCTTCAAATAAAGGAGAACATCTCTGAGGTGGAACGATTCCAACATCATAGCCAAACATTGCATGCACATTACCCTCATTCAATGTGGTCCAATACTTAACTCTGTCCCCAAATTCTTTGAAGCATACATCAACATATGATGTGAAATCTTTCCTACAAGCATACATATAATAGATATGTTAATCACAATAAGAATCAATTCTCAATTTTGTGTCAGGTGTATTTGACATTGATCTCAATCTAGCACAATATGGTAACACAAATAGAGACTTAAAGTTTAGGTAGCATACACAATTTTTCTACTAACCCATCCTCCATATTCATCATCAAGTGTTTGTGGTAGATCGAAATGGTTCAATGTAACATGTGGTTGAATTCCTACAAAATGAGGAATCATCAATAGAAATAAATGTATATTAGCATATAAGTTGAAAGAACATCTTTTAGTTGTCAATCAAACTCTAAAATAAAATACAGTCTTAAGTTATTTACACTTGTTTATTAGTTTAGTTTCATTGTTGAGTTTATTCTCATTGTTCTATTGTAAGTTTTGATGTAATCAACATTTTAATTATCAATACAATTTATATATTATATTTTTCTATCATCAATGACTTCAATCAAAAATAGAAATACAAACCATGACTTATCAATTCATTTATAAGGTTGTTGTAATATTGTAGTCCTTTGGAATTAATTGGTCCTTTTCCATCTGTTAACACATAAGAATAAGATGGTTAGAAAAATAATCAACATAACAGTTTATTCTAGGCAACTATATTCAAATGGCAAGCATTAGAGACTTAGCTAAAAATAACTTTTTTGTCTATGAGCTATCAGCACAAAGATATGAGTTCAAATGGTTATTAAATTCACTATATTAAATATTAATATCTCCTTCCCTATTTTTTTTTCTTCAAAAAAGTACAAATAATTTTTAATATTATTTTAGACATCACTTGATAATTGAATTTCTTTAACATCATTCTACTGATCTTAATTACCTGGTATAAGTCTTGACCATGATATTGAAAATCTATAAGCATCTAAGCCCATGTGGGCCATGAGTTGCACATCTTCCTGTAGGAAATCAAAGTCTTGTATTTAATTTGCTTAGTGCAAAGTATTTTTAGGTGAAGAACTTCAACTTAAATCCAATTTTTATATATATATATATATATACTGTTTTCTTTTATATAGTCACTGACCTTGTATTTATGATATCCATCGCATCCAATATCTCCATCACCCACGTACATATTCGCTGAAAATATATTTTAACTATTCAACTTTTGCTTCAACAAAACAATGATACACACACACACACAAAAAAAAAAAAACTTAATAATAATTAAATGTATAGTACATGTTAGTGAGAAAAATACCATTTCCATTATGAGAAAAGGTATCCCATATGCTTGGTTTCCTGCCATCTTCATTTGCTGCACCTTCAACCTATGATTGTTCAACATTAATAAAAGCAACTTTTTATAATAAGACTTATTTATTTTACGTTCTTTTTCATTGACCTTATGTTAGTACTACATGTTCCAAACACAACATTATTATTAAGAATTGAAAGAAAGAAAAAAAAGAAGAAACCTGATAAGCAGAGGTTGAAGCACCAAAAACAAAATCAGAAGGGAAATCATCTCTGCTTAAACTATAAGCATTAGGGATGATTACTACTAATAAAGCAAATATCTTCAAAATCAACACCATATTGCTTCTGTTTTTTACACAATTAATTAATCAAATTTATATTATGCATTGCGTGTTTTTTAGATTTATAAGGTGTTTGCATTTGTTTTTATTTATGCACTTATGGTAAGAGCAACTTTATTCAAAAACTGACTTTAAATGTAAGGTATAGTTAATGCCACGTATTGATTTCTTCCTCATTCACAAAAAATATGCTTAGCAATTAGCATATGAATCAAAATTGTCTGCTTTATTGCTTTTTGAGTCTCACTTAACCGCAAATTTTAGTAATTAATTAGTGTAACTCTTCATGTAAAATTTGAAATTAACCAATTAATTAGACACTAATTGATAATCAATCGCACTAGCTAACTTTTTTGTTATTAAGATCCAATTGAATGGGGATAGCAATTGAATGGCCAACAGACAATATATGAAAGTAGACAATGACTCATTACTACTCAATCATTACTACTCAATCAAAATGGAATCAAAAGATAAATAAATAAAAAATAAAAAATTTATTTCTCTCTTGTAACCAAGCAAACAAAAAATCAAATTGAATAGCAAGTCCCAGAAGATAGTCCAATTTGTTAAGTATGCTCCGAGAACCAAGTTGATTTAGCTCTCTTTTGTTCTCACATGACACGTGTCATATTTTTGTGTAGCCGTGACGAAAGAAAACAGTGTGGCTGGAATATAGTAGCAACGCTCAAAGAAGTACGGACGGCAATTAGACTTGGATACCCGTAAAAAAAATCTATAATTGGTAGGGGTTTTATCTATAATTGGTAGGGTAAAACTCCGCATAATGGGTATAGACACGAGAACTGGTGATTACGCACAAAATTAAGTAGATATGGGTGTAAGTACGAGTACTATAATATCCACCCCGCACCCGCACTTATATAAATATATTATTTATTTATTTATTATAATAATATTTAATTTAATTTTTTATGTTTTAATATCTATTAATATCAATGGACGATTACAATATTTATAATTAAATCAAAAGATAAATGACGTTAATTCAAAAGAATTTTAAGAAATTTTTAATGTTATTAAATTTAATATTATATATTATGAAAAGATGTATACAATTATATAATGTAGGATTAATTTAGAAAATGATGAGTAGATATTATGAAATAATAAAGTGATATTATGAAATATTAATGAGATTAATTTAGAAAATATTGAGTAATTACTAATTAGGGAGAAATAAAAAGTAGACAAAAAGATTAACAAATCATATCTCCATCCATGACATTTCAACATATGGTGTGGGAGTTATTTTTTTTAATATACTATAATAGTTATATAATAGATTGTAGCAATGTCATTTGTAGAACAGAAGTAATGTATTTGATAATTGAAATTGAATTACAAAAAGTACTACTTTATTGTTGAATTTAAAAATTATTAAAGTGAAATATTCGGAAATGCATTCATCAATTTTTATTTTTTTCACTTCTTTTGGTTTTTTTTTACTTGATCAATTTCATTACACTTCCAGATTGTTTTTCTTTTAGTTTCTTCTTTTTTGTTCCCCTTAAGGTATGTAGAAGGATGGTCTCTTCGTCAGACGATGTAATATTCTCGACCACAATTTTTTTTTTTTTTTTTGTAACTGTTGTCTTAATTGTATTGTCATCTGAAGATGATATCTGAATATTTTTATTGTTTTGTTCTATCTTGATTTTTCCTTTGGATAACTGGTTGTCATTGTTGTCGTTATCATTATCCTCATCTCTATAGTGCACTTCTTCATGTATTTTACCTTTTTGTTTTTTATCCTCTTTGTCATTTGAGTCGGACTTTGACGGTTGCGGTGACTTGGGTTCCTAGTTATTGGAAGAGAATGCAATGGTATTAATTGTCCATAAAAATGTGTTTATTATTTCATGGTTGACAATAATTATGCATAAAAAAAAATTTATTGTTTTAAATATGTTAAACGTTATACCTGTTTGATGTGGATACTATTTGTTGGATCGAGGAAAATGTTGGCCGGGACAAAAGTTCTTGTGATCGTATATGTTTGCAATCCTTCTTTCAAGTTCTTATCCGACAGCCGTATTTCAAAAATGAGCTTGCGGTTACACAAATTTTGTAGAGTGAATGGTCTTTCTATATTGTCCAATTTCTCCAACAGTTGAGTTGCTGTAGTGTTGAGGAGTTTTTGAGCTTCTTTATCAAACATAGTAAATGTTGTTGTTGCTGTTTCATCTGACACTCTCAATTGAATCTTGAACCTATAAAAAAATCATGTAATAATTATGATTTAAACAAAATGATTGAAGAGAAAGTAAATTTTTTATGTGATACCTTGGTGCAAGGTACTTTAATGTCATTTCACACGGGGGACAATAGTATTGTTGGCCTTGTTGAGTTAATTTTGTGAGACAATTTTCACATCCAATGTAATTCCATCCAAATTTGTAATCAATGTCATTGATAGTTGCACAGATTGTGAATACCCTTTCCTATATTTTTGAAAAATTATATATAAATTGTAGATATTATATAAATTATATGAAAATCGAATATAAATGTAAATTGTTGATATTATATAAATTATATGAAAATGTAATAGAAATATAAATTTTTATGTGTAAAATCTCTCAATTTGGGCTAAAAAGTTTTATTGATTAAACTAATGTGATTGCATTTATATATGTGGTGTTAAGTAAGTAAGTGCACCTGAACATTAGATTCCCATTTCATGGCCATTATATATTTTAATGTTGTTCGATTCCTCGCCATTCTTTTCTCTGGTGTATTGTGGGAAAAATCTTGAGGTGGTATTTCTCTAACTTCATCTTTTTGACTTTCACCAGAATCACTGCAAACAGAATATAATTTTTTTTAAATTGTTTTTGTAATTTTTTTATTGATGTTAATGTGGTGTTATAGAATTATATTGAAAATAGAGAATAAGTGAAAAGAAATAAGACAAAAAGATATAGATGGTAGACCTTTGTGAAAGCATATTGAATTCAGGTATGTCTAGGTTAATATAAACCCTTGTTGTTGAAGTTGAGTTGATTGAGTAGTCATCTGTATTTACAATAAAAAAAGTGAATGTGCACTAACAATTACGGTATAAAAAATAGAAAATTTAATAGGGGATGCCTATGAAACCAAGGCAATGCTATGTATTAGAGGAATTACAAATCTTAACCAAAATAGAACTACATAATTTATTAGATTTGGCATATGTAGACCACAATAGATCACACATGGACCCTTCATGAGGAACCTCTTGAACACGGTCAAAGTTTCTTATGTTATCAAGGGTCTCAATTGAAGGTGAGAGTCCACCATGCAAGCAAAATATTTCTGATTCAACCTGGAAGGGAGTATATTAAATTAGAAGCCAGTGATCAAGAGTTTGTAACAAAACTTAACAATATCTAATTTATTTATCATTTGAAACTGATGAAAGTTGTTCAATCAATCTTTATGATGTAAGATTGAATCAATCTAACATCATAAATTGAACTATAGTCATAACAGACACTCTTGTTTGGGAAACTGCTAAGACCTTAACAATAGAAATCACATGTAAGAGAAGTGTATACACAAGTACTTTGAACAGCTAAAACAAAAGCTAAATGTTGATAATTTCAATTATTTAAAACAGAGAATACAATTTATTCCAAAAATTTCCTCCATCTTCCAAATTAAATGAACAAACAGAAAACACTTTCAGTAAAAAAAAATATCGATACAAAGGGGTTGAAAAGTACTAACCAATGCGGTCAATGGAAAAAAATCAAAGAGGTCTGTAAAGATCTTCCAAACATTAGCGCTCCCATACCTGCAAATAAAAAAGTAAAAGCAACTACTATCATGGATGGTGAAAAAGAGAGCAAGAAATTAGATGGTTTATGTGCAAGAAGCCAAACCAATAAGCTAACATCTATATGATCAACTGAATCACAAACTCATAAAGTTGAGCCTAGCCAGGATGCAATCCTCAGCTCAAAAGCTAAATGTCTGTACATTAGTTATTCTTAACACCGTTTCTTTTGAAAAGGATAAATAATCATTTCAACTTAAAACTACATGAAGTGAGTAGTTTGTCTTTCCACAACATATGCTGAGGCCTTTCCACAACTTTTCCTTGAACTTTCAACAGATAAGATCGCTCTAGGGTTTTGAATCCAAAGTAATCATAGTCAAAATCCCTAACATAAATTATCTCACTGTCCAGTTGAGCCGCATTCTAAATCAAAAACAAAAAAGTAAATTTCACAAAATCTCATTAAAAATTCAAAACCTATACAAATCAATTCAATTTTCAAAAGTATTAAAAATGTTTGGTACCTTCATGATAACTTCATACACGTCATCAGCAATCAAAGGTGCCTTCTTCCCAGATCTATGGTTGAAATGATTGTACATAATCTTAACACTGAAATTAAACCATAACACTGAAATTAAGTAAACGTCACAAAACAATTAGAACAAAATTATCAAAACTCAAAGACCGTTCACTCTAAACGACACTCACGTTTCTGAAAACGACTTCTTGGTGTTCTTGTGCAGATTTAAAACAGCAATTCTAGCAGCCAACTACATCAAACATACAAAATAAAATTAAAATAAATAAAAATAAAATTATAATAATTGGAATAAGCTAAGGCGGGAAAACTAACGGAAGCATAATCAGGGTGATTAGCTGTCATGCCGGCGGCAGTTTCAGCAGCTAATTCATCAAGTTGACTGGTGGTGACGCCTTTGTAAACGCCGGTGCAAACTTTCTGAGCGACTAAAACGGGGTCACAGTGTTCAGTGCTTAAACCGTAATTGAGTTTCTTCAAACGCGCCGTTATCTTGTCGAAATGAAACTTGAGATTAGGGTTGGCCCGGTCTCATGAACTGAACTTCGTTGCCTTCCAGAGCGGGGAGCGAATGGGCGCTTGGGTCAGTTTTGGGGGGGGGGG
>JBBPBR010000006.1:44207504-44217684 GCA_037974775.1 Cicer pinnatifidum
ACAATATGAAATAATAACTTGTAACTTTAATTCATATTTTGTTACATGTGTAAAATTACATGTATCTCTCTCTTTGTAACTATAATTCTTTTTCACTTTCTCACACAAAAATTATTTTTGTCACATTTTTTCTTTGACTTAATCATATTTGATGCAATATCAATACTAGATATGAGCACATTTATTAATTAAATTTAAATCGCAATTTGTGGTGCTGCAGAAGATTAATCCCTTCTATTATTCTAATTTTACTGCATAACCATGAGATTTGAAGGAGCTATGGGAATAACCATAAAATTTATATTCACATAACTTAGTGAAATATTAAAATATTAAGGCGTGCTTAATTCATATTTCAAAAACTTTATTTTAAAAATTTATTTGAATTACTTTTTTTAAAAATTATTTTTAATATTATATTTTTTAAGATTAGAAAAACAAAATAGATAAATAATATTTTATTTTTTATTTTTCAGTTTTTTTAACTCTTTAGTGATTTAAAAATTAGAGTTGTCAACCAAATTTTTTTAACATTGTTTTTTAAAATTATTTTCTAAAATATATTTATAAAATAATTTTCAAAAACAAAAAAATAAACACAATCAAACAAACCCTAATTTTGTAAATCACAATATTACAATTTATACGGATTAAACCAATAATCCAAAATGTAACAACAAATAAAAATAAAACCAATGAGCCAAAGGAAAAATCCATAATATTTGGGTCGAATTAATTGAGCTGATCGGGTAACCGGATTTACCCGAATCCGTGGACCCCTACATGTCGTTGTTTTATGTTCATATATATATATAACTGAAACTCAGCGCTTACGTTTATTATTTCTAGAATCAACTTCAATTTTCTCTCACATCACAGTCCCCAATTCCAATCTTTATTATCTCCTCAAGGTATGCGATTTCTATCCATTATTTTAATATTTTTATCCGATTTTTGTTGATGAAACCCTTGTTTTTATTATCATCCTGTTCGAATTCCCTCCCCGAGACAAAGAGTGGTGAAATTTTTTAGGGATTGTTGTTAACTCCCTGAAAAGTCTGAATTTTTGGGGCTGAACGTTTAAGGGTTTTGCTTTATTTATTTTGTTTTGTGTTTGAATCTTTTGCAGTTTGAAGCTAAGGTTAAAACATGGCTGGTGGGAATTTTATGCACAGAGTTATTTCTTATTTTGTGAATGAAGTGGTTGTCAATGGTCTTGCCAACAGGTGCTTTTTTATTTTCGAAATTTTAGTTTTTTAATTTATGTATGTGATTTTTGAGGTTGTAAGGTTCCTTCTTTGATTCTTCCCGTGAAGAGGGAGAGGGGGAGAGGAGAGATTGAGAGCCTCAAATTTCTTAGATGTTTCTGGAGTTTGAGAGGTTTGCTGTTTTATAATGTTAGTTTTGCTTGCCTTTTGCTGATTTTTGGGACCTCTTTAGAATCACATGTTTGTGTGATTTGGTTTGGTGTTAGTTTCTTTAACTTGTTTTTTGTGTTTTTGCATTTAGGGCACCATATAGGAGGATAAATAAAAATGTGAAAAATGAAAAGTTGGAAATCTCAAGTTATCCATATCTCTCACATTATTTTTGAAGAATTGAAAACATTTTTTAATTACAGAAGAACTTGGCATCAGGATAGTTAATTATATGTTGGCATTATTATGTCGTATAGCCTGTGGCCGCTACAAGTTATGCATTGTGTTGTATTTTTGCATTGCACCACTATTGCAGCCAAAATAATTATTTATTATTTATACAGATACAGGGTAAAATCCATATTTTCCCCCCCATTTTCTGAATTCTACAACCCTTTTTTCGTGTTTAGTTTCTTGATTTCATTATTTTGGCCATCGGATAAGGTTTGAAACCATACCTTTCTTCCTCATACCTTGACAAGGAAAATAAACACCTTTATTTTGATCCCCTTCTAAATGAATCCACCCCCAACCACTTCTCGCAGTCTTGCTTCTGGCCATGTTTTTCAGCACACCCTCCACTGGCTGACATCCTCTGCTGATATGCTCTCTCACTTTCCTGTTAACACGTGTCCGCTGATCTGCTGTGTTCTGGCTTTTGACTCTCCCCTCTGTTGGACGCTCTGTTCATTTTTCCCTGTGTTGTCATAGTTAGTAGCAACCTTAGGTAGTGGTTGCATTCAACTGCAAAACTTAGTTGGATGGCCACTATATTGGAATTTAATTTATATGATTATATGTTATATATTTCTCACAATTAAAGAGATAGTCATAATTAATAATAACAAGTTAATAGGTCTTGAGATAAATGGACTAGTTAATAGCAACAAAAGTCAAGGAAAGAAATAAGTTTTAGCTTTGAAGGCTTAAACTAATTAAACATTCAACATCAAGAAGTCAGAACACTGAAAAATACTAAGGAGAAAAAAAAATGGGCAGCCAAAAAGAAGTTGAATAACATATTGTGGGCAACTGAGGAAGAAAGAAGAATGGAGAAGATGGGAGCAAAACAATGAATGTGATTGGTGCTGCCAGCAGATTGCAGATTTAGAAGGGCATGGTGAATACATACTCACATCGTTCTTATGATGTAAACCGTTAAGTTTAAAGAATTGAGACATTCTTTTACAGCGATCCCTGCAAACAATCCTGTGACAAAGAATTATGAAACATTTGATTCTTAATAAGCATAAACTTGAATCCGGAAGAGCATAGACAGTAAATCAGTTCTATCCATTTTTCTCTGTTTTTTAAAGACCAAATTAAAGTAGTTTAGGCTCTAAACTCTGATGACAGCAACAACTTAGCCTTATCCCACTATCCCACTGTGTGGGTAAGCTTTATGGATCAAACAATACAGTAATTTTGTATGTTATAGTTTCTTAAGGGATTGTCTTATAGAGTTATAGTTTCTTTTTGTCTCCCTCTATCTTTAACTAGTGAACTATCCTCCATTTGATCAACCCCTTAATGACTAATTAAGGTATCCAATGAATGGGTAAAAATAATTAATTTAGCTTTTACGTATATTAGGAATGTTCTTTGTGTCCAACCCTCACCATTCAGGGTGATCTTTATTCCTTTGGGGAAATTAAAATAATAGGTTCCTTGATAAAATGAACATGTGGAGCTAAAAGATATTTTAAAAAGGGCAATAAAATTGAAGCTTCAGTATAAATTTGATCTTACAAAATATCTGGGGCTTCTTGCTGGCTTTACTCATTCTCTTAGACTTTTTTCAAGAGGATGCAACTCTGCACAAATACAGCAGACTGTTTTTTCTGCTGTGATGACCCTTTTCCAGTTTTCATGATAACACACAGAGGGAGTGTTTCAGTTTCCCAAACATGCTTTTACATGGGACAAACATGACTTTGTTAAACAAATATCATGTTTGGATGTAACAGGTCTAAATTAAGTTTGTCTCCAATCTTCGGTTTGACTTGAAATGGAAAAAGTAGCTTTTGCATTTGGGTAAAAAAATATAATGAAGTATTATTTCAAATTTGATTGTAGAGTAAAAAATTCGAACATAAACCTCTTTGCTTCAAATTCAATTTAAACAAATCAAAATTTATGAAATCAAGAATCATGTTAGATATATACTTATCCAAACATACACAGAATCATGCAAGTTCAGGTAGGAAAGAATTTTGACAAGTGACACTGTTAAGATGCTCGTGGGCCAGATTCTCCTGCTTTTGAATTTTTTAAGTACATTTAAAATAAATTTATTTTATGTGTGTATTTCATAGTCCTAGTTTGCTTTTTTACCATTGTTTCTCATGGTAATGATTCATTGTGGTTTTGCAGCCCTGCATTTCAGAGGTTTGCAGTGAGGACATCAAAGAATATTGAAGATATTTCAAAAAAAGGTATTAGTAGAACTAGCAATATGATTGCCTTTTATTGAACATATGAACAAAAATCAATTGATCCTTATGTTATTCTGGCAGCTATTCAGAAGCAGCAAGAGCTTGCTGAGCAGATCAAGGACCTCCCCAAAAAAATGGAGGTAATACAGTGAATGATAACATTAAATCAAAGCTATTGATGATTTGTTGTTCATGTTCTTAATTTTTTCTTTTGCTCTTCCAGTCTTTCAAGAACCAGTGATTCTGTCATTTTTTGCTGCTTTTGCTGAAGGATAATAAAGCCTGATTCTCTCTACCCAAGATGCTAATGGAGACTGTAAATTTATTTTTGTAGTTGATTTTGGTTTGTGTCTCATGATGTAATGGCTTCTTCCAGTTTTTTTGCTGAACCAAAAGCAAGATTAGGATACCTAATTATAGTTTATGATATTGTGCTACTGATTATCAGTCTGTTTCTATTTGAAACTATTGAAGGCTGAGTACACATTGATATAGAAATTTAAAGTTATATTTTAGAGTTATTAACGATGTCATGCTAAGCTTTACGTGGAGGTTTAATTATATTCCGCCATCTTATCATTGTGGAACATGTTTTCAAGAAATAATAATATGGTATATGATATAATAAAGTGTTGAATGTTATAAGATCTGCAATCTGCGATTTCCATGTCTGGGAATCCTATGTGAATCGAGTGAGACTATTGTAATTAATTTTATGGTGTGTTGTTTTGGCTAGTGATCCTGAAATGTACAAGAATGAAAGTGTTGGTTGTTTGATGTGCGGCAGTTTTTACTAAAAAGACTCCTACTCGTTTAAAAATTTGCACTTGGTGTCATTTAAATCCTCAAGTAGGTGTGGTTATTAACTTTAGAAACAAGTCTATTGAATTTTGACTTGAACAAAATTATTGAATAATGAATATCGATGACATTGTTCTGTAGAGACCATTAGTAACAATGAACTTCAACAAGGCATACTTTGTTTAGTTTACAGTGAGTTGTTGTATCACTACTTCAAATGGGAGCCTCCACAAGATAATAAATATCTTATTTGAAATCTAGCCAGTGAGTTGTTGTCTCTGTTGTCTAAAAAAAATATCAATTGTCTCTTGAAGGTGTTTAAAAATGTTTAATATTGTCGTAAACGAATATAATTATACAATATTGAAAAGCATTCTAGTATCCAAGTAAGCTTCTTATATTTATGAGAGTATCCAAGTAAGCTTTCAGCGTAAATGTGATCGCAAAGCATTTTAAATCTTAGTATCTAAGTAAGTTTCTCAATATTTAATTAGGTTAAATTTTAGACATTAACTCCATCAAATCTAATGAGTTGTAAGTTTATTAAAAATGAGATAAAATAAAGACAAGATTGAATCGATCAAAACGAGATGCTAAATAGTAATACTTAAATTTTTTTAAATAAAAATAAAAATTAAATATGAAAAAACTTATAATTAGTCACCTGATTATCATTTGTCAATTAATTTAATAGTAGTAACTCATAATATTATTTTACGACTTATAAATTATCAAATTAGTGATTTGATTTGTAAGAAGAATCAATAATAACAAAAAGTAATTATTCTGAATTTGGTCTTTTTTTACTTTGTGCTTATTGTTTTTGAAATCGAATAAGACTCATCTTATACTTACGGGCCAAGAGTGAGGAATTCGCGGGTTGAAGCCGTGATCGAGCTTTAAACCTTGGACGTCTTGAAATTACAATTACAAAACCCTCGTACTTGTACTTTGTTCAGAGATAAGGTTTTGCATACACAATCATAAATGGCGTCCCTCATATCCACCAAGACCAACCACTTTCGTTACGCTTCTCGCTCTCTCTTCTCTCATCTTCTTCGCCATTCCACACCCACCTCCTCTCTTCTTTCACCGTCATTCGCTCACCACCTTTCATCTCATCACCCTCACCAGGTTGGTTCACTTCTCTTCTCTCATCTCAATATCAATAACCCAACAAAAAAATCTATTTTTTTTCTCTTTTTAGCTGCAATTTGATTATAAAGTTCACTCCTTTTAGTCTAATTACTTTGTTTTCTTCTTTCTTTTCAATTGGGTTTGTTCTAAATATAATTGGGTGTCACTTTATATTCTAATTTTAGGTTGGGAATCAAGGTTATGGTATTGGGTCGTTGATGCTGTATCAGAGGCTTCTATCTAGTACTTCTAATCAAGAAAAAAAATTGGATAACTCATCAAAAGATGATTCTGGTCAAGGAAAAAAATCTGGAGGAGAACAGGAACAGAAAAGTGATGCTGGGAAATCTGTTCGTGGATCGGTGTGTATCTAAACTTATTGTAATAATGTAGTTATTTTTCCTCGAGCAAATTTATGTTAATTTGACTTTTAGGAGACTGAATTATACTTAGTTAAATACGCTTTTAATTCCTACAAAATTTACATTACAAATTACATAACTGCGTGTTTCTAGTGATACTTATTGTAACTAAAACAAAATTAAAGATAATTATTGTGACTAAAAATGTAATTAACGTAGTTAAAATAAGCTGATTATTGCTTTTTGTTTTTGCGTTGTGTGTTGCAGCCGGTTTCATGGTTGAGCTTAGTTTTTCTGGTTTTAACTGGAGCTGGATTGGTATTTTACTATGACAAGCAAAAGAAACGACATATTGAAGGTAGATTACTATGGTGAGTTAGTTGAGTATTTTGTGAATATGCATGTGGAGATCATCTGAGGATGGTATCTCTGTTAATTGTATGTCTTTTGGATTCTATTTGTTGACTGAATTGTTATTGGGAGTGGGACTAGATCAGATGACATTAGGTGTCAAACTTTAACACTTGTATCAGTTAAACTTTTTGTAGAAACGAATCCAACTGTTGAATCGAGCAATATTATCTACCTAATCTACATATCAAATTTCAAATAACTTGGTCAATTGTAGTTATATTATCTAATAATACACATTTTGTTGTATTTTATATCATCTGTCAAAATAAAGTAATGTGATGAATTACTTTTTTATTTCAATGATATTTTATAGACTGGTCTACTTTATAAGAACTTCGAATTCAACGACCAGATCAATTATGTTTGTATTCTTCATAAAGATATTACTTAGTGTAAGTGTCATTTGATCCTGTCCCATTGTTATTTCTTTTATAAGTTATAACTATATCATTTTATTTAAGGAATTCTTCAAAAATATAAGTCATGTGTACTTGGTTGATTTTATAGAACCTTAGCAGGGTCAAATCTAGTTTGAGGGTGAAGTTTGTGTGCACGATATATTATGCCACATATTTCTTTCTTAGTAGTAACATGTCAACAAATTAGATGAAGTTGCTCCATTTCCTGTTGCATTTGAATCTGATTCTAAAATATCATGGACATTTTCTTCATTTACTGATTCAACTTTTTATTGCTGTAGAAATACAAAGTGCATCAGTGTCAGTTAAGCAGGGACCTTCTGCAGGAAAAGCTGCAATTGGAGGTCCATTTGAGCTTACCAACCATGATGGGAAACGTGTAACTGAAAAGGATTTCATGGGAAAATGGACATTGTTGTATTTTGGATTTACTCACTGCCCAGATATATGTCCTGAAGAACTAGTGAAGTTAGCAGCTGCAGTTGATAAAATAAGTAAGTTTTTTGTTGGTGACATGCTGCTATATGGTTAACTGAGTTTCATAGAACAACATATGCTTTAAGTGTCATTATTACATTAGATAATGAACTCGTGTAGTTAAAATAACATGATCTCAGAAATAGTTGAATTCATGAGGTACACGAAGGTTGAGAAATAATGATGAACATGAAGTTTCAAGTGCTTCATTAGTAAGTTGATTTAATTTGTGGATGACTTTTTCTTGTCTTCCAAGTTTGTGACAACTATGCCAACACATACATGCTAACATGGAAGGGCGTATATAGTTAGCATTGTTGTTTGTCTTGAGAGCGACGATAGCTAATTTTGAGCTTTGTTTCTTGCATGAGTTGTACTTAAGGACCACATGAGAAAGCACATTACAGTGTCTTACATCTTAATATATGATATTGTGATCTAGTAATATTGTACAAATGGTAATCATATCCGTGGTTATTTTGGTTCCTTACAGAGGAGAAAAGTGGAATTGAAACTGTGCCAGTTTTTATCTCTGTGGATCCTGAGAGGGATACTGTTGAACAAGTGGCTGAATATGTCAAAGGTGCTTCCGTCATACTTCATGAATAACACTTTTATCTCTTCTGTTAGGTATCGGTTGCTGAATTCTAAGGTCATTTTGTTAATTTGTGTTTTTCAGAATTTCATCCAAAGTTGATTGGATTAACCGGTAGCTCAGATGAGATAAAAAATGTTGCACGTGCATATCGTGTTTATTATATGAAGACAACAGAGGAAGACTCGGATTATCTTGTTGATCACTCCATAGTCATGTATGTCATTTTTATTCCTACATATATAATATACTATTTGCCTCCTCTAAAGTGAATCTCCCACTTTTTAGAGGAAAAAAAATTATAAGTGTATGCATTGACTGAAAAATCAATTGTTGAGATTATGATCGTATGCATCCACTTGAATAACAAACTACAAAGTCATTTGAATTTCAGCCATTGATTTTGTAATCAGTGGATATGATTCCTCACTTTTTCCTCTAAAACCAAACTCCTCACTTAGAGGAGCTAAACCCATTTGGTTTCACATCGGCAATTGCTCATGGTGCTGCATGCTAGCTCTTGTCTATGAATTTGGAATCTTGATTATTGACAAAATGAAATTTGAAATACATCATATTCAAAATATTTCCATGGAAAGGATAAGACTCGTTGATTGCATCCATGATACATGCATGCTTTAATGAAGGATGAATCATTTGGAAGAATCTAAATTCGAATTCTGACTGAAATAATCCTTAGTCAGATTTATTTCCAGGCCCAATTTCAGATTACTAGGGCCTCATTCCGGAGGGAACCAAAGGGTTAAGAACTTAAGACAAAAAGAAAACATAATACATGCATAAAAATGTGTATTTCTCTTATTCATAACTTGGAAGTCTATGGCTATGTAGAATTTCTCATAAACATCAATCGATTAGAGCAGATATAAGATTTGAATAGTTCTTAGTTAATTTCAATTCAAAGTTAGCAAGATAATTTCATTTCATGATTAACCCTATCAACTGATTCCCTTTCTGGTTATACCTGTCTCTGCACATCTAAAATTTAAAATTCTATGTGATGTTGCATTTTCTGGATTATATAGCTCTCACATATGATGATTGTTGTTGAATAACAAACACAATTCTGATAACATGTTAATCCTTTGCAGATACTTGATGGCACCTGACATGGGATTTGTAAAGTTTTTTGGCAAGAATAATGATGTTGATTCACTTGCTGATGGAGTAATCAAGGAGATAAAGCAGTATAAGAAGTAACATGCACGCCTATGCTATTGTCAGCACCTTTTCTTCCTCGTTTGAAAGAAATTTTCAATTGAGTTTGGGCTTTTATGGTAGAAAACTACACAACCAAGTCTAAATATACTTGGAAGGCTAGTTCCTTTTTAGGTGATTTTGTTTCAATGGTTATTCTACTTGAAATAAAAAAGTAGGGGAATTTTATAGATACAAGGATATTTAAATTACCAGGTTCATTAAACATTTGATTTAATCTTATCTGATATGTTAAAATGTAGTATTTAGCAATACTATAGTTTTATTCAATTAATCAAACATTGAAATACAATATTTCTGTAGAGAAGAGCCTAGATTTGAAACAATGTGTCATTCACCGTTGGACCATTGCTGATTTAAGACAATCTGCACCAGTAAACATTACCTAAGTAAAAATAATTTCAAGTTTAAAACAGACTTGCCCAAAAAAAAGAAGATAATGATTTATTTTTTTTGAAAAAAAATTAGGTGACTGGAATTCTAAATTCAAAACTAAAAAGCTTCAAATGTCAGAATATTTACAGATTTAAGAAATAAGAAATAATCACATATTATATTACCTACCAACAAAGTCGACATTGGAAGTGAAATTTAAACACACGTCTTTGTTAGTATGACTTCAACTCTTACATATTTCTCATTTATTAAAAAAAATTACTTTGCTGTCATAAAAAAACAATTTTAAAATATCATTCTTAAATATAAGGTAATTTGTTATAACATAAATATTATGAAAATCAATTTTGTTACAATTGAAAAACAAATGAACGTTCATGCTACAGTTTGAATAAACTAAACAAGCTAATTATAAATCATTAATGAAGCAAACTGATAAGTTAAAATGTAGTAGGAGTATTGACATACAAACTAATCCAAAAAAAAA
>JBBPBR010000006.1:44217926-44230939 GCA_037974775.1 Cicer pinnatifidum
TTTGATATATTTTTATTATTATTTTATATAATTCAAACATAATTCATAAATATTATTCCATAATATAAATTTTTTATTTTTAGTATATTATAGATAATATTTTTCTTCAAATATATTATTTAATATTAAAATAATATTTTACTAATTGTAATTTAGATCAATCAAAAAACTAATCCAATTGAAATTACATTAACTTAAATCACATCAACATAATTTTTTTTTAAGATACCATCCAAACCAAACCGCAAATATTAGATTTTTAAATCGAATGATATTTTTCTTCAAACTCATTCAAACTACACCACAAACACCATTAAAATATAATAGTATTGTCTTCAATCACTATTATAAGTAAAAATACCTAATTTTGCTGTTAATAAAAAAATTAGTTATGTACAATATTAATTCTTTAAATTTCATGTAAACCACAATTCAAATTTACTAAATTGTCTCTTTGAATGTGAAGACTCAACATCCGACAATAAATATTTATCACAAATAAGGATATATGAAGAAAAGTAACTAACATCAAATGAGTTAAAAGTAATTAACTTTTACTTGTCACAGTAACCAAACTTTTAAGGCCACTTTTTTTTTTTGTTCATAATAGCAATGGGAGGGAGTACAACACAACTACAGAGGAAAATACGAAATAACTGAACCATTAAAATATAACATAAATGTAACTCAACTCAATTGTTAAACTATCGTTCAATTTCATCATACCTCTCACTTTCACTATCGTTAACATGCATGCCAAAACTGAGACTCTTCATCTTCCAATGAAAGAGCACCTTACAGACAAATAATGGGGATCAAAATTTTGAGAAAGCTAATTTCTCAGTTCGAAGGTTATAATAAATCAATATTGCTACTACTACTATATAGTTTCAAGTGCAACAAGTATCCATCGGTCTATGCAGCCACCCAATTATTGCTGCCCTAATAATTTCAACACTCAACCAAATCAATATAAGAAAACACTTGCTCAGGACCATTTGATTTGTAGTTATACAAGTCTTGCTGAAGCCGAGTGATTGATCATGTGGAATATAGATGATTTAACGTCAGGGTTAGTGGTGTGTGGAACTCATTTTCAACCTACAAGGGAACAAGTTTAATCATCTATGGAGGAAGTGAGAAAAAGACAAATTGCCGGCAAACACTTAAACTACAAGCAGACACTCATACGGGAAGAATAGAAGCCAATGAGACATAACCTGTTAACAGCTTGATTTTTCAAGTGTGAATGAAGCACATGTCACTGACATATTATATTAGTTGTCTATTACTTCAGGAATGTTGGGTCTGCCCAAATAAACCTGTCGCATCTCATTTCTCCAAATCTGCAAGCATAGCAATCAAAGTAAGGAAAGTATGATATTTGAGTAAACTAAACAGTTACAATGCATTTGTAATTCTGGATAGTCATGCTAGTTTTATCGTAAAAGATTGTGAACCTTCAAGCTATCCCAAATCAAAGAAAAAAATGTCAAAAAACGAAAACTTAGCAACAATCCCAATTTGTTTACATAGCATATTTCAACTAAACATGAAAATAATATAGTATAAATAATTGGAATCAAATTCAAGTTTGGAACAGTGAACAATTTACATATGGTAATTTAACCATGAACTGATCCCATACCGTGTCTCGGAATTCCAACCGGATGTGAGGAACATTTGTTTTGTGAATGTCATTTCCATCTGGCCCTCTCTTATAATACTCCTTGCCAATCCAATGTGACTAACACAAGAAAAAGTAATCAGTTGAGTACAAAACAGATTTTACACACATACTTTATAATAATAACATTGCATTTAACTATTATACCAATACATCAGTATATATTATCTCACTATAATTGAAGCATAAACGTGATTCTAGGTCTAGTAATTACCCAGTTCACATTCAGCCCTTAATATTTTCAGTTTCATCATCATAACAATTTCAAATTGTAGGCAAGTACTTCAGTTATGCATGATCCTCAATACAAACAGGGTCGAGGAAAATTTTCTTTTTATTTTTGTGTCAAACATACATGATTTTAAATCTCAAATAAAAAAATACTGAATTTGAATGGATAACAGTGCACCATGATCATGCCATGAAATATTACAGCTCTCACTAACATGTGGCATTTTCTTTTTTTTTTCTTAAGTTGTACTAATGTCATTCATACCTGGGTTGTCACCCCAGACATCATTTGATGAAATATTACAATTACATAAGTTAACATTTATACAGAAAGTTCCATGCCTCAACTTCTACTAGTTCAAGGAGAGGTTCTGCATTGATGAACAGCTATTATGTCTGAATAACACTAATTTTCAAAAGTATCCAAACATTGTATGGGCAGTAGATAATTTACTGCCACCAAAGATTAGATTCTTGAAAATATAAACACCAATGCCAAACCCACTTTCCCCAGCGGTTTTTTGGAGGTCTTCGGAGGGAGAAAACAGTTATGCCTTAGGGGTAGAGAATTTTCTTTACAGAAGGAAAAAAAGTCAAGATCAGTTTACCTTTAAGGCATGTGAGAAACCTGACTGATAAACTGAATTTCGGGCAATCTCACATAGATCGCATGAGCTCAATTTCCATACCTACAGAGGAAGAAGTGCCCTGACTGTCAATATTGTCTGTTTGTATGCCACATAGAGAGAGAGAGAGAGAGAGAGAGAGAGATCTTGTTACTTACAGCAGCAGCTATGCTATATTCTTCAACCAATGGTTCCTTTGTTAAGTGAATTTGGAGTGGATCATCAGTGGAAAGTGATACATTCAAACCCCTCAAGAAGAACATTGGAAAAGGATTCCTATGGTAATCTAAGAATAGGGAGTTATTGCTGAGGGGAGACATTGCCAGCCCAATCTGATAATAAATACCCACAAAATTAGTCACTGCAAATATCGCAATTTTTTAATCTGTTGAAACATGGACCATACCTGAGCTAGATAATACAAATATTGAAGCACAGGAGATTTTCTCAAATTAATTCCGTGTGCAATGTTGTGAGAAGTAAGAAAGGTTGCAGCAAGATGGTCAATATCACCAGCCTGAATAGAGTATGATACATCAATTACCCATAAAACAAATTAACAAACATCAAAACAAAGAAAATACACACCAATCAATACCTCTCCAGAATGTGGACGGAACTTAATAGTTGTCATTCCCTTCGACTCACGAAGCTGAGAAATATTTTCATTAGGTCAAATTTTGGCATGTCAAATTCATGAATTCAGATAACTGTAATGAGGAGAGAAGCGGAGAAATCTTGGTATACATATTTAATACAGTCTATGGTTTATTAGGGAAAGAGGCCAGCAATTAATAGAATACAAAGTGACACTATTAATAATAACATGAATCCCATCTTGTATTTCACCTTATCAGCAAACAGTTTTGGTTACTTGGGTGGTTAACTCACTAGTATAGAGCTGTATTGGAAAAAAGTTACAGACCTTATTCAAGGTGTAAAGATTGGCATAACAGTAATAGACATAGTATGAATATGCCGGATTGAATATGTTAGTCCACTCAGCCGGTGTAGGCATGTGTTTTGTTGGCCGTCTTTCAGGTTTGCTTTCATCATCCACCAAATCCAACCCAACAACCTAGAAATATATAAATATAAATACAACATAAATTATCAGTTAATGGATATTATACTGCACAAAAATGACACAGAATACATAAAATGTCATTGCTAAAATATGTTTAAAATCGTTTTACTAATAGCAGCAAATTCGACTTGTACCGTGCATATTTGCAGTCACTTACACACCTTTTCTTTGTTTAACACAAGTGTATAAATCGGTCATAGAATACAATGCTAGCATCAGCATAGCCAATACAGGTAACCAGAAACACCTAGTCTCCTACAATATAAAAAAGTAATTGAAATTGTATCAAACCTGTTTCAAGAAAACATGTAGCTGAGGATGTGAATCGGGGTCCACAGTAACCTCAAAAAGTGGGATGAAGATATTGTCAAGGAAGCTCTGGAATGAAGTCACAATTCCCATTTCTTTGTACACATTGTACAACCTTGGAAGCTGCAAGACAATGTTTAAAAGAACTAGCATCAACAACCAACACTTACACAATCTCTTCAACAAACTAAGCCAGAAATGCGAAGTACCCAAACAGCACTAGATCTTTATTGATACTAACGGGAACATTAAGAGAATAATTTTTTAGGCTAAAATTTGGGACATTGTCAAAAACTTAGTACAGGAAAAATGATTTATGCATATGAATATCAAGTGACAATGACAAGAAAACAACTGGAGAATACCTGAATCAACCAAACAACATTCTCGCTGTACAGGTCATTATTCACTATCCAACTAGCAAGTTGATCCCACTCACTCTGTTTCCTACCATATATTGATATTCTATACTCGGCCATCTGAAAATGAAATAGGCAGGGAAAGAAGTTAGCCAACATCTAGAGCCCAGTTCAGAAGGGAATAACTAATAATAAGCATAGATAAGTAACAATCACATAAGAGAATTTTATCATAAAAGAATAGCAAAAATGAATATTTAATTATATTAGTTTTGATGAGAAAAAGAAAGGATAGAATGCCTTATTCTTTATAAACTTTTTGCTATCAGTTGCAAGAACGTTCAAATATGAATGGAAGATTTTTTAAATAATATCCTCACATGCATTTAAAGCTCCAAGTAAAAGAAGAAAGAATTTGACATTCTTAAGGCAAGGGCAAAATTGAGCATCGACCTAAACAAAATAGTAAAGTAGCAAACTAGTCCATGCTGATTGTTAATCTCTAGAGCTAAGTCGTGGAAATAGGCCACAACAAAAAATTAAGTATTATATTACAGGAATTCTTATGAAAACAAAAAATAATGCAAGGTGTTATCAAGAAATCACCTGATATTTGCTGGCTTCATGATCAGAAAATACTTGCTTTGTCACCTCAGCAAGGAAACGACCTATTCGGTGCAATACAATAGTATAAGAAAATGTGAGAAAAAGATGCTTTAAAATTGAAGATAACTAACAAATCATAACAGTAAACTCCTAAATGACTTCTGTGAAGTTTTGGCATTCATTTGTGGGTGTTTTTCTTTTTTGTTTCTTCCACTACTTTATTATACTAACAGTTTAACACACAGTTGCTTTTGAAAAATGTAAACCTAAAAAGGCTTTTAGTGGTTGACTGGCCATTTCAAATTCAAAATTCATAGTTTCATACCTTATTAAATAATACAACATCCAATCAATATCACCATCCTTAAAGAATAGTCCATCCATGTACTAATTAAAGACTTGAAGCTTTCTATTTTACAAACCCATGGTACTTTTTCAAAACAAATTAATGAAATCATAACACAGAACATTGAATTGAGGCACGTCCACCTTATGCAAAATAAGTTTAAATTTCCATCATAACCTAATGTTATTAATCACTACAAGTCCCAGTTATCCAATTCCCGTTGCCTTTAACAACAAATATGACACAACCTATTACTATGGAAGATCATATAGACAAGGAAGAAAACGGTATATCAATTACATTGCAGGAATTTAAAAGATTAGATGATTGCGTTAAATGTTTGTCTCTTCCTTTCCTATCCAGCAGTAGTTTGTGAAGTTAATGACAGTACGTAAGTGATTTAAATAAACTTGTTTCAAGTAGAGCTTTAAAAAAACACAACTCAGTAAAGAGATTCCACTACACCTAAAAATATTACCTTGAATGAGATTATCCTGCTTCAGGAATATCTCCCTGAGCCTACTTTGACCACAGGGATTGTACTTGAGATTGAACTTGTCAAAGCGATGAAATGTACTCTTGTCTGCATGAACGTCCAAAAGATCAACATTGAGGTCGTATCTGTTTGGAAAAAAATAAAACAGTGGTGCCCTTTATTACCAACCAAGCTTAATTATAAATTATAGTAAAAATTATGGAGATGTTTGTTACCCAGTCAAATCAAGACTCTCAAAAACTTCTTTCAAGGTCAGATAAGTCCCATCTCGAAATATTACAACCTGAATGAAGTTAGAATTTTCAGAGGTTTCAATAATATCCTATGCATATCATCTTCCCAAAATATAAATCATAGTATTTGTAATCACAGTAGAGCCTAACATTATGAATAGCATTTTTTAAGCTATGACACATTATATTAGAAAATGTTATATATACAAAACCAAATAAATTAACATAATTTCATTTCCATAAGCTTATATAAACTGAACTACATTATTTCATCTGATACTTATTAAAACATGCACAGTGTAATGAGCAATACAACTGGATTACACAGCACTAAAAGTGCACAGCAAAGCAAGTGATTACACAGCAATAAACAAATCCAAATTATCACCTCATCGGGTTCTTTTCTCAGTTTTGATTTGATAAACCTTAAAAGATGCTTCTGGTTCATGCATGCTGAGTGATGGACATGAGTATCAACTTTCCTAACATTGTAGAAGTCTCGATGAGGAGCACTCTTTTGAGCAAGAAATTCCCTATCCGCATTTAGCATCAAATGAAGATTGAATTTCTGACCAAACAAACAAATTGTCAAAAACTAGCCAACCTTGCCCATAAAGAAATGCAAGCATATCCGGCACTTTGTTACTTATTATCAGAAATTTAAACTTATATTTACTTGTTCTAGAAGATTAAGCCGGTGATGGCATAAAGTCCTTATGTTGCCCGCTGCTGCGACTCGAAGTATAATATGAAGGTCAGTGAAAAAGGTAGTTGCATCTGCAACAGGGAAAAGCTCTTGTTTTGCTGCAGATAACAGGCAAAATTGTATAAGAACCCCAGCTGGAACAGTAAAATAAAGAAGTTACAGCAAACAAATACAAATTCTCGACTTACTTACAATCTATATTTGGATATACGTGAATGACCCCATCTTGCATTTTGAAGTAGTGCTGCATCAAAACAGAAATAACATTCATTTATTCACAAAGTAATAAGAACTTACAATTCCTACCTTACATGGATAGGGAAATGGGGTTTATTTACCTGTATAATTTTATTGATAACCAAAGAAAAGGATACACAGAAGATTTTAACCCCCTCTCACTAGACACTCTCTAGTTTACACCAAATAACAAAATGAATTTCTAACCTCTTTTAGAAGAGGTCATCCCTTTTTATACGCTATTAGGGTCAACACTCATTAAAAGCTAACTATCCAACAAACAACCAAAACTAACTATTAACTATCCTAACAAATTATGTATTTACAACGTTCTCCCTTTTCTGTAATGCACTCTAGTAATTCTATTTCTAGTAATAGGATCCCTAACATGAAGTGTATAACTGTAGGATAAATATGTATTGACAGATGCAAAAATAGAAAAAAGAAAGTAAAAACTCACATCAGATTTTCCTTCAGGGGAGTAAGAAAATGGGTCTGGGTTAGGCTTTGGAGTGCAGGGGTCAGATATAACTTCTTTATCCCATGGAGCAACTGCTTCAGTAAACAGATATCTTTTTCTCAATTCGAGGCATTCTTGAAGCAACACGTAGGCTTCCACCTCATCAGGTAATGGAGCCTCTAAACCAAAAAAAAAAAAAAAAGAAATGTAAATTACTAAATGTCTTTCCAAAGTGTTATTATAGGCTGCAAAGTGGATAAAAGAAGTGGACTCTATGCACTCTACAAGAAAACCTTAGGTTTTTATATTGGGCCTAACTCATCCCTACAAAACCGGTTTGTAAGGTGAGGTTTGCCATTCTTTATAAACTCTTTTAGAGCTCTATTTATTTCCAATGTGGGACTTGGGTTTTTCCTAATAGAAAACCATTTAAAGTAAATAATTGCATTCAAGAGAAAGACCAAAACTTTGTACCAATAGGAGTAATTATAAGTCGAGCAAATGTTTCATGCTCTGGCTCTTTCCTAAGAATATCAGCCGCAATTGGGTCAGGCTGCACACCATGCAGGTCACCAGAAACACTATGAGAATGGATCATACTTGAAACTGCAACTGGCATCTGCTCTCCATTAGCATTTCCACAATCAGGTAAAGTCTGACATTGGTTTTTAACTTCTGGTCCCTGCACACAGGTCATTTCAAACTTTATCAGAAATCATTCAATCTTTTTGATTTAGAGGATATTGAACACGTCATCCTAAATAATTAAAGTGCAGCTAAAAGTCAACAGGAAAATCTAGGTTGAGTCCCATCCTAGTTGGAAGGGACAAGGAGCAATAAGAATAGCAACTTATCATTTGAAGAGAAAATATGAATGCCAAACTTAATGAGAACAGCAACCTACAGCATTTCCATTCATGTGAAGATATGTAGTATCCAGTTTAGCATGGCCAGTAACATCATCATCATCATCATCTGATCCTTCAACACTTTCGAAGGCACTAGCACTTGCCACAGGAGACTTGGGAGAAATTGGCCTCAAAACATTTCTCTTTGGGGTACCTGAAAGTGCTAATTTTGCTGTAAAAGTATATATTTTACTTAATCAGTAAAACAAGTTGAGATCAAACAAGACAATTCATTTATTTACGTGAGCAATGCATCAATGAGAGAGGCTATACATGTAATTATTTCTCTTATTCTTTTGTCCAGGTAGAGTTTTATTTACACATGTCAAACAAACACGTGAACTCATATGATCACATCGATGTTCTAGATTCCACCCTCTATCATTCAACTTTCCATTCAATAAGAAAAACAAAATAAATAAAAGCAAAAAAAAAAAACCAAATTATATCACAAAAACAATATATTCAAAATTTTCCTATCCCTTCCACATCAACATCAATTTTCCCAATCAGCAACAAAATTGAGAAATATCTAACAGCACACTCTTCAAACACCAATCAGAAGCAGCTCCACAAACTACTCTACCAATTCACAATGTCTCTAATCAATTATCAACCACACGAATGTCACACATTACAGATTACAATTCACACCTCAACATCAACTTCATTTGAAATATATTAGCTACATTGATACCTTCATGAACCGCGTGCAGCTGCGGCAATCCCGCCGGAATCCCTTGAACAGTAACATGTCCGTTCAGCTTATCCTCACCGTCACCAGACATCTCCATGTCATCCGGCAGCGATGCAGCAGAACCTCGCCGGCGATATGTAGTCCTCTTCCTCCTTCCTCGTCTTCCGCCGCGCCTACGAAGACGGTTAGGCATATTATCATCAGCGGAATCAAGGTAGCTTTTTCCGTCATCGGCGTCGCCTTCAACGGCACGAGCAAACTCGAGAAGGTGTGCGAGTGTTTTGCGGTGCAAAAAATAAGCGGAGATGGCGACGGCGGAAGCTCCGACGAGTGCCGCCATAGCAAGTTGCAAAACATAGCCATCATTCATCTTTCCGTTTCTTTTTTGTTTTCTCTGTTACGGAACGGAATAGTGTGAAAATAAGTGTAACCTTTTTATTTATTTGTTTATTATTATTAAATGTGAAATTATGAAAGAAAGAAAGAGATAAACCCTAGTGTTAGTGAAGAAGGAAGAGTGTATCAAAATGGAGAGTGTGGAGGTTTTGTTTCTTTATACCTATTTATAAACGAGACAAGTTTTGTGGCAACGCGATCTCATGTTATGCATTGCGGCTTCGAAAGGTAATTCTATTTCATGTTAAGGAAAATATATAAAATATGATTTGATTTCTTAATTTCATTCTCAATAATAATTAGTATAAAAAACGAGACAATAACTTGCCTTCCATATTTTAATTAACTCCTTATTTCATGTGTTTTTGTTTATGTTTTGTATATATGAAAAACTTTTGACATTAGATATGTAAATGGTTTGGGAGGTTGTAGTTTTTATATTCATTTAAAATGATTTATAATATTATTTGTAATTTAATATTTTATACAAATAGATCAATCTTTTTATTTTCTCTATATTATTTATTTATAACTGTTTTAGCTCAAATTATTTTATTCTTAAATTAATAAACTAAATAGTTTAAGTTTTTTATTTACGAACTAAATTAATATTTTGTTGTTTTAAAGTGTTAAGTGAAGAAATTCACAATGAACTTAGATCTTATTCTAAAAAATTAGCTTAAATGTCCTTAACTTCAATACGAATATGGAACATAAGATATCAATTGTTCTTATTAGGAGTGTATAAAATACGGTTTAGGTCAGATTTGACATGTCCCTTACTCGGTCTTCTTGAACTTTTTTAAAAAAATAAAAAATAATAATAATAATAATAATAATAGTAACAACTTTACTTTACTTTATTTGCTTTAGATCTTTTTGCAAAATTACAATGATGAATATACATAGGTTATAGAGTACGGTAATAGAAATATGATTAGACATGGTTAAGTATACAAATATTGAGATCTTTATTATTGTTTGTTTTTAATACCAAACGTAAGTTATACACAAAGGACACAAAAAATCAAGTTGATGATTTCAAACCCTAAATTAAGTTTGTGTAGTAAAATAAAAACAATCCCCTATCTTTAATGTATTTTGGGATGGGATGCGTAACCCGGAGGGTGGTCCGAACTTGATCCACTTTTTACCTTGTCCCTGTCATGTCTTTTTTTTTTTTTTAATCAAGTAAGACTCAACCTATTGTTTATGGGCCAATTTGGGTTCGCGAGATGAACGGGGCCGTGTACACCCTTTCTATAAGAGTCGTATGAGTAAAAAAAATAAGTTTAGACTTATTATTATATTTATAAACTTATTTGAATTCAAATAATGGAAATCAATTTTACATTGACTTCATATAAAAACACAATTCATTTAACAAAGATTACCCAAAAAACAAGGTGTACCGAGAGAGTGAAAAATAAATACAAAACATTATAGTCCATGGACGACTCCAATTAAAATGATGGAGAAAAGAAATTAAACCACAATTAAACATTCGATAAATCTAAACATTCATTTGGTTGGGCGCACTACTGATGAAACTTAAAACAAAATCTTTTCTCGTGTAATTTGATTAATCCTTGAGGCAATAATTTAATGTTCTCAAGTAAAAGATTGACATCATTTGTATTTTTACCAAAAATAATATTGTTCCTTGATTTCCAAATGGATCACATATATAGTAGCCAATAAGATTACCATCATCCTCGATCGAAACACTTTGTCATGTTGAAGCAAATTGAACCGCATTATCCTCTCCAAGATTTGACTACACAAGAAATGTCTAATCAACATAAAAACTTCTTTCCACACTTAACAATGAAAGGAGCATTCAAAAAATAAGTATTTAACATATTTCTAACACTTGACATCTTATCACATAAAGCTGAAAATTTGCATTTAGAATGCCTCGACTAATTAGGTTTGCCTTATTTGACAATTAGTCATTCAATAGTTTCCATGCAAATATTGATACCTTTATTAAAATGATTTTATTCCAAATTATATCCACGAACGATAGTAAAGACACATTAGTGACACCATTGTAACATAGTGATTGGTAAGCGTCATTTACTGAATAAACAACATGACCATTATTTTAATACCATGATTCTTCAATATTGTCCTACAAAGAAACATTAGCCAAACACTCCATACACTTTGCTACCAAACCCTCCTCCCACTGAAACAACTAAGGGCCCCACCTCATACCATCACCCCATCAATAAAACATGGTTCATTCAAAACAGAAACAAACACCTTGTTATCCTCCAAGAAATTAAATAATCTAGAAAAACGATCCCTTAAGTAGTGGTGGAACGAAGATAACTGATAAGTTCTTCATTCTTGCTTTGTTGTAGAGGCAATAAGTTTTCATCTCAACTAGCTTGTGATACTAATCATTTAGCAAATGAACTAAAAATTAATCAACAATTAATGGACTTGGATTTACCACAATTTATACTTGGGATTTTTCTTTATTCACAAGCTACAACTGGAAGAAAATAAATAAATAAAAAGTTGAACGTGAAAAGAGTGGTTCGAGGAATATAAGGGAAACAAAATTAGAGGAAATTTTAGAAAGAACGTGAAAACTGTTTTTGATTATTTGAGTTGTAGTTTTAGTCATGTTTAGATTTAGACATCAAATAAGATCTTTCATTTTAGTTTTTTTTTAACTATTGCGGCGATTTTTCTAGTATTGATATTTCTAAACACCTTTTTTAGGTTTATCTTCATGCATATAATTCCTTTTTGCTTGATTTATTTTAAATAAATGAGGCAGATTAAAATAAATCGCAATATATTGATTTGAGTGAACTGTCAATTTAATATTTTGAAAAACTTTTAATTGTGATTTACCTACAGAATTTCCTACGAAAACAACTTTCATGTGAATTTCATCTAGAATTACATGCGGAAATACATTTAGAACACATTCGCATGAATGATATTGCAGATATGTTTGCATGAAAAATCATAAGAAAATGCTTTAAGTTTAGTAAAATTTAATTGCGTAATTTATTTATTTTTTCTACGGAAATAGCTGCAAGTAAATTACCTGCGCATTCAGAAATTATCGGACAACAATGATCTAATAAAATAAAAGTGAATTTTTAGCTTAAATCCACACGAAAATCCGCAGATTTCTAATAGTGTGATAAGAATAATAGAATAAAATCATCATTGTCTTTTATTTCAAAATAATTAAGTCATTTGATCAAATTAAAAAAAAATATATATAAATAAAATAAATAGAATACTAATTTTATCAAATTATTCTTCTGAGATATTGGTGCATTGTCAATGTTATAAATGTATAGTGAAAAATATTAAATTAAAAATGATGCAAGTAGTATTAATTAAATGATACAATTAAAAAGAAGTGTATTGTAAATCAAAGGACCAATTATTTGAAACAATATATTTTTTTGCAGATGGATCTATTATTTTAAGACTGAAGGAGTATTAATTAATCAATATTAATTTTCATAAATTATTTCTTTCTTTCATTTCATAAAATACTACATAATCCGACAATCAATTTCTAAAAGATAATTATGAAGTAACAATTTGATTCCTATCATTATGAAGTGTTGCTATCGATAAGGGCCCACAAA
>JBBPBR010000006.1:44231463-44262578 GCA_037974775.1 Cicer pinnatifidum
GTATTGGATGTCACAAATGTTATCATATTATTTAGAGCACAAATTTTGTGGTAGGGATATATTATTATGAAATATATATAAATATAAATATGATATAAAAATAAATTGAGCACATATAATTTAGAATGCATGTTACTTATTACTTAATTACTTTTTGAAAGATGCTAACATGTTTCAAATATGACACTTGTTAGTATATTAAAAATAGAAATTTTGTATTAAAAACTATATATTTATATTTTTTTTTAAATTGTATATTCCATTCTTTAAAAATAAAAATACTATTTGTAGAACTTATAACATGTGACCTAGAGCACATGTGATATTTGGAAATATTTGGTATTTGATAAATATTTGGAAATATTTATCAAAGGTTAAATCTCAACATATTTAGTATTTGATCATGAAAAAATTTGTCATAGTATATCATAAAAAAGTTAGATTTCATAATTATAATTAAAAATAAAAGGAAATATTTAATATTGATTAGTCAAAAAGTTGGTATCATGATAACTCGAAAAAATCTCAATAAAGTTGTAAATAGGATAAATATTGGAAGTAACCTTTCCATCATAAATAATTTACAATTTGGTATTAAACTTTCAATAACTTTTAATGCATATGTGAAATTTATTAAAGAAATATTTAAGCATACATCAAATGTATTAACAAAATTTAACAACACACATAGTACATATATTTAAGTCTATGAAAATCATGTAAAGCGAGAATCGATGTTTGTCATGCGGAACATCCCTGACAAACCATAGTTGTACTACACGAATATTTAGATTTCGTGATTCTTTTGTTGCGTTATTTTAGAAATGTTATCGTTGCTAGGGTAGAATTGATGCAATTTTATTTTTATCTTTGATATGACTTCTTAATATATAGACAAAAGTATGTGATATTTAGACAAAAGTCTATGATATTTACATTAAGGCGATAATTATAAATATAGTTTCATTTTAAAATAGTTCTTCTATCTAATTTCTGTCTTAAAAATTATAACACCGTTAAATCTAAATATAATTAAAATTAGAAGAAAAATGTTAGAATGTCGTTCGAATTGGATGCTTTCAAAGGATGCATTGATTAATGGCTACCGTAATCTCCTCCCTTGTGAAATTGGATTCACGCCACACTTGTGCTCCTCCTTCGGTTTATCTTTCACTATTTCACAAGTGTCTTGAATGTCCTTAGGTTCATCCATAATGAAGATGTGAGTCAGGTAGTTTAGGATAATTCTCTCAATGTATTTCTAATTCTTTGTCTCTAGAAAGTTTCCTCAATATGGAGCAACCCTTGATGCCTTATTTCAATTGTTTTATAATTTGTACGGTCTTGACTTGACCCCGACCAACAAATGGCATTCTTCAACTTACCCACAATATTAATCTCCTTAGTTTCCCTCTTTATTTTATTCAATTTTGGTTCTCCTCAAATTCCATGTCCAAGTTCTTGAGGCTATTCAACTTAGTCACACAACTAAGGAAATGCTTAAAATCTGAAGATGTGATTATGCTCATTTGTCGGTTGTCGAGTTCTTCAAAGGAAATAAGGATAGCGACATGATTAGATTTAAACCTAGATAGGTGATGGACTTTAATTGGAGATAATCTATTAATGAAACCAGTGGATCCCATATTCTCCATGTCCCCCCATAATGACATCCTCTAGTATGTAGGGAAGAAGACCGAAACATTTGAGATTAATTTTAGGTTAATAAATATTATAATTTAATTCTATTGGTAGATTAAAAAAAGTTATGTTTTAATTATTTTAGGTTTAATGAAGTTACCGTTTTTGTAACGTAAGTTTGATATTTTAAAATAAAACTATATATGTATAAATGTGAACCAAACAAAAAAACTTACCAACATCAAAATCAAAAAAAATATAATTGTAAACACCAAAAATATATTTAAACTAAAACGTGTATGTTTTTTTACCTTGGTATGCTTGTCAAAAGACCAAGATTAGAGATATTAATTTATCCCCCTTGGCTTCATCATTCTCAACTTTATCTTCATCAGAAACTAGTCAATTGTAGGGAAGCTGGATTTTAGGCTCAATGTTGTTGTTGCTTTCTCTTACATCATCAATATGGCATGAATGATATTCTTCTTGTCTCCAATGTGCGAACTTTTTGCGTTTTATGTCTTATGTGTGTAGCATGCTCAACCCCCATTCCTTCACAATCAAACCCTGGTTGTATTTAAATGTGATTTGCGCTCCTGTTTTCACAAAATGGCAGTGTTACCCAGAGATATAAATTATCCAAAGATACTTTTAGCCATCAACCTTGTTTAGTTCCAAACTAAGTGGCATAGCATATCAAAGCGTTCTTCAATGTGTTTTCTTTCAAAAGAAAGATGAAAATGATATGGCAATGGCAAGGAAAACAATTGATGTTGAGAACGAGACACTTTGAAAGGAATAGTTTACTATAGTTTAATTAATAGTGGATATCCTTCAATTTTGGAAGGATATACAAATGTCAGTTGAGGATTATGCTTCCACAAGTGGATAGATCTTCAACCTTGGTAGATGTGAAGTTACTTGGAATTCAAAGAAGACATCATTAGAGATGCGACACAAGCTCATATCTACATAATCACCAATGATGAAAACAATCAACTCACACTTGAGTAACATCAAGTTTTGAGCTCAATGATGAAAACACACTATTAAAGTGATTGAAGTACTTGATAATAAATACATCCCAAAGAGTAAAAGTATTTGGAACATAAAATATAAGTAGTAGGATGAAGTCTTCTCTTAATGGACATATAGCATATATTTACTGAAATGTATAATTGGGTGCATTTCTGATATAGTCCACCTATATGAGAATGAAGTGGGCCGCTTCATAGAGTTAAATGGTTTGACTCTTAAATTCTCATGAAAAGGTATTAGACACAAGACCTTATCAAATGTGTCATCTTTATAATTCGATCAATGGTTCCGAGATTTCATATGAGTTATGCACACTTGTTCTAATGAATGGTTGGTTCAAAACTTGTCTACCAATCTATTTGGGGATGAGTGAAAATATAATTTTACTAAGTAATGATTCAAATCGTAAGATATCTTTATCTAAAACCATGAGATTTCTAAAATAATGAATTTAAATATATTTTGAAAATGACAGGGGATTGTGAAAGGAATTTTCAAAATATATTTGGAAATCTCTAATAACTATATTAATGTAGCAAAATTAAATAACTTAATGTACCACTTGATCAAGTGGTTGCAATACTTGAGTTTAATTCAAATCAATGATTTTAAGTTACCAATGGTTACAAACTTTTTCAAGAGTTGTTTTCTTTCATTAATTGGTATGTGTTTCTCTATAAATAGAGACACTTTAAAGACGGAAAGGATAACACAATTCTCATGTTACATGAATCAAATTTTTGTCAAAATATTTCTGAGTCATTTCTTCTTTTATCTAGTGCACGAGAGTAAATAAATGAATTTTATTCTGTAAACTATCATCAATCGATAGGCTTGATGTGAATGTGCAATTCACTTCAAAGATTCCAAAGTATCTTGAATGAGATTTTCCGATTAATTCGTTTGCCTCCAATATATATAGATTGGTGGAGACGAATCGAACTTAAAACTTATGTGATATCTAATATATATATAGATTGGTGGAGACGAATTGAACCTAAAGCTTAACGTGATACACACATTTTAGAATTTATTTGTGCAACCTTCATCTTTATCAATTTCCTCATCTTCTTGTTCAAAATTTGCAGCATACCTCCAACAAAGATCCAACAGACACTGCATCTGCATGACAATTATTTACCTCAAATGTTACACAAAAGACATAGTCGACCCAATCAACATGAGTATCAAGGTAGTCTTTTACCCTTATTACTGAACCCCATTAAATCGATCGTCAAACCACTCTAGAACATATTGCTCAGAACAGGGAAGAACAATGTCAAAGCCACAACATAAGTGATGAGGTTCCAGCTGGTACCAGAAGAATAAAACATAGTAATATCAAAGCTAGAGAATAAAACATGTTCAACATAGTCAAGTAGATGCCACGATAAAAAATGTTCTACAATCATATACATTAAAACATAATCAAGTTAAATTTGTGTATCTGTCTTAAAAGGTTTCACCTTGATACTTTGCTTCTTTGAGAGGATTTATAGAGAACAATGATGATAGCATACTACAATCTATGCCGTCTAGGTGTTCACCCTTAGTTAACCGTCTAATGAGGCAACACGTAAAGGAAATCTGAATTTAAACCAGGCCAGGTAGTAATAAACTTATAGAAGAATTAGAGATTGGAGAGTATTTGATATGTGTTATTTGGATTATGTAGATTTGACAATTTCATGAAACTATTCTTGTCTGTAAACCAAGTACAATCAAGCAAGGCCATGAAGATTTCACCAGCTATTCTTGGTTCAAACAACTGATGTTCATGGCTTGTATGGTTAGACACACCCTTTACAGTAAGGATCAAGGATCGTGAGTTTAATTAAACCCTATTGGCCCTTGTTAAACAGAAGACACCTCCACAAGTTCAACGCCCAAGTGACCAACAAACTCATATTTTGAATTATGAATTTTTAGTTCAAAAGGAAAATATCCCAATAAGTACAACAATTTTGTTATTAATTTTCGAGTACCTCAATATTTCTTCAACTTTCATACTTTTGTGTGGTGATTGCATCATAATATGGAACATTGAGATTTACACAAATAACCTTAAGCTTGCCATGAAAATTAATTCCAATTTCAATTCAAAATGAACCAATAAAATCATATTATTAAACTTGTTGAAAAATGAGATCAATCAAATATAAGAGTTCAAAGGAAAGCAGAAGACAAGTACATAATGATGCCAAACACACACAAAAGGCATAGAAACATAAACACTTGGAAAGTATGAAATGTCTACATATTGTTATTGTTATTATATCAAAACACTTTCAAGATCTTAACCCGCTGCACTGTATTGCTTTAGTCCGGAAATGGATTACCTGCCTTTACTATTTGGTGACATTGATGACTTTAGTGTATTTAGGAGAGAGAGATTGATGATTAAAATAAATTATTTAGACGACAGAGAATGATTGATTAAGAGATTGATAGAGACAAAGTTACCAAAAGTAGATGATTCAAAGATATAGAGAATCTGGATCCCCATGTAGCACCGTCTGAAATACTCTGGTCCATATAAATTAAGCCAGTGGATTTAACAGCCAAAGTTGAGTCACGAACAGAAGTGAGCTAGAATATCAATCTGTCAAATATAAAAAATCATATCTGATTGCAAAGTGTGCCCACCTTAAAAAATGCAAACTAACAAAACTGCAATGTAATTTCCCATTTTACATCTTTCATATGTATGTGCTGGGAGTGGCAGAAGAGAACAGCAATTAAATTACAAAACATGTCTCAATATATTAATTGAAGATAAATTTTTAGATAGACTTGGTTTACCAATGTTGAATGCACTGTCAATGAGAATGTTTTGATGAACCATCAATTATAGTAACTAATGACTAACAAAGCTAATTTATTGTTCTTAGAATTTAGGTTGTGCCTAACACAACTCCACCCGGCTTGTATGTGAGGACTACCCACCACTTATAAACATTTTTTCAGACTTTATCTCATTTAATATGGTACTCTTAACAACTACTATTAATTAATGCTTGAAAAAGATAATTACCTCATGGCTCGGAGAAGATACAGTGTGTGCTTTTTATCGTAGACTGCTTGTATTCTAAAGGCCTAGCTTGAAGAGACTAATTTCTTTCCCCTTAGCTTCATTATTCTCAACATCATCTTCACTAGATACTAACCAATTGTAAGGAAGCTGGATTTTGGGCCCAATGTTGTTGTTGAAGTTGCTTTCTCCTACTTTCTCAATTTGTAATCGTGTTCCTCTTGCCAGCATGTCTTTCATGTCTTTCCTGGGCATGTTCCAAAGACGGATCTAGGTACAACACAACGGGGGCAATTGCCACCCCAAGATAAATTTTTTCTTTAGCATATTCAATATAGACTTCCTCCAGCCACCCCAAGATAATTTTTTTTCTTAAGCATATTCAATATACTTAGGTGCAATTAATTTTCTAGATTTCATGTAAACATGTTTTAAATTTACTACATTGTCTCTTTGAATGTCAAACACTCAACTACCAATATTAAATGTTTTTATTAAAGTAATGGTATATTACGAATACTAGCATTAAATGAGTCAAAAATAGTAAATTTTTGCTTATAATAGTGACCAAATTTTGAGGTAACTTTTTTGCTTATAATAGTTGTTGAATGAGAGAAAATGAGAGAGACATATGGTGAAACCGTGTGTCTGAACCTAGGTAGTTAATCCCAAATAGGGGCGCGACGCGGCCAACCCCAGAAACCGGGATAGCGGGATACCAGAATTTTTTGGACAAATTATATGAATAATACTATATAAACATGCATAATAAAACAATATCTCAAACTCATAAATAAACATTCATAAATAGTAATAAAAACTCCAAGTGTTAATCAAAACATACATTTAGATACCAAATATCATCATCTTCTTCAACATAGTAGAGTAATAAAATAAGTAAATAAAATAACAAATAAGTAAATAAATAAACAAATAAATAAATAAAAAAGAATAAAAAAAAAGGAAGAAGTGACTAAAAAAAATAAATAAGAAAAAAAACAGAAAAAGAAATAACAAAAAGAAACAAAGAAACAGATAAAGAGAAATAACTAAAAAAAAAAAATCAAATTAAAAATAAAAAGTAAAAGAAAGTAATAAAAATAAGAAACCTGATTGTGACAAAAACATAACAGTAAAAAAAAGAGGAACAGCGCAAAGGAACATGAACGTCGAACATGAATGAAGTGAAGAAGAGGAACAAGCGCAACACGAACGACAGTGAGAAGACTGGAAGTCAATCAGGAAGAAGACAACTAACTCTGGAATTTGAAGGACAATACCAAAATTACCCCTAAAACGTTTTTAAATTTAAGGGTAAAATTAGTTTTTCACGGGAAAAAAAGATTTTCTAGAAAAAAGAAATCGTTTTCTAGGGTTTGAGAACCTGCAACCCGCCTAGATTGCATGCAACCTCTCTTTTCCCTGCATCGCATTGCGCCTCCGCGACCATGTCCTTCGCCGCTCCGCTCCAGCGCGATCCCGCCGCGAACCGGTGTTATTGACTACCTAGGTTTAAACTACACAACCGAGTCAATTTTATATAGGCTCAAGACAATACATACAAAAATAAATATGGGAGATATTATCTCTATTTAGATGATAGGATGTGATATGTAATAAATACAAATATCGTAAATATATTTTCAACACTCCCCCTCAAGCTGGAGGATATAAATCATATGAACCATTCTTGTTGCATATATAACTTATTCGAGGACCTCTCAGGGACTTAGTGAATACATCTCCCAATTCATCATTGGAATTAACAAAGTTAGTGATAATGTCGCATGATTCTATCTTTTCCCTTATAAAGTGACAATCTATCTTAATATATTTGGTCCTCTCATGAAAAATCGGATTAGAGGCAATGTGCAACGCTGCTTGATTATCACATATTAATATCATTTGTGTTGCCTCTTCAAATTGAAGTTGAGTAACTGTTTCAACCAAATGATCTCACAAGTCACTAATGTCATAGCTATGTATTCAGTTTTAGCACTAAATCTTGCAACTGCACTTTGTTTCTTATTCTTCTAGGATATTAAGTTTCCTCCAACAAGTACACAATACCTAGAAATGGATTGCCTATCAATGGATGAGTCTGCCCAATCAACATATGAATAATCAACTATCTTAGTATGTCCTTTGTTTTCATAAATTAGACATTTTTCTGGAGCACCTTTAATGTATTTCAAGATTCGTATCACAACATCCCATTGTTCTAGGAAAGGAGAGTTTAAGAATTGGCTTACCACACTAATTGCAAAAGAAATGTATGGACAAGTGATTGTGAGGTAGCTTAATTTACCAACCAATCTTCTGTATTTCCCTGAATCTGAAAATGGCTCCCCATGATTAGGTAGAAGTTTGACATTTGGATCCATAGGAATATCAACCGGCTTGGAATTCAATAAACTTGTCTCTTCGAGAATATCCTTGACATATTTCCTTTGTGAAATTACTAAGTTGTACTTAGATTGGACTACCTCAATATCCAAGAAGTAGCGGAGCTTGCCAAGATCTTTAGTTTGAAACTGATGAGATAAATGTTGTTTCAACTAGAGTAAGCCTTGTTGATCACTACCAATTAGGACAATATCATTTACATAGACAATCAAGTAAATACACCATTGGGTTAAGTGGCGATAAAAAAGAGAGTGATCAGCTTCACTTCGAATCATACCAAATTGTTGCACTATTGTGCTAAACCTGTCAAACCAAGCACGAGGAGACTGTTTAAGACCATAAACAGACCTGTGAAGTCGACAAACCATGGTAGATGACTCCCCCTGAGCAATAAACTACTCCATATACACTTCTTCTTCAAGGGCACCATGCAAGAATGCATTTTTAATGTCAAGTTGGTGCAGAGACCAATGTATGATGGCTGCAATATAGAGGAGCAGTCTAACAGAGGCCATCTTAGCCATATGTGAGAACGTATCACTCTAGTCAAGGCCAAAAATTTGAGTGTACCTTTTTTCCACCAACTGAGCTTTAAAGCGATCAATGTTACCAGCATGACCAACTTTCACCGTATAAAACCAACGACATCCTATTAAAGACTTTCCAGATGGTAAAGGAACCAATTCCCAGGTACCATTACTATGAAGTGCACACATCTCGACAATCATTGCTTGCCTCCACTCTGGATGGGATAACCTTAAGATTTAGGAATAGAAACAAAAGACAGGGAAGACAAACAAGTATAATGTAAAGGAGAAAGACGATGGTAACTCAAATCAATGTAATGGGGGGATGGGTTACGAGTATGACATATACCTTTACAAATAGCAATAAGAATATCAAAGGTCGGATCTGATAAAGGAGGAGGCGGCGACAAAGAAGCGCCTGAAATGACCTCGGTATCAAGAACGGGTGTAGGGACATGTACAAAAGATGGTGGTTGACGATGCCGGTATGTCTGAAGAGGTTTTACAGTTGGAGGATCTACGTGAGGAGTCTAAAGTGGGACAACGAGAAGGGCCACCGGAGGAGTCTCAGGTGGGACATACGTAAAAGGCTCTAGTGGTAAAAGGAGAGTACGAGTGGTTTCAATAAGATGTCAATTTTTGCATTCGACTACCCCATTTTTTTTAGGTGTATGAGCATAAGATGTTTGATGAAGAATGCTGTTAGAGGTCATAAAATTTGGAAATTGATGGGACAAATATTCACGGGCATTATCATTGAGCAAAGTGAGTATGGATACACCAAATTGAGTTTTAATTTCCTTATAAAATTGTTCAAAAATAGAAAATAATTCAGACCTACTTTTCATTAAAATTAATCACGTACAACGGGAAAAGTCATTGATAAAGTAACAAAATATCTAGAATGAAGAGTGGAAATATTACGAGAATGACCCCAAACATCTGAGTGAACTAAAGCAAACAAGGACAAAACTTGTTTATTGGCTCGATCAGGAAAATGACTATGAGCGTGTTTCCTTAACTAACACGACTCACAATGTAAGCATATGTGGTAGGGCATGATGTTGATGTGTTTGAGAGATACTAAAGGTCATTAGACTCACATCCGAAACCAATTTGTCATCCTGATATTCGATCTTGCAAAGTAACATTGCTATTAGTAATTGTGACAACACAATCATGAGAGTGAATCAATCGACTGATAGAAATTAAGTTAAATTAAACGGGCAAAGTACATGAAGGACATATGTAATTAACAGAGAAGAAAGGATTTGAACATTGTCAATCCCTTGAGACTGTGTTTGGGAACCATTGGATGAGACTATCCTAGGTAAATAACCAGAAGTAGTGAGAAAGGAGAAAAGAGCCTTATTACCATTAATGTGGTCAGAAGCACCAGAATCGAGAATCCATGGGCTAAGAGAAGGTGAGATGCAAACAAGTGAATTACCACATTGTGCGGCCGAAAAACAGCATAACTGAAGTTCTGACAATACTCTACCCACCGAAGAAAATCTTCATAAGTAGCCATAATCAGTAAGTAGTTCTCTAAAACCAGCAGCGAAACAGTGGTGGAAGAGGGATATTTTTTTTGGCAATGAACAGTACCGCACGATGAACAATGCAGCGACTAATTTGCTGAAAAATAAAATAACAGCGACGAAGAAGGGGTAAATCGGAATTAGGACACGATTTACCAAAAAAAAAACTCATCGAAGGACATTGACAGTGGGTCCCCTATGTAATCACTGTAAAGGATTGTCTCCCCTGAGAGAGACATATGGTGAAACCGTGTGTCTTAACTACACAACCGAATCAATTTTATATAGACTCAAAGCAATAAATACAAAAATAAATATGAAAGATACTATCCCTATTTACATGATATGGTGTGATATGTAATAAATACAAACATCGTAAATGTATTTACAACAATAGTGACCGGAGGGAGTATATTATTTTGATATCAAATTTTGACATCAAGTTGGATGGTTATTTTCATTCAGTAGATGGCTAATGAATATAATGTGTCACAACTCATAAATTGTGGTTAACGAATGTCATGTATTTCTAAACATTTAAAAATTATGTATATTTAAACATAATTTGAATGGTTAATTAATGGATATATGTATACTTGAGCATCTAAAGATTGTGATTAATGATGTTCAAAATCGTGATTAATTGTGTTCAATTGATGGTTAATGAGTTGATATCTTGTTATACGCATTAACTATCAACTAAACTTAATTAACCACGTATTTGAACTGTATTAACCATCCAAATTGATGTAAAAAAATTTGTATCAAAATATCACTTCCCTTTAATAAAATGTATTTTGACCCCATAAATAAATAGTTGTTCTACCCCCACTCTCCTCTAAAAAATTTTAAACATCCCTTATATTAATGATTTTTAGAGATATTTTAGTACCATCAAGAAATAACTTTACTGTCATTTAAAACTTTTGAGGAGCAAATTGGTAACTTTCAATTCTAATAAATATGTCTTCGTATTTTTTTTTTAAAGAACCACTTTAAACCTTTATTGTTGTGAAAGTAACTATTTTGTCCCCTCATACCTTCTTCATGTTTGACTGATCCACGTATTTTCTCTCTTTCTGGGTTAGCATGTGGAACCCCCACTCCTTCATAATCAAACCTTGGTAGGCTTTAAACGTGATATGTGCTTCTGTTTTCACAAAATGGCAGTGTTCCTTAGAGATATAGATTGTCCAAACATACTCTGACGGTGAGCCATCAACCTTGTTTGATTTCAAACTAAGTGGCATATCAAATCGTTCTTCTGTGTGTTCACTTTCAAACGAAAGATAGAAAGGATATGGATGTTGAGAACTTGCAGAATTTGGCATTGGGTATCTTACCTCAAATTGTACAAAAAAGACAAAACCAACCCAATCGACATTCACATCAAAGTTTTTTATCCTTATTATTGAACCACCTTTATATCGGTGATCGAACCACAGTGGAATATCTGCCGAACCATAACAAGGAAAAGGAAGAACAATGTCAAAGCCACACCGAAAATGACCAGGTTCCTGTACCAAGCGAAAAAATACACAGACATATATTAGAGCTAGAGAGATGTGCGTGCAAGGGAAGGCATCACAGTGCGTATCTCAACTAATCTTCTATATTAGCTATAGAAAAGTTTTGACTGCTAAGCAACTTGATACATCGTGATCAGTTGAGTAAAGAGGAAGTCAATATTACGTATAAAAATCATGACATGATTAAAAGATCAAGCAAGTTTTCAAAAATACCTTCTTATTAATGAAGCTGTTAGGCCTCAGACTAATGTTGAGGAACCTCTCCCTTCAGAGAAGATCCTAATAAGGCGTAATTATGTAATTTGGTTTATTATTAGCTGTTAGTGCTTTCTGTTAGGTTAGTTGGTTGTATTCTGCTAAGTTGTCCACTGTTTTTTTCGTTATAAATATGAGGAGGAAAATGAGTTTAGTTAGCTTTTGAATTCTATTAGAATAGACTGGAAATTCCAGTGTGAGGGGAGATAGTGCTACTTGTGTACTCTTTTTCTTTAATTAATAAAACTTCAGATGCAAATAAATCCTTTCTGGCTAAGAAATTAACCAGAAACCTAACAGAATCACTATCTAATAGTAAAATATTTAAGCATGTGGCAATGCATCAAAATTAAATTTAAAATATGTTGGATTTTAGAGTCTTGACAATACACGGTTTATGTTGGGGAGTCTGAGGAGCACTGATTATATAGGTCACATCTCTTATATTTATCATTGGTTTACCTCATTTATACACAAAGTGGGACCAACCACTCACATTTAAATTTGAATAATCACTCAAACTTGAATTCTAGCCATATGTCATCAAAAAACACACACACACACATACTACTCCGGTCACAAATATAAGTAAATATTGTCAACAAAAGTTGATGTATTTAGTCTAAAATTAGAACCAAATACATCAACTTTCTTTGACTCATTTTTGCTTATAATTGTGAGTAGAGGGGGTATATTATAATATTAGAAATAAGGTAGACACACGAACTAGGGCAGAGAAAAGGGGTAAAGTAGGCAGAGAACACACCTTTAATAGTCTTTGTAGCCATTCGTATTGATGGTCTATAGAAGATATCCATATGGATCCACCAAATATTTTACGACAGTCAAAAACATATAATCCTGATCTGTGATCACGTGATCCAGATGTTGTTTTAAAATATCTTCCCATTGAATCTGATGGACCACTTGTTGTTGGGAGCTGCGGCAAACGTTGAAGACAATGACAATATGACAAGTTTAAATATGCTAGATTGGAAAGGCATTGGAGAGAAGGAATTGCAGTGAAGTTATTTCCCTGTAAATTTAGTCTCTCTAAACCCCTTAATTCTCCAATAGCCTGAGGTAAATTAGAAATATTGCAAAAGCTTAAATCTAGAAAAATCAAAGATTTCATAGCAGAATTGACAGGCAGATACTTATATTTCAAGCAGCCGCATAGATCCAAAGTTGTAAGAGATGTCATTTTATCTAGGCTATCACCTAGTCTAACAAGATTTGTGCAGTCTCTCAAACTTAAGACTCTAAGCTTTGCAAGAGATCCATCAAATGTGAGTAAACTTGCACAATGATCCACATCAAGGTACTCAAGATTTATTGCTCCTGTGAAATCTGGAGTGCTTTTAAGTTTTGTGCAACCAGATAGACGTAAAACTCTCAGAGACCATAGCCTTGATGCACTGCCGAAATCAAGGTGGAGCAGACTACTACATTTCTGCAAACTCAAGAATACAAGTTCTGAAAGAAGTCCAATTGATGGATGCACCTGCAACAAGTTTATGCATCCTGTAAGATCTAGCCGCTCAAGGTTTAGGATTCCATCAAAACATGGAGTCATCTTCAGATGTTTAGAGTTGCTCAGATCCATCCTTTTCAAACAGGGTAGACACTACATGTCAAGCAAGAATCAGCCATCAACATGTTGTATGTTGAATTAACAACAACAACAACAACAACAATCAATTTTTCTTCTGGTGGATTTGACCATGCCATTGGGCCATGTAAGCTTACATGCATTGATATCTAGATTATTTAGTATAACACTAAAAAAAAATAATGGCATTGCATGCATACTAATAATTGATTATATATATATGACCAGCGCTACTTCTTGTTAATTGATTATATATATACCTGGATGCCTTCCCATAATTGTTCGATGTTGCTGTCAGGCATATTCAATTCAACAAGGTCGTATGGCTGAAAATTTGATGGTAAAGCAGTGAAAGGGTAACCATTCCATGAAAAATAGTATAGAGAATTTGAAAGAAATATGGGTTTTCCTGAAAAATTCTTGTGATTTAATATGAGTAGTTTTAGGTGCTCCATTTTTGATAAATCTTCAACCCGTAACTTATTGAATTTGAAACCATCCTCCTTTTGATCTAGAACTATGGCTTTAGTTTCTGTTGCTTTCTGAAATATTTAGAATAAGAATATCATAAAAGAGAATAAAAAGAGTAAATGATTTGAATCAAATAGATTAAATCGAAAAGGTTAGTTGAGTGGAGTAACACATAGTCTTGCATCTAAATAGCAAGTTTGAACTCACACTCGTCTCCATGGAATGAGGAGATAAAGCAAGTGTTGTTTGAGTGGAGAAAGATACTTACCACTTTGGTCATCATCACGTGATGGAAATCCCGATAAAGCCATAATCTATTCCAGAATCTAGGCTCGTCGAGATGTTGTCCTTGAACAATTTGCTTCCCCAACTCCAGCAACATTTTATGCATACAAATTACCTGGTTCCTAATGGTTATGAGGGATTTTTCAGCTATGAGTGGAATTCCAATATCAGGTTGCAATCCACAAGCATGTAGAATTCGTCTTACATAATCCTCCCTCTCCCCTTCAAAGAAACAAGCAACATGCAAAAATATTTCTCTTTCTCTTAGTTGTAGTCCCTCAAAACTCATCTGAAGCACTTTCATAATTCTTTTATCTGGATTATTTTGCAATCCATCAAAGGTAGCTCTCCACTGCATGGCATTTCGGTTGAAAAGGAAAGAACCCATTATTCTAATTGCCAGGGGAAGACCTTGAGTGTATTTTAGTACCTCAGGAATTAGCTCTACAAAAGTGCTTCTTGAATTATCACTTTTGAAGGCTTTTCTACACAAAAGATCATGAGCGTCGTTATCATTCATCAATTCAGCCTCATAAATTCTATCTACTCCATACAACTCAAGAATATGCATATCTCTTGTGGTTATGATTATTCTACTTCCTGGATGAAGCAATTTGGGATTTATGTGCAATTCTTGTAGTTGCTCAAATTGATCAACATCGTCAAGAACCACAAGGAGCTTCCTGTTGTATAGCCTATTTATTATTATTCCAGATATTTCGGAAGAACTGTATGCATCCAGATTTTTTTCTTTCAGAGTTTGATGAAGAATTTGTTTTTGTACAGCAATGGCACCACCATCTCTATAAATTGTGCTGACATTCTCGATAAAACAACAAGCACCAAATTGGTAGTAATGTGAGATTGTGTCATACAAGACGGTCGCAAGAGTTGTCTTTCCTATGCCACCCATCCCCCATATTCCTAAAGCTCGAAAACCATCATCCTCTGAGCTTAATCTTAACATACTTTTTAATGCTTCAACACGAGGTTGCATTCCAATAAGGTCATCAGCAAACCCAGAGAATTTATGACCCAGTGTTTTTATTACAGCCTGAACAATTTTCTCAATCTCTTCAAACTCTAGCCTGAAAGAGTGGGGGAAAATAAGATCATTAAGAAAACATGCAGAAAGACATGTTAAGATAATATATGAATTCATGGATATAAGTGTTGTTGTTAATAAAAATATGCAACTTGCTTCCCAACAAAAGATACAATTTGCTCAAACAAACTTGATTTGTGAAATAGATTCTTGCACACGAAAAAACTCAATAGAAAACACAAAATGCTTTTGAAAATCGTAAAACAACAAAGAGGACATGGTTTGTTATACTTACTTATTCCTGACATCCCAACCAGCTGATCCACCCAAACAGGTCATAGCTCTCTTCCACCCATCAACCTTGTGTGGATCATGTTTGAATTGTTGGGCGAGTAAAAAAAAGGCATTCTCATACAATCCAATCTGTTTTCGGACACAAGAAGGATCCACGTCATAGAAAATAGGAAAAACAGGTTGTTTGAGTTCCCTATGGCATTCAGCAATAGAAGCCATTTCATCCAAACACCAAGTTGAGGAAGCATAATCTTTTGAGAAGACAATAATAGAAACACGTGAATGTTGAATTGCATATAGAAGTTGGCGTGAAATGGATTTCCCTTTATGGAGCTGTTTGTCATCTTTGAAAGCAAAAATACCTTTTCTTATGAGATGAGCATAGAGATGATCAACGAAGGTGTTGCGTGTATCAACACCTCTAAAACTGACAAACACATCGTATATATATCTATAGCTTTGAATGCTATCAAACTCTTTTGAAGAACTAGAACTTGAACCTCCTTCCCCAATTATATCCCCAAACGTTCGCTTAGACATGGTGATACCACCTAACTGTTATAAGATATAATATAATAATATGAAAATGCAGATAATCGTTAAGATAATATGAAAATAATTAACACGGTGAAATTCAATATGTAAGTTATTAAACGGAGTAATTATGAAAAGAAATTGTGTCCTGTTCAAGCATAATCAGAAAGTTGTGACCTGAAAAATTAGACGGTGAGTCTATCTTTAATCTGAACTCCTTGAAGCGCGATCTCAACTCAAAAATGAGTTACTCAAAAAATGCGTGGGTTGAAGAATATTCAAACGCCAAAATGGACTTTCTTCCTTGACGTCGCTCTGTTTACTTGTTACTCCACTCAAGGCTCAACCAAAATACGACAACAAATTGCAACAAGAAAAAAAAAAATAATAAAGTGGATTGTCTTTTTTATTTATTAAGAAAATCATATTAGTGATTTGATGGTGGTATGAATAACTAAAAAATGAGTATATGTCTATTTGTTTTTTTTTAGAGAATAACTAAGAGAATTTGTGTGGTGCAACATAGAGATATTATCTTTGAAGAGAATAAATAACTGAGTAAATTGAATATAACTCTTTTATTAGGGAGATGGTCAAAGTTTAAAAAATACATTATTACTAGTGACACTCCACAAATTTTTTATAAAAACAAAATATTTGAAATGTCTTTGATTATTTATAACATTCTTTAAACATATCTTCATTATTAATAATCTCATAACTCACAAATGACAAGTCATTCATAACTCATAATCATTCAAAACTCATATTACTCATTCATAATTTATACCCAATAAGTATCATGTTCATATTGTGGTTAAAGTCACCTAACAAGTTATGTTTATTGATTTGTGTTTGAGTTCATTTTTTTCTTTTCAAAATATGAAAATTTTACGTGAACTCAGTTCATATAAACTTAGTTCACGTAAGTTGTAAATATTTCAAAGTCTGAGGATTTTAAGTTAACCCAGTTCATGTACGCATATTCATTGGAATTTAAGAATTCACAGGCAATACGTGAACTAAATTCATGAATACCTACATAAATTCAATTCACGTACACTTACATGAACTTAATTCATGTGTACATAAGTGAATTCAGTTCACATATAAGTGATTTCAGTTAAGTAAGTAGGATGTATGTAAGACCCTTAATTTTCTAAATTCTAATTTATGCGATTTTATGGTATTTTGTGTTAAATTGCTTAGGCATTTAGCACGATTGAATTTTATTTTGGGAATTAAATATCAAAATCATATTTTATTAGAGTTAAAAATATGTTTAATATTTATATATATTTTAATATATATATATATATATATATATATATATATATATATATATATATATATATATATATTTGAGACCCGATTAAAATTATTCGTCGATGAATAATTTTATTTAATTACGGTGAATCTTTTGTCGAAGAAAATTTTTTTTAAGATGCAAAATTTTTCAGAAAAATTCTTCTGCCTACTAAATTGCGGCGAGAGTAGATATTTTTCTGAAAAAGTGGTTTGTGATGTGATTTGAGGTGACAGGCGTAATGATGATTTTTATAAAAATATGTAGATATTTGTAAATATCTAGATATTTGTTTAGATATTTATTATTATTATTATTATTATTATTATTATTATTATTATTATTATTATTATTATTATTATTATTATTATTATTATTATTATTATTATTATTATTATTATTATTATTATTATTATTATTATATAAGGCAAAGAAAGACAAAAAGATGAAAAAAAAACACTTTTCCTCCTAAGCCACGCGAGGTCTTCTTCTTCCTCCTTCTCTGTTTCTAAATTTTATTTGTTTTCAAAACCCACAAACACAAAAACCTTCACTTTTCTCCTATATCTAAGCTTCGTTTCGAGAAGTGACAAAGAGAAAGTTGCTTATTGTCACACTGTGGTGCTAGTGAGCTAGTTTTCGATGCGACATCATGAACTTAAATTTTACTAGAATTAATTACGATACCGTAATCGCGTGTTAGAGTTATCGTTAAGGTAAGGGCTCCTTCTAAACTTTTAGTTTGCATTTAGGACATTATTTGTGATTTTGTGGAAAAGAAATTTGATGTATTTGATGTGTGAATTTGTAGAAAATGAATTTAATGCGATTATGTGCGATTTAGTGAAATTTAAATTTGAGGTGTGGTTTAAGGTGATTCATATTTGATGTGATTTATATGTTCATAATTATTATTATGAATTTTTTAGATGTGATTTATTTGCGGAGTTTGTGGAAAATGAATTGATGAAATTTGGTGGGTTATGTGTAAAAATATGGAGTTTTGAAATTGGGTGAGTTATGTTTGAATTGTTGAAATGTAATTGAGGTGTTATATGTGTGTTGTAAAATTGAATTGATTGTTGTTGGTGTGAGTTGGCGGTAATTAAATTTGATGAATTTGAGTTACGTAATGAGTTATTTTCAAATAAATGAGTTTGAACTGAAGTTGATTTTTTATTAAAAATTTAGAGTTGTTAAAGTTGTGAAAAAGTTCAAATTTTAACTAAGTTAAAGAGTTTGAGAAAAAAAGATAGATTGAAATTAACAATGGTTAAAGTTAAAATGTTACTCTTTTAATTACTCTTGGACAGAGTTTAACAAGACAAAAAAAGTTTAGAGTATTTTATTAACTCAAAAATTTTGGTGCTTTAATAGTGAGTATGCGAATGTGAAATTTGGACAATATTTGTTTTAGGCTTAATTGCACTTTTGGTCCCCCTATTATAGGTGAAAATTGAAAGTAGTCCCCCCATTTTGTTTGTCCCCAGTTTTAGTCCCCCAAACAGAATTTGAGCATGAGCTCTCATATTTTTAATGACGTGTCAATAAATTGCTGATGTGGCATACGCTGACATGGAATAAAGTTATTATTTTATTATTTCTGATTAAAAAAAATAAGTTTTATTTTAAAAAATCATTTTAATAATTATGAAATATTTATAAAAATACAATTAAAAATAAAATTAAAAGAAAAACCTAAAATCCAAACTGTTCGTGAAAGGAAAGAAAGAGACAGTCATCGTGAAATCATTGCCCTGAATCGTGAAATCAATTGCAAAGCCATGAATCGTGAAATCAAAGCCATGAATCGTGAAATCAAAGCATGAATCGTGAAATCAAAGCATGAATCGTGAAATCAAAGCCATGAATCGTGAAATCAAAGCCCTGCGTTCATGAAATCAAAGTCCTGGGTTCGTGAAATCAAAGTCCTGGGTTCGTGAAATCATCATCCTGTTAACAGAACTTCGATTTTTTCTTCTCTATTTCGTCTCTGTTTCGTTTTCGTCTTCGTGTTCGATTTCGTCTTCTCTGTTTCGTCTCTGTTTCGTCATCGTCCCTTGTAATTTCATTGTTTGTTCTGTATTTCGTTTCTTTTTCGTTTGTTCTGTGTTTTTTTGGGAAAAGAATGTCTTCTCATTCGTATTCAGTTACAAGCAACAATTCTCATTTGAGAATTAGAAGAAAAGAATGTTTCTGTGGACTTGAATCTCCTTTGTATACTTCTTGGACGGCTGAAAATCCAGGTCAAAGGTTTCATGGTTGTGGATTTTATAAGTTAAACTATTTATCAAAATTCTGGAATTTATTTATTTAAATTTTTTTTTTGTATTGTTTACAGGGTAGAAAATCATTGTTGTTTTGTTGTTTCAGTTACAGGGTAGAAAATCTTGCAATTTTTTTGATTGGTTTGATGAGCCAATGACAGAACGTGGAAAAGAAGTTATTATGTCGTTGATGAAAAGGATTGATGAATTCAAGAAGAAAGACAATGTGACAAAAAATTGTGATGATGAAATGAAGTTGAAGTTGAAACAAATGAAGGGCTTTCTGGCACTTTCATGGCTTTTGATTATTGTTCTTTTGGTTATTATAATGTTGAAGTAATTAAAATGATTGAATTAAGGGTGTCTTGTAATGATGTAATTTAGGGTGTTTATCGTTGAAAATGTAATGTAATTGTTTAATATAGTGAAATTTGTAAGGTTGTTATTATGAAATGAAATTAGTATTATTGTAATTAGATTGTCTATTTTTATTTAGCAGAAGCACATATATATATATATATATATATATATATATATATATATATATATATATATATATATATATATTAGCAAGTGTACATAGTAACAACAAATGAAATACACAGAACAACCATAACAATAAAAAGATGAACATCCTATTGACACAAAAACATTGTGATGAAAGTAGTGCTATAATTTGTCAAATAAGGATCCAACAAAAGGTCATATTAATGCATTACAAAATAAAATTGTTCCTTCACAGGTAACCAAAATAAAAGTACATATTCATAGGAACCAAATTAAATAGGTCCAAGTATGATTACATATTCATAATAACCAAAATAAAAATCACAAGTTTCGTGCATTCAATTAATTTGTGAATCTTGAATTTGTGGAGCTTGTGAATCTTGAGATAAAATTGTTGGTGTTTCTCCCTCATCACCTCCAACCCTTGTTGTCTTTGCTCTCTTTGTTCTGTTGATGTTATTTCCACCTTTTGGTATCTCTCTATCTGCTGCACTTTTACCCTTGCATGTCCTGGTGTTGTGGCCAAGCTTCCCACAGTTCTTACATTTCACTGTTGCAAACTGTCTTGGTAGTTTGTTAGAACCTTTTGACTCGTCATTGGACTTGTTCCTATTTTTTTTTTGTCTACCCGGTGCTCTTCTCATGATTGGGGGATTTATAGGGTCTCCGTTTGATGTATGCCAAATTTTTGGTCCATTTGATGACATTATAATGTAAGAGTAACATGTCAAGAAGTTTGTTTTCCTATTTAAAGAAACAAAAACATGTCAGAACCAAGTAAACCAGAACTAGCAATAAGGCAGAACCAGAATTAGCAATAAGGCAGAACCAGAAGTAATGCAAAACCAAAAGCAGAACTAGCACAAGAATAAAGCAGAACCAGCAGTAATGCAAAACCAAAAGCAGAACTAGCACAAGCAATAAGGCAGAACCAGAAGTAATGCAAAACCAAAAGCAGAACTAGCACAAGCAATAATGCAGAACAAGCAGTAATGCAAAACCAAAAGCAAAACTAGCACAAGCAATAAGGAAGAACCATAAGTAATGCAAAACCAAAAGCAGAACTAGCACAAGCAATAAGGCAGAACCAGAAGTAATGCAAAACCAAAAGCAGAACTAGCACAAGCAATAAGGCAGAACCAGAAGTAATGCAAAACCAAAAGCAGAACTAGCACAAGCAATAATGCAGAACAAGCAGTAATGCAAAACCAAAAGCAGAACTAGCACAAGCAATAATGCATAACAAGCAGTAGTGCAAAACCAGAACAAGCACAAGAATAAAGCAGAACCAGCAGTAATGCAAAACCAAAAGCAAAACCAGAACCAGCAGAACAGAACCAGAACTGAACCAGCAGAACAGAACTGAACAAGCACAAGAGTAATACCAATAATGCAGTTAAAATCAAGTTTTATACCTATAATAAGGTGAAACGTACGATTCTGGATCAGCTTTGTTATGCCATATACAAACAAGAGCATGGCAACACGGAATACCAGTCAAATCCCACTTACGACAAGCACAAGTTTTTGTGTGTAGATTTACCGTATAAGTATCTACACCATTTGTGACACTAAACAAGTTAAAATCATCATCTCCATGTCAAGTTGCGAACCAACCCCCAACTGCTCTTTTTGCCTTTTCCAATATTTGTTGAATCCTAGGACATATATTGCCTCTATATCGTAGCATGAGTTCTTTTTGTTTCACAATCCTTACTGTAATGTAATGTTTCAAACCTTCAAGTAATGTTATGATAGGCTTATCTCTATACTCCAATACAGCCATGTTGAAAGCCTCACACATGTTGTTTACTTGAAGGTCACATTGTGTATCAGTGCGAAATGCTGACCTAATCCACATAGATGGTGGAAGTTGCATCATGTCTTTCCATGCATCTTCATTGATTGGCTTAATTTTTCGCATTGCTTTCTCCCAATCCTGGACCACAGTAGCTCTTGCTGCCAACCAAAGAAGCTCTTTCATATGTCCTCCAGGATACTTTTTTTTCCAATTCCCATACAAGTGTTTAACACATAATCGGTGTTCCACGTGGGCCCCAATGTTGGCAATGGCAGGTACCAATCCCTGAAACATATGATTTAAAAAGAGATTGTTTAATTCAAAAAAAAAACAGAGGGCATAATTCAGCACAGATTACTTAAAAATAGATTGCATAATTCAAGAAAAACAAGAATAAAACCAAAACCAAAACCAGCAGAACCAGAACTGAACCAGCAGAACCAGAACTGAACCAACAGAACCAAAACCAAAACTGAACCAAAACCAGCAGAACAAAACCAAAACCAGAACAAAACTGAACAAGCACAAGAACCAAATAGAACTGAACCAAAAAACAAGAACAAAACCAAAACCAACAGAACCAGAACTGAACCAGCAGAACCAGCAGAATTCAACACAGATTGCTTAAAAACAGATTGCATAATTCAAAAAAACAGATTGCATAAACTTCAGCACACATACCTTTTGTTGATCTGAAATGAATGCATATTGCTTATGCTGAATATTGTTGAGGTCCTCCAGTAAAAGATCCAGAAACCATTGCCATGAGTCTTTTGTTTCTGCTTCAACAACTGCAAATGCAATGGGAATCATTTGATTATTCCCATCTTTACCTACTGCGGCTATTAATTGACCACCATATTCTCCCTTCAAGAAACAAGCATCCAACCCAATTAAAGGCATGCATGTATTAGCAAATGCAGCCTTACAAGCCTCCAAACATACATATATTCTCTCAAATACTGGTCCAATGTCAGACATACCACACTTAATAATAACCGTAGAGTTTGGATTTGATCTCCTAAGTTCATCATCATATTCTCTCAAATGTGCATATTTCTCCCTTTGAGCACCTTGAATCATTTCTATGGCTCTTACTTTGGCTCTATATGCTTGGTATTTAGACAACTTCACACCCCATTTATCAAGCGCCTCAACAATCAATCCCTTGGGTTTCATTTCAGGTGTATGTCTCAACATAGGAACGAATTTCTTGGCAAGCCATTCAGTCTTGGCTTGTTTATTTTGTGCCCTCTTATGACATGTATCATGTACACCATTTGAAGTCCTCTTACTGATCTTCATGTAAAATGGACATTCTGGCTCACACCTAACAATGATTCTCTTTCCATCATTCTTTTTGAAATACAAGTTTCTCTTAGTCTCCATTGCAAAATCTTTAACGGCATTCTTAACCTGCTCTTTTGTATTGAACTTTAGGCCCAACTCAAACCTTACTTCATCACCATTTTCAGGTTGGTTAAATTTAGGAAATTTCCTAACATTCTCTTCATCAACTTCACTTCATTTTGAATAGGTCATCGTGAAAGGAAAGAAAGAGACAGTCATCGTGAAATCATCGTCTTCTCCGTGCGTTCATCGTCTACCGTCTACCCCTGCGTTCAAAGCCCCGCGTTCGTCATCGTCTTCTTTGTGCGTTCATCTTCTCTGTGCGTTCGTCTTCTCTGTTCATCTTTCTTTTTCATCAGTGATAAAATGGCGAGTGAAGATACAAAGTTTTGTGCTAGGTATGTGATTTTAGGGTTTTCGATTTGTTTTGTTATTAACATTATTAAACTCTGTTTGATTTTAGGGTTTTCGCTTTGATTTTAGGGCCAAAAGTTTTTCTCTACACTGTTAACAGAACTAAATGCCTTTTAATAATGTGGTCCATATGCTCTATTGTATTATTTTGTGGTGCATGTGTAGTGTAGGCCAACTTTGATTTATTCAATGGTTTGTTTTGTTCAATGTGGTCCATATGCTCTATTGTATTATAATGTGGTCCATGTGTTTTGTGTAGGCCAGCTTCAGTCCACAGAGTTAGGTTAAGAATTAACCATGGGGGTAGTTTTGTAAACCACCCAGTGAAGATGTACGTTTGTGCCCAAGTGGATGAGGTGAATTGGTCTTGGGATGTAGACTTAATGTCCCACATGCAAATTATTAAAATGGTCAAAATTTTGGGATATATGAGTATTAAACATTTGTGGTACCAGCATCCGAAGTACTCATTTACACGTGGACTTAGACCTCTCAACAATGACGAGGATGTATTAAAGTTTGTTGAAGATGTCAAAGGGTTCAACGTAATTGACGTCTTTGTGGAACATTGTATAGATAATCCTGAATGTGAACCATATCAACCAGATTCTGAACCACTTCAACCTGAAGCAGAATCTGAATCTGAATATGTACCTGTTCAAGCTGAATCTGAAGCTGTTCAACCTGAATCTGAAGTTGTTCAAGCTGAATCTGAAGTTGTTCAAGCTGAATCTGAAGCTGTTCAAGCTGAATCTGAAGCTGTTCAACCTGAATCTGAAGCTGTTCAACCTGAATCTGAAGCAGTTCAAACTGAACAAGATAAATCAGAATCTGAACCAGTTCAAACTGAACCAGATCAACCAGAATCTGAACCTGTTGAATCTGAACCTGTTGAACTTGAATCTGAAGCAGTCCATGGTGAAGATTATCTGAGTGAAGAAGATGAAGATTATGTTGCTAACTCAGATGATGACGATGATGATATGGATGAGTTATATGAGGATGAGGATTGGGACTGGATTTCTGAAATACCAACTGAGATCTTTGTTAATGTTGGTGCTGAAAATTCATTTGAAAGACATGAAAACCCAAGAGGAAACCCAGGGCCTAGTTGTGCAACTGATATGCGCAAGATACTCAAGGCTGAAGAAGAAGACCATCGAAATTAGAAGAGAGAAGAAGAACTCAAGCTCAAAATTCCAAATTCATCATAGAGTTCAAAGAGATAAACACTTGTTTAATTTAGAAATATTTTATGATTATTCTTTTCTTAGAGTGTGAGAGTTATTATTATTATCAGTTTTGTTACAAGCAAACACTTAAAGTTCCAATATTTTATATCCGACCTGATATTGGTTTAGTTTTTTCTTCAATCTGGGGTTGTCAGATTGTTAGGAGAAAACGTGACTTGTAGGGCCAAAGTGGTTCATTCTTTCTTCAATCTAGGGTTGTCACATTTTTATGAGAAGACTTGCCTTGTAGGGTCAAGGTGGTTAATGTAAAATAATTATGTTTTTTATGAAGACAAAGACCAATCAAAGTGATCAAGTTGCAAGCTGAAAAACAAGTCAACAATTAAAGTCAACTATGGTCAAATATGTTAGAAGTCTTATAATATAAAGGTACATGATGCAATCTAATATTCTTATCATTCAAATGAGCACGAGAACCTTTTGTTTTAGCATATGCATCAAAAGAATTTTCAAAGTGTCAAAGTGCATGAACAATGATTGAAAATCAAGTTTTTAACAAAAAAAAAAAAAATCAATGTTGTATTCAAATACAACATGTTGTAGCCAAATACAGACTCAAGTCAGTAGCTAAAAATGAATATATGTATTCAACTATGAGACAATGTATTCGAATATAATTGCTAAGTCAGTAGCTAAAACTAGACTTTTGTATTCTACTACGAGACAATATATTCGAATACGAGTGTTATGTCAGTAGTTAAAACTGCACATTTGTATTCGACTACAATATGGTGTAGCCGAATACAAAACCAAGTCAGTGGAAAAATTCACTGATTCATATTCGACTACAAGGGGTGTATTCGACTACATTACTGCTATAGCCGAATGCAACTGCGAAATAATGCAACTTTTCAGTTCAGATTCAACTTGGATCATTGCATATGTTCATCAAACCTCTTGGAACGATTGCCATTGATTTGAAGTGACGTCTAAGGAGTATGGATACTTCATAGCTTCAGACTTAACGATTAAATTTTTTCAACATCTTAACATCAATCTTAGAACACCTTTATGAAATATTTTTATTTATTCAAAGTCTTACTTTCATATTTCAAGTACAGATTTTACATTGTCATATCATTGAGAAAGGTTCTCTATTGTACTTGAAACTATATTATTCTGTTATCGTTGAACATCAATTGTTATATCTTATTGATCTCAATCAAAATCGGTATTGCTAAACCATTCAAGTGTTGTAAATTAAGGAAAATGGTGTACATGATGCAATCAAAGCCAAGACAATATACCATTCAAAATGGAGTATGATGTTTGCTTAGAATAGGTTAGAACTTTTGGGCATTCGTTCATTTATCAACAGTGTGTGGTAGAGCTTCAAGAGTTCATGTCTCATTACAAGAGAATATTTGGTAGATAAATCTTTGTTCAAAAAATTATACATAGTGTATATATTGAACAAGTTGCAGCTATAGATAATTGGATGACACTTCCAGAAATGAGACATGTGATTGCTTCGAAGTTTAACTTGGTTTTCGTCTAATTATCACTTAACCAATCGTAAACATTTTTTCCACTTAGAAGTCAACCACCAACATCTATGTCAAATTATCGTATGATTGTTATTACATTTGTTAAGAACTTTCACTTCGTGCATGTATTAATTATGATATTTAATTTGATTATATCAACTTTTTTTCTATAGTTTAATAAATTATTGATTTTAAGAGATTTATTTGAAGTTAGATTCTCCTATACCACTAGCAAATAATTTGTGGAAAAATATTGCACTAAAGAAGCACGAGAATGTGAGTTTGTTTACAATTGTCGCATGCAAGATTAATTACAGATATTTCCACGCCCTAGATATGAACCTATTGTAAATTAAATGTTTGATATTTAATATTGTTATGAACTCAAATATAGTGGTTGTTATAAACATTCAAAATACTTAAATAATTCCAAAATATAATACTTAACAAATCCAAAATATTATAAACATCCAAAATCACTATTATCCAAATATTATTTACATATTCAAAATATTCCCAAAATCGATAATTCCATTTATATCTCTTATGATATGGTACTACATTTGTCCAATCTCTACCACCATCACTTTGAGTCAGCAACATGACAATTAACTCATTGATGAGATTGATGTCATCAGGTAATATCAATTGATGAACAAGAAGTTCTTCTGCAATTTGTAATGTTCGACCCTGCATTAAAAAGTACATTAAATAAATTAAAGAAATATATTAAATAATTTAGTTAAAACAATAGAAGACTAATTAATTTAGTTACGTCATAAATTTAAATACATTTATTGTTATATCAACAATAGATGGACCATCGTCAGCAGATTCTGCAACCAAATGACCAACATGAATTAGTTCTCTATGAATAATGTATAGATGAGAAGTATTGTGAAACCATTCCATGTAATCATTCGCACAGTCTGCATGTCCTTGTACAACCACGACAACATCAACTACATGCACAACACAATGCGTAAATATTATGTATATTTCCTCTATAGTGATCGTTTGGCCTATTTTTTCTAACGGTGAACTATGAATGGTTTAGATATGACTATATTGACGCAATATCGTATGAAGCAGATATCATACATCTTCAGACCCCTACCGTATCCACCCTTTAAATAAACAAACATCATCAAATGGTCGCCTCACTTAATGCTCTTCTATGGTGTTCAACTGATCAACATCAATCTCATCAAGGGTTTTCTTAAATGAAAGAACCAAACTCTTATCCCTCTTTAGCTTCCATTGAAGTGCTCTAAGGTTGTCCTCAATATATCTACCAGAAGATCTACAACAATCTAAACATAAAATCGAGAAATGTTCATAGACCTAAGCTTCAATCATTGAGTTAATAATATAAATTATCAACGCAATAAACAACCATTGAGTTTATATGTAAGAGTGTCAAATACCCATAAATTGTTCTAGTCTGATGCATACTAGCTTCGCAGAGGTTGTCATATTGGTAAGCAATAGCCGCAACATCCTATGCATATTCCCCACATGAGTTGTGGTCTTGAAAGCACTCTAAGTAGGCAACACTAACTACTAAGGAACTCTTGCCGCTAAAAAGCGTGCAACCAATAAAAAATAGTAGAAATGTTTTCGCAGCCATCCCCTAATGTTGGTCACGACAACGCTGATAGTATGCTTCAAGTAGCCAACTATATCAAACTATGGTTGTTAGCGTGACATTAAACTCAGGATAAGTATAAGCTTCAGTAACTCCAAGAAGTTCAGCTAATAAATTTGCACTGCCATCTTTGTTAAATATATTAACACTAAAAAATGCATCGGTGATGGGTATAGGTGTGACATCATCTAGAGTAATTTTTATCTTCCTAATTGGAAGATGAAAATTGTTGGTGTCTTGATGTCACCTCTCTACAAAATCAAATATGATTTATTTGTTGATCATTTCGTAACTGCATTTTAGAAAAGAATATAATCATGAACTCTTAACCAGTTGATCCACATCTTCATGTTCAATCACAACTTCTTTCAATTTTTTTCCATTGTTAAATACCCTTAGCTCTCCACAATCTTGAAACTAAAGAAGGGGGAAAATGTAAGTTAAAACACATTATGATAACAACTATTAAAAATTTAATATGATCCTACTTCATCCCAAAGTCGAGTGGTCGCATGATCATCAAATTTCCTAAGTAAAAACTTGTAAGCCGGACCACCAGGATATCCATCAGCCTGTGGAGGTTCATCTATGTACTCTGGTTGGGCTTAATGTTGTGTTTGCTCTTCCTGTTGGGTCTATTCTTCCTGTTGGGAATGTCGCTCTTATTGTGCTTGTTGTTGCTATTGTAATCATTGTTGATCCTGTTGTGCTCGCCTCTGTCGTCACATTTCCTATTGCTCCTCAAGACATTGAGTCTGTGCAGAAGCGGTTGGTCTAACATGACGACCCTCATTATTAGTAGTATCATTAATTATAACTCGGCCTGCTCTACTAGTAAACATAGTGCGCACGATTTCTGCATAACCATATCATAATCAAAATCCAAACACAATCAAATATATTGTGACACAATATTTTTTCACTTATGCAAACTCAGTTCACGTACGTGAACTCAGCTTGATTACATAAAGTCACTCTACCTAGAAACCTATGCGAAATGAGTTCACGTACCTGAACTCAGTTCGCGTAAGAAACTTAGTCTGCGTAGAACCTATGTGAACTCACTTCTCATAGGTTTCTGGGCAACATTAGATTGCGTATGCAAACTGAGTTCACGTAGGTTTCTAGACATAGTGACTTTGCGTAAAAAAAAAAGTTTCATGAAAACAAGAACTAAATATTGTTAAAAAAAAAAATTAAAGAAAAAAAAATAAGAACAAGATTGATGCAAACCAGATGTAAATTTGAGGCAATGAAGATGATTGAATATGTTGGAGTTGTAAAAAATGGAGGAAGAATGAGAGGGGGTATGAGAGAAAATGATGAATATGACTATGAGGTAGAAGATGAAGATACAAAGAGAGGTTAGAGTTGAAGATGAAGATAGAATGAAAGGTTAGTGTTTAAAGAATGTTATAAATAGGCAAGGGCATTTTAGGTATTTCGTTTTTATAAAAAAATGAAGGCGTGTGGATAGAAGAAATGCGGGTGTGGATAGCAAAATTGTAAAAAGTAACATTATAAATGCATTTATATCAGGAGTCAATAAAACATCATTATGAAAAGTCTATATTTTAGAAAATAAAGAATTGTGAGATTAATCTATGCTTTTTGATAGGGTTAATCATACTTGAGAACTTTACTATGCATCTAAAAGTTGTGGATAAAGTCAATTTGGTTAAAAGTCTAATGTTAAGAATGACTTCTCATCTTAAGAATTGTGAGATTAATCTATGCTTTTTGATAGGGTTAATCATACTTGAGAACTTTACTATGCATCTAAAAGTTGTGGATAAAGTCAATTTGGTTAAAAGTCTAATGTTAAGAATGACTTCTCATCTTTATACTTTAGAAGAAAACCAAAGAGTTTCGATCTTTCCATAATTCATTAATCATCACACCAAAAAACATTTTTCATGTCATGGCCGACCCAACACGTTATGGTGGCCTTTTCAAAAGTTAATAAATAAACTATTAATATTTTATTTAATAACTGTAGAAAATATCTTTGACAAAAATTATGGCATTTCAAAAAATGAAATAAGACATTTTAACTGATCTACAACAACATCAAGAACTCATGTAGAATTTTTCATCTTTTAGTTGAAGAAGTAAATAGTGTGTGTATACGTTGTATACGTTGTACCACTCCTTTTTCATCTTTTATAAATAATATTTTTGATGAAAAGTGTGAAGGTTAATCTTTAAGAAAATGTATATCTATAAGTTTAACAAGCACTTTTTCTACAAATAAATATTGTATAATATTTCTTTTACAATTGATAATAATGTAAATTGATTTAATATTTGTTGAGACAATATTAAATTTATATAAGATTTTATTAGTTTTAGTTTTAAGAATATTATAATGTTAGGATTTTTATTAAGTATTTTATGAATTACAAGATTTGTGGAGGCATAAAGCAGTTGTTATAGTGGTCGGCCCTGTTTTCTCGTTGTTTTTACTCTAGTTGATTCCTGTAATTTGTAATATTTTTATAAAAAATTTAAAAATAATAAAAAATTGATTAATATTAATATTAATAAGTAAATCAATTATGTACATGTATAATCAACCATCATGAACACTCATAATATTAACTATTGATTTATTTATTTTACTATTATTTTACTTTAGAATAGTCAAATTCTAAAATTCAATAGGAATATTAAGAAATATTAGTTCTTTTATTATTAAGAAATAAAAGAATTTAAAAAAAATTAAAATAGACTTTTAGTCCTTGAAATTTAACTTTAATTCATTTCCTGATTAAGTCCCTTTAGGGGTTTTTTCTCAATTTGGTCTTTAAGTGACAAATTAAAAAAATTATCCATTTATAGATTGGTCATTTAAGCTTCTACTAAAATATACA
>JBBPBR010000006.1:44296834-44328846 GCA_037974775.1 Cicer pinnatifidum
AATTTTTCTCAAAAAATTTGATGAGAAATTTATCAAAAAAATTGATTTTTTTAAATAACCGATTTTTAAACTATGAATAAATCATTTTTTAAGAAATAATCAAACTTTAACCGATTTTGAAAAAAAAATTAATTTTAAAATTAAATTTTTCAAAATTGACTGTTTAATTATAAATCGATTATTTAACCATAACCAATTTTATAATTGGTTTTATAACCACTTTTAAATTAAATAATAAATTTAATTATAAATCTAAATTTATATATTAATTTTAAAATAGATATGATTTGATTTTTTAAAAAAACCAACCATCTACGCCCCTAATTCCAACCCATAACACAAAAAAGATGACAGCTGAAAATATATTTAATATACTAAAACATCAATATATAGAATTCTCTCCTTTGTCACTATACTTTTTAAAAGAAAAAAAGTCCTCAATTCTATCATGATAGAATGGGTGGCAGTTAGCCACAAGAACCATTGGCAGTTAGCCACACGAACCATCACTAAAAAATATATTTTTATTTTTTTGAATGAACGAATACCAATATTATTAGATTTTACATTTTATTACATATTTAAATTTATGACTTCACAATTATTTGTAAGTTTATATAGCTATACACATAAAATAGATAGATTTTTTTTTCTTTCTCTAATCCATTTATGAACAAAGTAGATGTGCTAAGAGGTACCCACGTATAAGAACACATAAGAGTAGTAAAGAGAACCATTCTCAACCTCAATCAAATAAAATCCTCACAAGTAGGAGATAAATCAATTTGTTCTCAGATATTTATGTTTTTTATTCCAACCATTGACAATGTAGCAATGTTCTAATCTTGAGCAAATAGGTATAAATGTTGAGTTTTTTCAGGGTATAAATTTTTTTTGTAGTGTTTCCAATATACTATGTATGGTTGATTGTAGTTGAGTTGTATTTGTATTGATTTGATTTGGAGTTATATATTTTTATTCACGGTTAATTTTAAATTTTTAGTTGCTCCTTTTATATTTGATTAAATTTTAATTTGATTCTTTTAAATATAGTCTTATAAATATGCTTTAAATCAGAACAATCAAATAAAATAAAAATCAAGTGTGGACCTAAGTCCATTGTCTCGCAAATCAACATACTACAGTAAAGGATATTTTTGAGAACTTGCATCATGGCCGATCACGCCATTTTGATGAAATTATCATCGTCTAATCAACATTATACGGTCGTCCACGAATCCTGTAATCAGGGCCAAAATATAGCGTAGAAAAAACGTACTCAAATCTACTCCAAAAAAGTATTTTTGGTGTTGATAAAATTTATTCCTTTGTTTTTGTTACTTCCATCTAAAACAACTACAAAGAAAATTTTATTAGCAATAAAAATTGTTAAAATAAGACTCAAACAAATTTGATGATGAATTTTTTGTAAATAATTTATTTGTTTGAGTTGAAAAAGACATTGTTAGTTTATTTAAATGTACAATATAAAACGTTAATAAACTCGACTTTTTTAAATAACTCTCGTCAATTTTTTTTTGAGTGCTTTAATTTGAATTTTATATAATCAAATAACTCTTATTATTTTATATATCATTAATGTGTTATTTAAAAAATAATACTTAAGATAATAAAACGTGAAACACTAAAAAACCATATTTATAAAAAAAAAAAAAATCATTCACAAATTACTTTATAAAAATGTTAAGGGCCAAAACTGTAAATCACCAAACATAAACGCATTTAAATCTTAAATAATTTGAGTAGATGTTCAAATTCGGAGTGCAAGTTCATTGCATCTTGGAAAAATGATCTTATTACTGATGCATGATGCGGGTCTTGTTGCTTTAAGATGGTACTCTCAAATTTCGGTAGACAAATCCAAAAAAATTATAGTTCTTAAAAATAAATTAAAAAATTATTAGTCTCACTTATATTTCATAAATAAAAATGAATATAGATATTATTTATGATTTTTAAAAGACACAATAAAATTAAATTTTAATTGTGTATTGAAATTATTTTAATGTATATTTTTTAAATTATAAAATTAATAATAGTGACATATTCGAAATTTCTATCATGAATAAAAGATTCAAAATTTTACACTGGACCAACTAAATTAACACATAATTATTAAATATGTCTATAACAATTAAAAATATCATAAACGATTTAAATCGGAAGTAATTTTTTTTCTCAAGTAAACCTGTTTTTAGGCCTAAAGCCTTGCTTTTAAAGGCTTAGCCCTTGGACTGGCACGGTAACCGCTACTCTTGTATATTTATAATTAATTATTTTGTCTAATCTTAATTGGAATATAACAATTAAGATTAGGGATGAAAATATCGACCGACAGAGATTTAGGATCTTGTCTATGTCAAGTCCAGGTCAGACCTAGACCAGATCAGACTTTTGCTTAAATAGATAAGGGCAACACTTCTAAAAAAATTTATTTAGTTAAAAATGTCATACTACAAACCACGTAATAAGTCTTTAAGTCTATTAGGCCGACTTATTTAAACAAATATAAATAATATTTCTTTACTATAATTATTATATTAAATTTTAATCTTTTTGTTATATATTCAATTTTTAATAATTTACACATATTAGCTTTATTTAATTTTTGACATATTTAAAAGTATTATTATAAAATATAATTTAAATATAATATATATATAAAGTAATATTCTTTAATATATTATGTTAAATATCAAAATAGAGTTTAACTTCATTGACATATTAACTCGTTAATTTATTTAAATATATGTTTGATTACTTATTTAAAAATATAAAAATAAAATAGACTTTAAAGTAGACTAACAGGTCATATCAGACTTCTATCAAGATCAGACTGAAGCCTAAAAAGTAAGGTCACATGTGAGATTTAGACAGGCTACATGCTGCCAGATTTAGGCCTTACCAAAACCTAACTCGACCCAACCTATTCCCACCCCAAACAATAGTATTGGATAAGTTATGATCCTCTTAATTCTCTCTTGATTTCTTATCTTCATTAATATTGTTTTGAAGTATTTTAAAGTGTTTTAAAAATTCAAAAATCAACAGTATTAAATTTATATTCTCAAAACATTGATAATAGAAGAAATAAAAACAGGAAAAAATAGAGAATATGCTGAACTGTATTAGACAAAACCCTTAAAATTAAACATACTGATTAATGTCATTTTTTAAAATTTATGCTTTCATATTATTTATTTGTTTATCTTAAAACACAGTTCAATCTCCATTCCTTTAAAAAATAGAGGATCTTTACCCACAATAAACTTAACGGTTTGTTTTTGCAATCGAATCAATGTCAAACATACAGCAAATTGGAAGCTACTATTTGTAGATTCTGTAAATCACAGTAAAATGTGCATTGGAAAACTAAACCAACCTTACTATGATTACAAGTTTAATAATTCACGGTCAAGTTGACTCTGCTCTAGTTAATTAGGGACAATGTTAATAATTCACTCAATTATGAGTACATTTTTAGTATATTACATACACAAATTATTAATAAAAAAATGAAATGAAAAATGTCAATATATATAAGGCTTATTTGAGGTATATCATTAAATTTTTACGGTAGTATACCATTAATTCTAAATTAAAACAAATAAAAACCATACCATTACAAAATATGCAACTTCTAAATTCAATTATGTGGAAAATTGAAGTCAAACTAAGCTTAATTTTAGCAGTTCGGTAAAAACAAAAGGTAAAATTTTTATTCAAAGACAATAAACCATCGTTATTATAACATTACTCATGCACAATGAAATTTGTTAAAGGATATGTATGTCTACAAAAAAACTACAGACTATTAAATACCTCAATTTTACTTATTAGACGTTGAACCTATAGATGCACCTTCATGTTACTTGGGGGGCAGCGTTCAATAAATTAATACGTATTTATTTTCAAATGTATGGATGTTTAGTTATCATCAGTAGGATCTATTTAATAAATTTTTTTAAGATAAATGTGAGAACAATTTAAGCTGACAAAGTTAAATAAAGTAACACGTATATGTGAGAACCATTTAAAAAGGCATTGAAGAGAGGCTGCCCGGCAGGTTGGCGTTGGATGTGAGAAATGTAAGACACTGAATGTGCATGTAGAACTTGTAATTCAAAAAATGGGTAAAATTTTCACTACACATCCAAATGCATCAGAAAACAGCATCTACACAAGATCATTTCACATTTTACTGCCATTTCACATCCAAAAGTAAATAACACTGGACTCGATGCTGTTCCTTTTTGTATATAACAAAGGAGCAACATCCTATTTACAAAGTTTCACGCTGCAAAGAGGCAAAGACAAGTGAAAATGAATGGAGAAAAAACCACGATCTTACAAATTTTAAACAGATGTATCAAAAATTATCAGTCCAAGTAACAAGCTTCAACATCACCCTGCAAAAAGAGATTATTAACATGTTAGATGCAACTGCATAATAACCTCATTAATTAAAATATTCCATTAAAACTATTCCACAGGATAGTCACAATAAATCAACATCATTTTCATTCTAATCTATCATCGAAACGTCTTAGGCCAGATAGTTACAATGGGAAAAGGCAGATTATATAAAATAATATACCGTATAGGAAAAAAAAAAATTATATAAAATAACCACACAAGGCCACTTAATCGAAAAGGCAGATTTGAAAATGAGGAATTATACCGTATAGGAAGTATGAATCTATAAACAGAAGGACCGAGAGCCTGCACATAGCACCACTAGATCACAAGGATAAAATGTCACACCCGGTTATGGCATTTTTAATGCCTGCTTCAATTGAGCAAATGCAGATGGATGCATACTGCTCATTGCAGAATTAAATGATTCTCCGTGAATAGCAGCACATGTTTGTAGATTGTCTCTCACAGAGTCCTCAAGTGACAGCTGATTTATACGGTCTGATAACTTTATCTATAGACAAAATTAACAATGCATAAATTCATTTGTTTTTCGTACAAATATTGAAACATTCACAATTCCAGATTGGTTATTTCATATAGCTTTCATTATCTCTCACCTGTCTTTTTCTGAATTCTTTACTAGGAATAGTACCCTCATCAGTAGACGTACTGGAGCTCATGTCACCACTGTTATTGAGAACATACACAAAGAATTAGGTTCGTAAAACATGATGGTTGACATTTAAAACAAGGGCCACTTATAAAGTCTAAAGTATGGGTTGCTTTAGGAACTAAACACATAATAGACTACACAAAACACATAGGAAGCTGGCCCAAATTACAATTAATCTGGATGAAGTCCGAAAAACAAGATTGTGGGCCCATTAGTTACAACTTTTTAAAAAAATGATTTTTAAAATATTTCATCTTTTTGTTACAACTTTTTTATAAGACAATTTACTAAAAAACTTCAAATGAAAAATTAATTTATATAGTTTCTCATAAAAAATCATTTGAAGTATTTCATCTTTTTGTTGCAATTTTGTTTTGATAATAAAATTTCAAAAATGTTTAAAATGAAAAGCTATTTTGCGTAGCTTCTCATAAAAATCATTTTCGAGTTATACTTTTTTTTTAAAATGTGATTTTTAATATGTTAAATCTCTAACAATAAATATTTAAGTTATTGAATCTCAAAATTACTTTTATCATATGTAACAAGTGAGTCTGAAATAGCTTTTATTATTTTTGAGTAAGCTCCCATTAAAATGATTTTTAGACATATAAAGCTGAAATCACTTTTTTTATTAATCTACAATAAAAAACGGGCCCTATATTACAAGTACAAAAGGCTAACCTGGATTCTTCCTCTGCCAAGTCATCATTTCTGCCCATAATTACACTAGTGCAAACACTGCACAACAAAACATAAACGGGTCATTTGCTCCTTATTTGCACTTAAAGTACGCGCCCTCTGGACTTGCACATAAACAACTTTATATCCCCTATAAAGACAAATAACTAATTGTACACTAATAAATAATGTTTGTTAACATCATTGATCTTTTTTATATAATAAAATACATGATTGTATTCCCTAAATTACCCTTTCACTTCATCTAATTTTCTACGAGAACATTCATTAAGTTATTTTACGAGAACATTCATTAAAGGATATTTTTGAATCAATAAGATTAAAAATGGTGATGTTAGTTAAAATTGCTTATATCTAAGTCCACCAAATATGACTTGTTATTTTTTGTTTTTGCTTATATTTGAGTCTGGAGGGAGAATAAATTTTAAAAGTATTAGTACCTTAAAATTTGATCAAGTTTGTCAAGTACTTGAGGCAACCTTAACGTCAGAATTATTGAGAGAGCTAAGCCAATTGTCTTCTTCTGGGTGGAAGAAACATTATCTACCTGGAAAGTTATATGTTGAATAAGAAAACATGCATAATATTGTGAAACTGTTTCTTTGTTTTTGAAGGCTCAAAAGCAATAAATAAAATAATTACAAAACTTTCTATAACTATTTACACGATATGATACATAGATCCTAATCTTATTTTCAAATATATTAATTCACAACAAAAAGGATGAAAAACATTAAATACATCAAAATAATATGCATAAACTTAAACCGAACCACTTAAACAAAACCAGGTATTGATTTTAAAAAAAGATCAACTGTTGCAATAAATTTCAACAAGGGCAACATATAACATCTTTCAGCCATGGGCAAATATTTTGCAAGTCCATACCACTTCCTACTCATGGCGGAGTATAAGTAAAAATGTAAATGCAGCATACTATTGAACCTTGACTAGGCCACACTAGCATTATGTGAAACTTTACAGGTTTTTAAAAGCACATACAAGATACAAATATGCAATGTGTCAAACCCAAACACCATTTCTAAAGCATAACCACACCAACCTTATCAACCCAAATGTCAACCAGACAAAGAAGTATATTTTCTTGAACTGGGATAGATGCCGTCTGAAGCAGTTGAGAAGTCGATGGATCTGACGCTAGTTGGGCAAGTGAATTTGTATTCATCACCAAAAGCCTTGCCAGAATGGCAGCAGAAGATGCTTTAACAGATGTTTTAGAGGGGTCTCGGTCATCTCCTCCACTCAAACATATGACAATTAATTTCTGGAGAAAATAAAATGATACACGAGATGAAAATTGTGTCTGCAGCTTTTTAACTATAAACCATAAACTGAACACACACATATCTTACAAGTATATAACTAGACTTACTTGTAATGTACTGCTGATAAGTGGTGGCACTTCCATGGGGAAACACTGTACAGAGGAAAAGTCAAATGAACATTATGTTTTTGAGGATTTTTATGTTATGAGAAACAAAGGTGCAGAATAATCCTACCTTCTAAATTAAGACCCAAGCAAAGGAATTTATGAATACAAAAATAGCATACTCTCACTGTCTCACAAAGAGTGTCACTTTAGTCAAAAGAATTTCTCTTAAAATGAATGTCATTCACAATTTTCAATGAAACTTGAATTATTTTTTTCCTATACTACCCATCAATGATTACTATATACATAACTTCCAAAGTATTATTATACTTTGCATTGATAATAGTGAAAAGTTCACTAATAGTTAAAATTAGTTTGGTAAAAGGACTTCTTTTTTTAATTATTGAATTTCTTAATGTGTGTGCAAAAACTTTAAACAAAACTCGTTGTGAGACGAAGGGAGTAATATTATTGATGGCAATTCATGGCAACAAGCCAAAAATCTGCCATAACAGCAGATAGCGTTGTGGCCTATGGCAAAAGTAAAACGGCTATAGTAAACGTAACATAAAACATAAAAAATTGTGTAATATAATTAAAAATCTAAGAAGAGAACATAACTCAATGAGATAAATAAAAAAGGTAAATGAAAGCGAGAGAGTGAATAGACAAAGGAACAAGAAATATTGAAAAAGGGAGGTTACCGAAGGTCATAGGAGATGGAAGAGCAGAGGCGAGATGGGAGATTAAGTGAAGAAATCAAGGAATGATATTTTAACCACCCATAATTTATAATACATGTAGATATAATATCAACTATTAATTTGTTTATCAGCGATTGATATTACTCACATATTCTTTAAAGTGAGTTACTCATTTAATAGGAGTTGGATCCTTATTCTCGATTCAACTTATCAGGGTTGCTTTTACATTTTAAATAAAGTAATAGCTGGTAATTGTTTAAGGATTCATAAAAAATATTATTTTTAAAGAGCATATCATCTGATGGTTGTATAAAGGAAATTGGGGTGAATTAGAAAATTGCTATAACCAACTTATAAAAAGTTGGGGAGCATGTTCCAAAACAAAAAGGTTGGGGATATTTATCTAAAAGGAAAATAATAAGTTTAACTATCACGTGTGGCATGTATGTTTTTTATACATAGGGACTCACTCAGTATAAACATATGTATGAGAAGATTTCAGAGTTACTAGGTTGGGTCCGTCACTGGGTTGACCCATAAGTTGCAAGCTAGGACCTACAAAGCTACCTAATAGGAATTTAATTAAAGCTTAGGGATAAGAGCAGGGAAAATACAGTTTTTAGAAGATTTCAGAGTTACCAGGTCGTAAGTCATAATATTGTTGACAGGTTGTGTTTGTACTACTAGTATTACACAATTAGTACTTAACCTAGTTAGTAGCCTAAATAGCAGTCTGAGGTTAAGTTAGTGTATTTCTTTCAGAGTTACCAAGTTATATTAGTCAAAATAAAAAGATCACAGATATACTCACTCTAAATACATGATTTAGTTAGCCTATACAGTGACAATAGAATATTTACTGCCTATCAACAATATACACAATGTTAACTTTTCAAAAGAAATATATATACTCAATGTTATTATCGGCTTTCTCTCTTTTCCATTATCATCAAAAACCTTTTCATAAGAAATATATGTACTCAATGTTACATACCAAAAACCCCAGCAGCGCATACCAATTTTAAAAATAACAATGGATAAGTTACGAATAACATACCTGAATTAAGATATCAACGACGGGAAGAATAGAAAGTAGACCTTTGTCATTGACATTACCAACAACTAAATCAAGAATTTTAGCAATATTTGTAGCATGCATGCTTAGAAAGTCATTTCCACCCAAAATTATGTAATCTTCAATTATGTTCACTGCAACCTGTACTTCAGATAAAGAGAATGTAAAAAAATTAACCAACATATTAAAATAAAGGTCACTAAAAACTTGCTGCTATGGTAAGGGAGTAATTAATTCAGCAAGAATAAGCAACATTAATAGTTATAAGCAAATCAATGGTTTCAAGCAGCAAAACACAGAACAAAATGCAGAGAGATACCCTTAGCTTAAACATTGATACCTCTACATCAAATATAGTGAATGATTAAATAATTCTGTATTGTGCCACACAGATCTAGAATATAACAGCTGAGTTCTCTGGAAACTAGATGAAAGAAAACTACATTGATTTGATTTCCATATATATTTGATTACACTGTTCCCAATGTAAAATTCAACTATGCTCTTTAAACAATTTTTCTTATGTATAGAACAGTGATCTAAATATAGTATAAGGTACAAAAACAGTGGCAGAAAGGGGAACTAGGAATAGAATAAATTTATTGTCATTAATTCAAATATTATGTATATCACATCATACAAGTACATGAAACAGTTGTCTCAGTTCAACAATCATCTGTGTGAAATGTTTACATGAATATTTCATCCAAGAGCCACTACTTCCTAGAGCCCACTATCACATACCATCTGTCTTTTGAAAACAAAGACCAATAATTAATTTAAATATTTATATCTATGGAGCTAAGTCTAACCTGCAAATGGTCGAAGTTTCTTTCCATAATCCCCACAAGGCTTGAAAAATATGATAACAATTGAGGCACCATTGATGGAGCTTGCGAAAGCGTGGCCTCCCATAACTGAAAGGTTATGCAATAGAACTTTCATGATCTATTCTCTCAAAAATGTACCCATCTAATTGGTTTAAACAAGACAACAGGATTACCAGCATACTATCTTCAAGAAGATTGAGTTCATCTGGACTATTTATATCAATTCCATTTCTTAGAAGTGGCAATAGTATATTGTAGCAAATGGGAGATTGATAACCAAGTGCAATCACAAAGTTTCTCAAAGCAACCAGAAGCTGAATCTGAAGCAGACTTTCACCAGCAGATTCCTCCCAAACCTAGCCATAAAAAAAAGCAATAGCGAAATAAAGCAAATTCAATTTTGCTAAGCTCGATGTTTATAGCTACTCTGCTATGCTATCATTGTCACTTTCAGGATAAAAACCAAATAAGAAGGTGACGAACATGCTAATAGGTTTTTATTTAGTCCATTAATCCAATTATAATAGTTTCTACTTACTTGGCAACTGAATCTGGTTAACCAGAATAAGTTGAACAATAAAGTAAAAAATAAATATCCTACTGCGTAGAAAGCTTTGTTGCATGTTCCTGAATGTATGTACATTATGCTAATCAGAATCGCATCAGAATCTTTGGAACTGTACATAATCGCCCGCCAGAATTGCTAGAAATCATCGTAATCATTTTTTATCTGGAATGCGCACAATTTCTTCTAAATATCTTATTCATATTATATGTGGAAAGTCAGACCAAAACTATTGCCTTTAGCAGCAAAGTAATAATAACATGGAAAAGGTTACACTACTAAAACGTCGAACGATGAGTACTTAAGTATTCATGCCATACCTATTTTCTAGTAAGAAACTGATTCACAATTTATTGAAAAACAAAATACACCTCTTCTTTTCTTGTGAACCAAACCAAGCATAAAATGAACAGAACATGGTAGATAAAATAAAACAGAATCATGCTTATGTTACCTTCTGAAAAAATTGCACCAACTTGTTTGCAAATGGAATAACTTGACTAACATGTCCGATCAGGATAGAGATCAAATTCAAAACCTGAACCTGAAGAAATATTTTAAGAAAATCAACTACAATTCACTAATGGGACAAATTTGAAAAGGAAATTTAGATTTAGATTATTATTTACACATGTTTGCTCTTACCAACCTTCACTTAATTCTAGATACCTATTACAAAAAGAAAAATCTAAAAGAATGCCTAGAGATAGTGTACCCCAACTGGATGCAGATACCGTACCAGGTAATCAAATGTGATGCATAACCGAAACTTCTACAAGCCAAATTTAATAAAAGTCGAAAACATCCAAGCCTCATCCCACCCGGTGAGGTTGACTTCATGGATTAATCAATACCTTTGATACCAATACTATTGCGCCCAGATGCACAAACAGAAAATAGTGTTAACAGAAATCGACCAAAATTTTAGCATGATCTGACCTACAGTGACCTATAAACCTACATGATGCATCTATCCAAGGGCAAAACTAAAAAGTTCACTACGATCAATGAAGATTGCCATGGAGCACTTCAACCCCAATCCTGACAGACTCAAATCCTCATTGTTGCTGATATTTTATAGCCTTACTTGGCATGATATTTCATACCCTATACAACCATGTGCTTCCCCAACAAATCTCCTTGAAAATTCCTTGCCAGATAGAACCACAGGCTTTTTAGGTTGGGCTACATTTAGTATCAAATACAACCCATTTTATAGCAGTCTTCTGCTTGCTTTTGTATGACCATCATCACCAAAAAGGAATCAATTTATCACTCTCTACTTTAGAGGAGAACCTAAACAAAGTTTGAATGGTTATGGTTCCTGGTCACAATCCCTACTCTGCATGAATTTTAAACTCCCAACAGAGGAGGATTATTCCCTTCCATCCCTGTCATTACACATTTCCCAAACAGTCTAAATGCATTTACTGTTACATTGAGAAAGAAAAAGTTGCATAGCAGTATGTTTTACCTTTGAATCAAATTCTTGAACTTCCTCAAACAACTTAAAACATGAGTCCCAACAAGGAGGAAGAAGATCAAGAAACTCCCTCTCCGAAAAGTTTGCATCTTCAACATGTAAGCAGAGGGATCGACAGGCTGCCAGCTAAAAAATTAATTTGCATGGTTAGATTAAAAGAATCAAAACAAAGATAATGAGACACAAATATATTGATCAGCAGAGAAACAGAAGTAAAGCCAATAGTAACATGTGGCTATGTCACATACCCGGACAGATAAATCTTTACCCTGTAACAATCTGATTAAAGCACAATATACAGGCCTTTTTGTCTCATCTTTAATCTGCGAAGAATAGAAAAGCCAAAAAATATAGTAAATACAAATGGATTGTTCCTTATTTGAAGATTTTAGACAGAGTAAGAGAACAGAATAACGAGCTATTTACTATGATAAACATGTGTCACATTGAAACTATTAAACCTGTATTGATTTTGAATTGCAATGGTTAGGTCATGAGAGATAGCAATGGATCAAATCATGAGTAAAATTGATGGTGAAAACATGGAAATTTACTAACAAAGGTACCAAATAAATTATATACCTCAGAAACCCACTGCCCCAAAATTACTGCAACTTTACGATGAATAATACGCAGGTTTGGATGGTCATTTGAGAGTTCGTGCGATAAAGCACCATTAAACCTGCAGATAAATGTTTTAGAACAAATTTTCAGATCACTTGGTGCTCAAGACAGAACCTAACAAAATAAAAGTCTAATATCAATAATACAATAAACTACAAAATTGAACTGTCATTAAATTAAAGAGACAAAAATCTCCATGCTTTGGATATTTTAGGTAACCAAGATACTATTAAACATGGTTTTCCCTTAGTATCCTTACAAAAACAAAAACATACATTAAATGAATTTAACTTTTACTAAATGAATTATGGGTAAAAAAGTCTATAATTATCTAAATTTATTGTTTCTTAATACGTGCGTCCAAACCTAAAAGGACCAAAGATCACAGAGAAGCAAGTGACCCTTGAGACTTGTTGCAACTAGAGGTCGCCAAATATCTCTCTCCACATGAGTTATGTGCATATCTGAATCTGAAACTGTGCCTCATCTAATTATCCACTGCCCATCTTTCTGGTAAGCCATGGGTATGTCCTTGGATCAGCTTCTACACATTATATTCAAGGGTTTGATGAAAAGGAAAATAGCATTTTGTTGCAATGTGCTGTTCATGGGTTTTTTTTTTGGTTGGAAACGAATGCTTGCATCTTCAAAGGTGTATATTCGCCTCTGATACGATAGAATCATTTTGGATATGGTTTCTCTTTGGTGCTTAGCTTATGAACTTTTTAACATGAAAAGTATTATCTACACAGAAAGAGATTTGACAACCTCTTGTACTTCTATCCTTTTCTTCTAAAAAAACATCTTCCTTTATCAAAAAACAAAATTAAAAATGCCCATCTAATTAAGCTCCTCAATGTAATTCATTTTGTTATAAACAATTCTTGATCACCCAAAAATGGATAGCTCTGATAATGAATTAATGATGATGATGATAAAAAAAGTAAAGGAATTATTTCTGTTAGCAAAAAGCCCAAACATTATTGAGAAAGAACTGATAAATGATATACTCCATCCATCCCTAATTATAAGACTTTTTTTCACTTTTTCTTTGTTCCTTAATTTAAAAACTTTCACAAAATTCCACATGCATTAAATGTTTCTTAACAAAAAACCGCCTTATATAATTTACCATTGAAAAGCGTAAAAAAAATGTCTCTTATAACATCAATATTTGTATGGGTAAATATGTAAAAGTAACACACTCTTGGGACAAATGTATAAATAGAACTACTTTTCCTAATATCTGTGAGCTTTGTTGGAGGGTTTTAGAATAAGAGACAGCGAAAGTAAACAAAACTACCAAGTTCTGTTTCCTACAAATAATAGAATCAAAATATGGATCTTACATAAACATCCAAAGCAACCACATATAATAAGGTAACATAATAGCTAAGCTTTAGACTCACCAGTCTTTAAAGCTCAGATAGTTTGAGAGTTCATAATAAACATAGGCAGCAGCACCATAAGCAGCATCTTTAAGAAGCAATGCAGAAGTAATTTCTGTCACTGAAGACGGGCAATTGTTCATGGTCTCTTGAAGAAGAGAAACCACAACAGGGCCTAGCAGCTAAATTAACAGTCACGATAGCACATACATTTTAATCTAAAGTCATTGAAGTATCTCAAAGAGAAAAGATACAAGATAACCTGGGATGTTTAAACACCACTTACTTGGCTATTATTTTCAAACAATACAATGTACAGAGCTTCCGCACATGGCCTCAATTTTTCTGTCCACTGGACCATATCCTGCTCGTGATGAAAAGACTCAGGGTTACGGTACCACTCCTCCAAATCACTTGCTGTCAGAACAAAATACCTGTTGGGAGCTAAGGGAACTGTTTAGTCTGGAAATAGAGAGCATGATCATGAGGATACTTATAACTAACTCTAGATGCAAATTAAAATTATGGCATGTACAAATTTAAGTTGAAAAGTAGAATACCAAAAAAATGTGAAGTTCTTCCATTTAAAGATAATCATTCTGTTGATTGGATAACTGAAGTTGTTAAGAGAACGCTGAGCTAATTGAAAGTAACAATGTTGAATTGGTTGGAAATTACAGCAATCCAACTTTAGATACTAGGTTGAGAACATGGTCATTGATAATTATGTTGAAGAACCTTTTTTTATCTGGGGAAGAGTTTGATGATGACGATGATGTTGGAGATGATGTTAGTGATGGTGAACATAATGTTGTAAGAGGATTGAACATTTGAAGATATAGTCATATGTGTTTTGAAATGTTTTCACTTTTGGAACTTATGTTTTGATGTTGTTATGTATTACTGTCGTATCTATATACTTTGCTAATTTGCATTATTAGGGAGTTATAATTAGGAATGTTGAATTATTATTGTGTTACTGGTGTTCTATTATGTATTATTTATAGGTTTTTTTCATATGCTTGTTATATTTGGTAAATGCTACAAATTTAGAAGTTGAGTACAGACCCTCCACAATCTTACACGGAGTTTCGAATTTGACAAAATTGTGTATAAACTAACACATGGAACACCTTTAAACCTTACTGAGCTGAGAAAACAAGACATATGCAGGTCAAATAAACAAGCCAAAGGGTTGTGAAAGTGAGTACCTTGTTATCAATACATTACACAAAACAACAATCCGCTCATTGGGGAGAAGGGAGGTTACAACACCACCAACTGCACTGGAAATATTTTTCTTCATCTGCTCCAGTGTAACTCCATTTTCATCCACCACCCGACCAGTAAGAATTGGCTTGTACTCCTTACATTCCAGAATATTCTTAATCATCACCATACATTGAATGAGAAATTGTTCAAATGACAATAAAATTGGCTCAGGATCTGTTATCCTATTCAAACAGAAGTCCATAACAGATGAAAGCACAAATTTATCCCCAAAGGAGTAAGGATGTCTTCCCTGAATGGCAACTAAAATTTTCATTAATTTGGTACATGCCCTCTTTACAAAGTCCCAAAATTTAGGATACTGCTTTTGAAAAGATGAATCTGCAAGCATAGAAAATGTCCCAAGAAATAAGTACTTTATAGAAAAAGCATAGAAAGTGAACAAATGTTGTTATTTTTTATGTCCACTAATATGAGAACTAGACATTGTAGAGTGAAGATGGAAGGAAATATTTAAAGGTTCAATTTTCAACATGGCATCTTGCTACATAGAAAACAAGAATATGTGTTGTTAGGGTTCTTTCTTTGAAAGAACCATAGAGGAAAGGGAGTTTAGTCATCTCTGATAGTTTTATTGATTAAAGGTAAAGGTATATTTCCATTGCACTGGAAACTTTTACAGTCAATTCTAAACAATGTCAAAAGATCCCTATAAGAGAGAAAGGAAGTCTTATATATAAACCTTCCAATACAACAAAGCCTAAGAGACTAAAACAGGAAAACAAACAGAAAATAACTTACGAGTAAGCTACTAACAAATTGATAAGGAAAACTACTAACACACCTAATAATCCGTATCCCTGTTATTCCTCTTCTGACAAGCTAATAGGGGATTATCCTATATATTATTAATACGCCTCAATATACTTTTTTTGCTATATTATTTATTTAATTCATTTCTGTTGACACTTCACCTCCCATTGTCGACTACCATAGAGCAATGCTGGTCTTACAGCTTTTCCTTTGAATTTGTTAGAAGCTATGCAAGCACAAATTATGCCGAGTACATTTCTCCATTTCATCCAACATTTTGACTGTGATGTGTGACATCCAATCAATCTCCCCAGCAATTTATAAAATGGATTCAAGATACTTAAATCAACCAATTAGTGGAATGATGGGATACTCAAGTTCACCTCTAAAACATTGCTAAAATACATCTTAGTGAAATTGTGAGCATTTTGTACACTGCCTCTCACACTCAGAGACTCACAGACAAAGTCCCTTTGACTCCAAAGATTTTCTCCACAACTCAAGCTTTGAATTTACTTCTCTCAACTAAAAAACTATAACTATATCATCCAGCATCTCAAAAGAGCATGCATTAAAACATTAGTTATTGGGTGTGCCTAAGTACGTCCAATACCAAGGGACTGAAAATTGACCTATAGTACAAATCTTCCATTACTCCTCCTAAGTCTGCATGCCAGTAAGAGGAAACTTTATCCACATCATGTTTGGATCATCAATTTCCTCATTAAAAATAACTAAGATGTAAATGCAAAAGATTACTTTATCTAGCACACAATGACGAAATAAATCTTGTCTAGGAAACAAATGATTCTTAACATTTTCATCTTAACAACTTAGATATTATACAATTATTTAACTTTGTTAGAATATTAGAAAATATCTTTATAATATATTAGAATATCTTGAGTTATTTCGTAGGATAAATTTATAACCATAGACAAATCTTAGAATATCTCTCATTATTATTATGATTTATTCCTGATTTAGGATTGAATCTATGTTTCTGTATAAATATATATTACTATTGAGTCTTTTGTAATCAAGTTACCATTAAGCAATTATCAATAATATTCAAGCTCTTCATATATTCTCTAAAATCCCACAACTTCAACATGGTATCTAGAGCCTATTTCGAACCTATTTGACCAACCCCGCCTCTACTCCTTTGTCGAGTTCCCAAAAGTATGGGAATGTAATAATAGTTTTCTCTTTTTCGATGTGATCTCTTGATCCGCTGCTGCCATCGCCGTCACCCTTATTTTTGACGGCTTTTTTGGTGAACGGCCACTCCATCAGCTTCACCTCTTTCCAATCGGCCCACATTCCAAAGGGTGCCACCAAAAGCGGTCACATGTGTCGTTTCTTCCTCCGACCATCTAATCCATGTACTGCCGCCTCCCATTGCATGAGACAAGGTGTTCGACAGCTGTTTAAGACAAGACCTTTCTCGTTGAACTCACCTCGGCCCTCTCGTTCTAAATTTGCCCTCATATTCTAGTTTTGGGCTACGGTTACACCAGCTACAGTACAAACAACACTTTATTGCTCCTTGATGCATGACTATTCTCTCTCTCTGATGGTCCCAATGCCGCTGGGTCATCCTTTTGGCGTGTTTAGAATTTGTTTTGTTGCTATTCACTCAGTCGATCGACATTTCCGTCAAGTTTCAGTCAAATCGATCGACATTTCCGTCAAGTTTCAGTCAAGTTGCACGCATTCGGTTTGCTTCATCTGATGCTTCTCTTTCCTGTCGATGAGTTTCCCTCTACATCCAGATGCACGTTCATCGATGTACTAGTCTTGTCGCTTTCCCTAAAGCAGTTGTTAGACATAACTTCAAAGTTAAATATTTTGGGTCTCCCGTATTAGTTTGAAGCATCCGAATGGAGTTTTTAGATGAACAAACCTTGCTTTGTTCAATTACTTGTCATGGATTTCTCTTAGGCTAATGATCATTCTGACTATCTGGTTAGGCTATATTTATAGCAATTCTCTCCGACTTCACCTACACATTCCTAAGTCGCATTAACATTCATTTTTATTATTTTGCGGAGCAAATTATGTTTTCTTGTAACAAGATAAAGCTTAGTAAGCTTTAGCTTGAGGGGGGTGTTAGAATATTAGAAAATATCTTATAATATTGTTTATATTATATTAGAGTATCTAGAATATCTCTATTATTATTATGATTTGTTCCTGATTTTAGGATTGAATCTATGTTTCTCTATAAATAGATATCAGTATGGAGTCTTTTTAATCAAGTTACCATAAAGCTATTATCAATAATATTCAAGCTCTTAATATTTTCTCTCCTCAATTCCTCTAAAATCCCATATCTACAACAAACTTAAACACAAGGATAAACACATGCACAAGAAATAGAAGTCTCACAATATGGAAGAAATGATTGAATGGCACTTAGGAGAGTAGGTGAGACTTCCTTGACTGGTCGAACCTCCTACAAAATAGTAATACCAGGCCCAATATCTTAAATTTTGAATTGATTAACTTGAAAATTAAAAAGGTGATATAATCTTCAAGACAATAGAGGATGAAAACACAACAAATAGATAAATCACCTGAAAACACTTGGAATCGCTTTGAAAACCAGAAAAAATGAGTTGTCGTATGATTTTTGAACATAACAACCATCTCTCACATGTAAGATAAAGTTCATGGCGCTGATCATCAGCATTTGAATTATAGTTTTGAGAAAGAGCAGAGAAACCATGCAGTATTGCCTGCACATCGCTTTGCCAGAGCCGCCAGCAATAATCAAAGAAATGGGATGATATCTGCCAAAGAAATTGGTTGAAGATACTCAATTACTCAGAAGAGTATGTGCAGGATATTGAACAGCAATCTTGTTCAAGAAAAATCACATCAATCAGATACAGAATTTAACATCAGAAAAGGTTCAAAATAGGGAGGGGGAGATAAAAGAAGAGCAATGTACACATGTACATCATATGCCTATATAAGGGGAAATGGCAAGGTAAAAAAAACAACCCCTCCCTGTCGGATGCTTAGAAAGCAGTTGCTCTTAATGGTAATAACCTAGGAGCAAAAGGAGGGTAATTAGTTACAGTTTTCTTTATACAATTAGTAGGAGCTATGAACAAGGCTTGCTATCAAAGAGCCACTAGCAGGTAGAACTAATCTTTATTACTATGATGACAGTAAGAGCTAGATGTCATTATATTAATAAATAAACAAATGACTCGGTGGCCCTTTTTTGTGAAAATGTTATCTTTATTTTTGTTTTTGTCTTGGACCGGAAAAAATTACTATAAGCCATCATCGCCAGCAGGTCAAACAATACCTCCTATATATGAAGAAATATTATACTCCATTCATCCAAGCTATATCATTTAGAAAAGTGAAACTACTCTTTGATTTTATATATAAGATTTTTACCCTTGGCTAAGTTTACTACTTCATCTACACCCACATGTGTAATCTTTTATCATGTAGCACAAAGATTAGATACAACGCTATGACTTCCTATCCACAATTTCTGCTTTTTGTTGAGCTTCAGCACATTTAAAATATGTAATGATACATTCTCCTAACCAATCCTACAATTTCCACAAACATAGAGTAATAAATAAAATAATTAGAATTTAGAACATCACTAAAACCTTCTATAAGTAATGAGGAAGATTATTTGAAGGACTCATTCGAAGAACATAGAGCTACACTTTAAAAAGCTCACATCCAAGTATACTAAACATAATAAGAAAGGCTTTCAAAAAATGTTATTACGGAAAAGCACATGAGAACAAGCACATAATCTGGAACTTAAAGTCACTTCCTAGACATTAAACTTTACGCATAAACTTTACGCATGATGATTTGTTTCACAGATTTGTAGCTTTGTAAACAACTTTTAGAAGGTGTGGGATTATACGAGCATTGCTAAAAGTTCCTATTAGTCAAAACAATTAATTCAAAACTACCGATCTAATGGTTTAAATTCAGGAAAACAATCCACCAAAAGCAATGAGCCACACTCACATGCAGATATATTACAGAACACACTGAGTTGAGTTATATACATCAATTCCAGAACAAAATGCAATTAAGCATCCCTATAGACCAACAAATTATCAAGGAAGAGCTAGATTGTTTGGGACACAACTTTTAAGGTGGATAAAAGAGAATGGTGATACTGCCTCCTAAAAAGTTTAGTGTAATGAACCATAGAATTAGAGCCTTCTATAGTCATATATAAGTTTCAAACAATTGACCAATAGAACCCCTTTGGATTGCTACCCTCTAACATCAAGGTATAAGATAAAACATAATCATGAAAACCATGAAACATTTATATTTGTAAGACTTGGGATCTATATTAGTAGCCATGCTCTCTACGTTATGTTAACAGAATGTCTGTTAAGTTTTCTTTTAATAAAGATTTTCAGAGGACCAAAAAGAAAGATAGGACTAATTATTAAGGTTTACATGTTATTCAGATAATGATAGTTGGCATTTTTAAGTTTGCAATGTACAGCATAAAGGCAAAGATTGAGACAACTTAAACAATAGAAAAAAGAAACAAGTATAAAAGGAATCACACCTCTGCAAAGTTGCGCTGGTCCGCAGTAAGGCGTTTCGTAGACAACTCCTTCAAGGTCCTAAATAGAATCATAAAGATTCTGTGGGAGGCAATAACATCTGCTGATTGAAGTTGTTGTGATAAAACCAAAAAGATGTCTGGCCTGAGAAGTCATTACATTAGCATATTAACATATAGAGGTTGCTTTAAAAAGAAATGATAAAATCAGAAAATATAAGAATGCATACAAACCAAACGACAAGATAACTGATATCACTATCCAGCAAAAGAAAAACACCTTGCAAGTTGATAAAGCTCATCTCAGATAACACTTAAAAATTGAATGCACAACAAATGAAATTAATTCATAAAAAGACAATTCAGGCAGATCATTTTATAGCATATACCAACAGAAGTTCATTCAGCTAAATAGTGAACAGAAACAGGAAAACAACTAGAGAAGCAAATGTAAGGGGAGATGGAAATTTCAATTGCAGCAGTAAAGACGGCATAATATTCTTGGACACAACAGAAAGAAACATCAGAAAGTACCATTCTTTGGGATAATCAATGCGAGCAATCTTGGAGATTAGCACAGCCAACATTAGTGCTATCTGCATCTCGAAAAATGAAAGAAAATAGAAGAAGTAAATATCTACAGCTTATCACAAATTCAAAATTATAGCCAATAAAATAAAATAAGTATGATAAAACACTAAAAGTCTACCAAATGGGAGGGTGGATGACTATCATTTACTATGAATTCTAACCTAAACCATGACAAAGAATCTAAAATTCTAAAATCAAACAACAGAGAACAGCTTGGTATCCTATGAAAATCGAACAGCACTGGTTATGAACCCATCACTGAATGAGACCATTTCTAGGACCAAAGTGATTACTTTTTTATTTTGCAATAATCAATATTACTAATTAGTATTGTAATTATTGTTAGTAGTGCTAACAAAATAGAAGTCTAAACAAAACTATGAACAAACCAAGTATGAAATCACTAACAAGCACCATCCAAGACATATAAGTCATTATAATGCAGTTCTAAAACAACACCTGATCATTCTCTTCTCTTAAGTGCATCAACAATTTCTGCCTCAAATGCATTTTCTCCACATTGCTAATTCCCCTAAACAAAACGAATAAACAAAAAAAGCCAGATTACAATCCACACACTGCATGTACGATTCAGCTTGATTTTTACACATTAAAAAACTAACTCTATGCGGCATTTTGATTTCTACCTTTTTTCTGAACATATAATAAGCTAATACTAAAAAAGACACTAATTAAAATCACATTCAGAAGCACTTACGAGGAATCACGGCGGTGACGCCAGTAGCGATTAATACTGTTCTTAAAATACACAGTAGCCATTAAACGCACATCAACCTGAGACGCTAAATCCTTAGCAGTAATAACTTCCTGTAGTTCCATTAACAAAAAGCAAAAGCTCAAAAACAAAACAAAAAACAGAAAGCGTACAATGCGAAGTTCATCGGAACCCTAAGAGAGAGAAGGAAATACCAGGAGGCATGAGCAGAAGCCAGGTCTAGACTCGGATTGAGCGAGGGCTTCCTCAGCGGGGCCACGTAAGCGGTGATCGGCGCTCATGGAATTGGCAAGGAGCGAGTACATCGCCGCCACGTCGGAGGCCGAAAGCGCCATCGGCAAACGACGTCGTAGAGAACCCTTAGTTTGTTGAGTTTTTTTGTGTGCGAGTGGGGGTTAGAACTTTAGAAGAATGAAATGAAATCAGTGTTCCGTGCGAAAGGGATTTATAGATATAACCTATAAAGCTAGTTTGGAAATGGAAGAAATGAGAGTGCGTGTTTCAAGAGTGAGTGTTTATGAGAGAGAGTTTTCGTGTGTAACTCAGACTCTTTCGTGCATTTAGCATGGTACGAAAATGGGGGCGTAGAAGCTTATTGGGACCCAAGCCAGGAGGATCATTTTGGGCGTTTCAGATTTTAACACTGCCACCATTAACCTCTTCGCTTGCCAACTCATTTTGCTCTTTTTTGTTTTTTTGGGATCTTTTTATGGGCTCGTCTTATGAAGCTGTAAGAATCTTTTTTCCCTTGTATTGGCACCCCTTCCTTTTACCATTACCATTACCCCTTTATTATTTCTACTACTTCAAGTTGGAGTAATTAAGTAACAAACTTTGGAAGGTAAACGTATAATACAAACAACAGTAATATAAGGACATAAAAGGTTAACCACCGCACTAAACCATAGATAATTAAACACAATGTCTTGTTAAATTTAATATATATAGGGGAGATAAAGAGTTTGTTTAGGTAAAATATGTACAAAACATATTGAACACTAAAAATCGTGTATCTTCCCTTTTTGTTGGCTATTATTACGTAGTTGTAAACTATAATCATATTTAACTTCATAAGTCGAATATTAATGCAAGAAAAGGAGTGACTGAAAAAGAAAAATATGAACAAAACGAATTAGTGACCTAAATAGCATCAACTAAACTTAGATATAATATTAATTAATTAGCAAAAATAAAGTTTCAAGAAATATGAGTTTAATTATATTTTAGAGTGAACAAACGATAGTCTATAAAAGAAACATTCATGTAAATGATTTCATCATCAAAAGTAAAAGAAATTATTGGTAATGATTTGTTAAAACAAATTCAAATAACTTGACTGATTGAGGTTGTGGAAAACATTATTTCTCTTTTGAATTCACCATTAAGTTCTTGAAACGGAAAAAATAAAATCATAACCCTTTATCTTGATGTAAAATGTTAGAATCCGTAAACTTTTATATAGTTTGAAGATGACCGATATTGAAAAAGTATTTGTGTACTACCTATTCAACAAAAAATATATATTTAATTGTGAGCTACACAAGCAAAAATGCAACTTTTCAACATCATGTACACTCAACCACAAATATTTTCTTGAAAGCAATAAAAAAATACTAAAAAAGTATATTTAAATTTGGATTTTGAGGAGAGAAAAGTTGAATGAAGAAAATATGTAGTAAAAAATTATATAATAGATGAACAACATTAAAAAAAAATACTTGTTGATGAACAAATAAAAGTGTTTGATTAAAAGTAAATATCAAAAGCACTTATATCACAGATGAACAACATTAAAAAAAATACTTGCTGATGAACAAATAAAAGTGTTTGATTAAAAGTAAATATCAAAAGCACTTATATCATATTTTTAAAATTTTATTCAAGAGATAAAAAACAACTAAGAAAAAAGCAAACTTGTTTAAAAAATAGAGAGAAAAAAATAATGTCAAACAAAAAAGAAATACAAGAAAGTAGTGTATGTGATAAAAAGGCAACCCTTTAATGAAATAAATAAAGTTTATAAAAATTGTAAAAAATGAAAATCATTTATTGACAAATAGAAGCTTAAAAAATGAAGGCTACATGAAAATGGATGATTTATAAAGATGAAAATTTTGAAAAAATAGAGGAAAATAAATATTTATATTTCGTTCGAGCTTGATGGTAGCTGGAATTGAAGTTTTGATTGTTGAAACTAAAATATTGTAATGGTGAAATTTGAGTTTTAGTTTGTAGTAAAAATAAATGGTGATAGGCGAAGATGGAAATAAAGTGAAAAATTTCGATGGAGAGAAAGAAATGAAAAGATACATTGAAAAAAGATTTAAAATTTAAAATGAATGTTACTTTTGAGAGAAAATGGTATGTCAAAAAAGTCATGAATCTTGTGGAGCAATAAAGTGAAAATTACTCAATTTTAATGATATGTCAAATTTTAGAGCAATGGTATATTTGTATATTCAATGTCAAATTTTAGAGCAATGGTATATTTGTATATTCAGTGGCAATTAGATGTTTATTAGACTTTATTATAATATTATTATTTTTATTTTTGAAATATCTTTACCTATTGGATAATCAATAATGGTATTTGAATATCAATTTAGGCACTAAAAATTTACAACTTCTTAAATAATAAGTGGATCCATTTGAAGCTACCATTAAATGGACAATTGCCACTTATACTATTTCGATTTCTTGAGAGATGTCTCCGAATAAATAAATAAAAAAGTTTGAAAAGATATTGGATGAAGGAATCACAACAACTATCCCAATGAAAAAGTATAAGAAAGTTTGATTTAAAGAGATTGGATGAAGAAATCACAACAACTATCCCAAGGAGCCGACATAGTAGTAGTAGCATCTTTTCATTCAATCCTTGACTCTCATTTATTGGTTGTTCCATAAGGAGATACATTTTGATCTTGGGTTTCCTTCTATATATGAGACTTTCCTTTTGTATTAGTGGACAAATGATAAACTTCTGCAATAACTTTTCTGATATAGTGCTCAATTTCTCAAAACTTGGTGATTTCATTGGTTTGCTGCTATATTTTCTATCCTTTTGTTCCATAATTCTATGATTCAATTTTTTTTACAAAAATGATGCATAATAATAATAATAATAATAATAATAATAATAATAATAATAATAATAATAAAAATAATAATAATAATAATAATAATAATAATAATAATAATAGTAATACTATAGTAAAATAAAATAGTTCTTTTTCTAAAAAGAATGAAAGGGATCCTATATTTCTGAATTAAAGATTTTTTTAATTTATAAAATAAAAGTAAGGATTTTTAAATAAAATGAAATAAAAAAAATAAGAATCTTTATATCATTTGAAACTCTTAATATATGGTACCGACAAAACCCCTAACTTTACTTTATCTCATTCCCTTTTCAAGTATTAACTAACACCACCATATGCTATCTCATTCACTTATTCTATGTGGTTTCAAGCAATGGAACTAGAAATTAGAGGACAATTGGATGATAATGTGTGCTTCCTTCTTGTCCTTCATCATCATCATTGTATTGTTCTTCTTTTTCTTCCTCTCAAAACTAAATTTTTTCAAGTTCTTGTTATTTTTTTTTCCAAGTTTTCAAATCTCATATTTTAAGCTTGACTTTCTTTAGGATCTTTTGTTGATTGTTTGAGCTTACCCGTATAAAACCATCAACGAAACCGAAAACCGCGCCACCCGAAAACCGATCAATCTAAATGAAAAAATAGATAAAATTGGATCAGTCTATCTCACCCACGGTTTGAGTTGGTTGTGATTTTTGGGCTTGAATCCACCATATGTGGACCATTGTCCACCCCTTGCTCGAGGCTTTGTATATCAACATATTCGTATATGAGGAAAAAGTTGTCTTATTTGATCTTTAATTGTATTTCTTATTATATGCTCATTATTATTTTCTCGTTGTCCCAGTGAAAGAGAATGATGGTTGTCATTTGTTGGATTAGGATTATTGCTTGTAGATGTAGTGTGATGTTGTGAATAGATGATCATATTCATAGAGAATAAGAATATTCTCACTTCAGTTGAAAGAAAAACTTGTGGAGGAAAATTAGAGGAGATTGTGAAAGAACTACAAAGAACGAGAGAGACACCACAAAGGAATAAAAGAAGAAAACTAAGAAAACCACGACCAGGAAACCACAATCCAAAGATTGGAGAACTACCCAACACTACTTAACACCACAAGTGTACATATAATTGATTGTGATATGTTTCTTTAGTGTAAAAAAAAAAAAAAAACTTTTTACTCCTTATACATAGAGATGACAATAAAATATCCACCCACGGGTATCCATCCGAACCCGCTTGATTTGGACGGAAAAACGTACTTTAATTGTCGACATTAAAATTCGGGGGCGGAGACGGAGGTGGTGATATCCACCCCGTACCCGCACCCGAACCTGCCTCGCAAATAATATTATTGCAATTTTTAAATTTTATATACATATACATATTGTATATATTTAATATTTTTTTAAATATTAAAAATTATAAATTTATCTCTATAGAAAATATTTTTAATTTTATTATTATTTAATAATAATTATTTTATTATAATAAATATGATTTTTAAATTTATAATTATATATATATATAAGTGGATGCGGATGCATGCAGGGAAACTCGAGTCCAGTTGCGGGTAGACATGAATGTCTAAATTTGATACCTGCTATAAAACGAGAACGAATGCAAATTTTTCCTGATTAATCGAATGCGAATGTGGAGGAAGCGAAATTCGTCTCCACCCCATTGTGATCGTTTCTTATATGTGATATATGAGCGATATAAATACTTTTATATTAACAATTCAATTCAAAGACTATTTATCTATTTATCCAAGTAGATGAGATAGGTAAAAAACTTTTTTTTTTTTTTTTTTGTCCTTGAGAAAAATAAACCATTGCATTTTATTAATAATCAACGAAGCAATAGAAAGAGAAGAATGGTACAAATTTAGATACTATATATCAAGTGAATAACCGAAATTGTTGGTCTCCTAACAACTCTCGTCTTCAAAGTTGGAATTATCGGAAAAAATTATTTTAAAATCTTCATTAATAATTACACTCTACTTCCAAATTATTGAAATTACTAGTGTAAAGAAGATCTATCATACTTTACACAAACGCGTTTAAATAAAATAATAATTTTTTTTCAATTTAACAAAATATCTTGATTATAAATTTAACCGTGTTAAATCTTTTGAATGAGAATTTTCCCCTCATTTATATTTCTACTTCAGTAAATGAATTAATCTGTTAAGGATATCCAATTAAAAAAAAAAATCTACCATACTTACATTTATTATGAGCTTAATAACCATATATTCCCGGTGTAGAATTAGTTTACGTGCATATTCCTTTTTCTATTATTATTATTATTATTATTATTATTATTATTATTATTATTATTATTATTATTATTATTATTATTATTATTATTTATACAAAAACAAATAAAATGAAGTACTAAGAGCATCTCCAACGGGAGGTAAAATGAGTTCGTCCGCCAGCGTGTAATTACTTAACTTCTAGTTTTTTGTGGGTTCACCGTTGGAGTTGTGCCAAGGTGTCATCACGGTACTGTCAGGAAGCAACGGTGCTTCGTAGCAGTTAACTTTTATTAATTTATTAATAATAACAAATTTATTATTTTTTATTAATTTATAACCGTTAACTTCTTTTTAATTTATTAAATAATAATAATTTTGTAACCATTATCTTTTTTTTTAGTTATTATACCATCGTTAGCCTTTTTTTTTCCTTTAATTACTATTGTTAGCTCATTAATAGGAACAATTTGTTACTCATACTTTTTTTTCTTTAATTACGATTGTTAGCTCATTAATAGGAATAATTTGTTACTCATACTTTTTATTTTAATTTTAAATTAAATTTTATTTTAATTTTAAATTAAATTTAATTTTAATTTTAAATTAAAATAGTGTATAATAATATTAATTAAAATATTTAAATTAATGTTTTAAGTTATAATAAACTTAAATATAAATAAAATATTAATGTATAAATTAAAGTTATGAGATATAATATGGATTTTTAAAAGTTAAACCGTACCGAAGGAATAAATTGATTAAGGGTGATGTGGCCTAGTAGAACCTATTTAAATGGAGTTCACCGTTGGAGTAAAAAAGGAACGAGTTCCTTCAAGATGATGTGGCACAGTGGACCCCATCTAAATAACTCATTTTGAGTTCACCGTTGTAGATGCTCTAAGAAAGTAAAAAATCTGAAATCTTATTGGCCAGAATTCGTGGTTACACGTCAAACTGCCACATCATCATACAACTATATATATAATATAAACCTCGAGAATTCTAGAATCCTTCCCGCGAAAGTATTTACAACTCCGAACAAAGATTCCGTCACCGTCATTCTTTCCTCCGTTCAACATTTTCCGATTTCCAAAACTCTCTCTCACAACTCAATAACAGATCCAGGCATGAAGACCCGTTCGGCCACCATATTCATCATCGTCATTGCCATGTGTTTCCTCTTAAATTCGGAAGCCAAAACAACGGACCCCTACAAGGTTCTTTTTTCTTTTATTTTCTTTTTTAATAATAATTTGGGGTTTGAAAAATTTGAGGTTAAAATGGGGGAAATATATTGAAATTTTTAGAGTTTATTATGTGATTCGAATTGAAATGTATAATGATAATGATAAGTTAAATTGTATTGCATTATTGGGAATTTGTTACTCATAGCTTTTTTTTTAGTTAATTTGTGCTTTCTATTCCTGAACCTTGGTTCTTTTTAAAATGGATAGTTCATTTTAACATGCAAGATTGCATTTTTTTGGGTCTTATCTTTGGCTGTTGTAAATCACATTATTTACTTCTGATATTGCCATAGTTTATATTTATCAAAAATTATGAACTTGCAAGTTCGTCTCTTTAGAGAAGCATGAGGAACAAGATTGTTCCAAATGGGGAAAGTGGGAAATTTTATGTATTGATTTGAAGTGTATTGTATTGTTTTGTTTGCATAAGCTGATTGCACATTTTTCAATTTTTTTAGGTTCTTGGGGTTGATAAAACTGCTAGTCAAAGAGAAATTCAGAAGGCTTTTCACAAGTATGTCTATTTTGTATTTTTGTTGCCTGCACATGTTAAATATAGTCGTCTCTGAAAACTTGACTCATGTATATTGTTTATTTTTCTTTCAGACTCTCTCTTCAATACCACCCTGACAAGAACAAGGCCAAGGGTGCACAAGAGAAGTTTGCTCAAATAAATAATGGTATTGAAAGTTGTTTTCCCCCTCTCTCTCTCTATGCCATACACACACTTGGTTTCTGTTTGCAATATCAAGTTCATTCTTGCTGAACCAAAGATTTAATTTTTGGAACAGTGAACAAAAGAAAAATATTTTATCTTTTATTTTTTATTTTTTTATTTACTTACCTATTTCGTGTTTGAGGATGTTCATTTTGGTGTATATTTTTTGCCCCTTTTTATCAGCATACGAGATTTTATCTGATGAGCAAAAGAGGAAGAATTATGACTTGTATGGAGATGAGAAAGGAAATCCTGGATTTGGAGCTGGCCATCCTGGAGGTCAGGGTGGTCCAGGAAGCTTTACCTTCAGACCAGGAGAACAATGGGGTAGCGGTGATCAGGGAAGCTCGAAGTCATTCTCGTTTTCCTTTGGTGGTTCTGGTGATTCAAATTCTTTTGGATTCGGTTTGGATGATATTCTTGGAAATTTTTTTGGTGGTGGTTTTGGGCCTTTTGGCAGTTCATTTAGTTCTCAATCTGGGTCCAAGAGTACCCCTAAAAGTTTTAGATCCTTAACTTCAAATATCTACAAGAAAGAAATTGTTGATGAAGGAATGACTTGGCTTTTGTTATCTTATGCACCTTCATTGAGGGGAATCCAACAATTTGAGTCCATTATAGGGGAGGTTTCCGGTACATTGCAAGGAGCTTTGAAGGTTTTTATTTATTTTTGAATTTTGTAAATTTTCATTAATTGTTTTGTAGTTGGCATGACTTATTGTCTCCTTTTTGACAGGTTGGAAACATAAACTGTGAAAAGGAAGCCTCATTCTGTAAGGAGCTTGATGTATATCCGCGCAAAGCTCCAAGGCTTTTTGTTTATTCTTACAAGGAGAATGAAAAGGGTTCTCTAGTGGAGTATCGTGGTGACTTGGCTGTTAAGGATTTGAAGGCCTTCTGTCAACAACACTTGCCAAGGTTTTCAAAACGGATTGACTTGAATCAACTTGATCAATATAGCACGACTGGAAAGTTGCCTAGGGTGCTGCTTCTCTCCACCAAAAAGGACACTCCTGTAATTTGGCGTGTTCTTAGTGGCTTGTATCGCAAACGCCTTACTTTCAGTGATGTAGAGGTATGCAAGTGCTGGTAGTTAATTCATTTGTTTCTCTAGACATTTAGGGAAAGCCTAGTTGTTTGTTTATGGGTTAAGAGAAGATAATTAATTCATTAGTCACATGGAACGTCTATGTTTAGACTCAACCATCATATATGTTTATAATCATTTACAGGTTCATGATGTTTCTGATCCGAGAGTGAAAAAGCTAGGAGTTGATTCACTTCCAGCTATTGTAGGTTGGCTACCTAACGGAGAAAAGCTTATTCTGAAAACTGGGATTTCCGTGAAAGATATAAAATCTGCTGTACATGATCTTAGTAACATACTTGATAATTTTGAGAAAGAAACTAAAAAGCAAACATCAAGTCAGTCCAAGAAAGCACAAGCTGATCCAGAAGATAGCCATATTCAGTTGCTTTCTCGGTCAAACTTCGATGCTCTCTGTGGGGAGAAAACTCCAGTTTGCATAATTGGTGCATTCAGATCTTCAAAAGCAAGGGAAAAGCTAGAATCACTTCTCACTTGGGTAAGTGAAGATTTCATTTACTTACTTGTTTAGAGGGTATATATACAGATTTTATCTTGTGCAGATTCTCAAAGGGAGCACTATTATTTCAGGTCTCACAGAAGTCCTTGTCAAGAAAACCAAATCGAGGAGGCAGCTCTAGGGACTCCATTTCCTATGCTCTTTTAGATTCTGCAAAGCAACAGTCCTTTCTAAACGCATTTGACAAAACAGGTTATAAATCGTCAGATAAGTTGTTGATTGCCTACAAACCTCGGAAAGGAAAATTCACTGTATTTATGGGTGAAACAACAATAGAGGAGGTAGAGAATTTTATCAGCTCCGTTCTAAGCGGAGACGTACCCTTTAGGGAAACACATAAGAAGCCTGTACTAAAATAGAGCATTAGTTAGGTTGCCTACAAAACCTCACTGGGTTTTGCTGTATAAATATAAGAGATAGAATCAGATCAGTTTCGGTACTAGCAAGAGTACATATGATACAAAACAGAAACATTGATAAAATCTAAAAATTCTCAAGTAGCCGCTGATCCAACTAATTTTGCACATTCTCTTACAATTTTGTCATGTATGAAAGTTTATAACATTTATGAAAAGATTACATCCGAGTTTGTGTAACTTGATGGTAATTTTGTACAAAATAATTCTATTATCTTTTCAGTGGGTGAGTCTGTCAATTTTTATCCACTATTTTGAACACCACTAATAGCTTTGACATTATTTGTTTGTTATCATCCTTACAATAAGTTAGTTTTTGTTTATAATAGTAGTTAAGATTGAAATTTTTTAAGATTGGTTGATTATTTCTTATTTTATTATGTCTCCACTCATTTTTATCGACATAGAGGTTCCGCCTTAGATATTTTCTTTGGTTATAGTGTCATAGATCCGGTTATCGTGTAGTGGTGATTGTACAAAATCATGAATATCTGACAAGATCACACAACTCAAATTTAAACTTCAAAATTTTATATTAAACAAAAATAAAAATAAATTCTTATAATTTAAACCATCAGATCTTAATCAAACAATTTTGAGGTGATAACTACACACAATTTTGAGTGTATTTAACTTATTTTTCAGAATTATTAAGGTTCACCGTGAGTGGTTACAATTATATGATTCTAAGTGTCATTTGTCTGCCTTTTCTGATATTGTAATATATATTATTCATGAATATAACTTATGTCATTTTTATTTTATTTTTGATATTCCTCTTTAATCTTTTTTTTTTTTATTGTGCATCGTATTTTTGTTGTTGCTCAATA
>JBBPBR010000006.1:44340606-44351502 GCA_037974775.1 Cicer pinnatifidum
TGATTAGTTGATAATGTAATAGAAAAAAAATGAGGTGGTGAAATGAGGTAGAAAAATAAAGAATCATGATTATTTTTTTAGAGTAAAATCATTTTAATTTTAATGTGTTAAAAGGTGGTTTATTATAAATATCAAATTGTTTATATTTTATAAACTTGAAAGATATTCATTTAAAAAACTTGAAAATCATATTTTGAAAACAATTTTATCAAACAAGTTTTTTTAATAGTTTTTAAAAATAGGTGTAACAAATAGACTTTATTTTATTATATTGTTATACGAATTTCTAAAAATTATTTTTAAAAATAGAAAATCAAAATTTAATCAAAGTGTTTTTTGATTTTTCTATTTTAATGTAACATTTATTTTGTCAGTTGTCTTAGTGTTGCGATGTTTTTTATTTTTTTATCTTATTACAATGTTCGTTTGATTCAGATTAATAGATCAACTTTAATTATATATAAATTAAATCAACGATTTTGATATCTTAAACATTATAATTCTATAATAATACGAATATTTCAAATACTTGAATTTGGATATATGTTGATATGTTATCATTTTATGACATCTAAATATTGTGAGTTTTGTTTACCAATTAACGATTTAGCGACTTTAATATGTTGAGAAATTGATCTTTTTAATCTGGGCCTTTAATAGAAAGAGTGAAAGACCACAGTGAAATCACGCTGTTTCTTTTCCAAGCCCAAGATATCTTCTCAAATCTATGACACAATAATAATTATTTTTTAAATTGGAGAATACTAATCATTAATCGTTAGTTTTTGTTAGATAGAATCTGAACTCATAACATTTTTATCACTTAAATTATTATGTTTCTCCTCAAAATACTAAACAAGCTTAAGACTCTTGAAGACAATAATATGTAACGGTTAATTATCTAACGTTGAAAAAAATACAATTGATTACCTTAGTTAATTAATTATTGGGTTAGATATATTTTTATCTTTATAAAATTTTAATATTTTAATTTTAATCCTTGTAAAAAATAAATATAATTTTTAATCTTATAAAATTATTATACATGTAGTTTTAGTCATGTATATTTTTAAATTAATTTTGTAAGTATATTTACAACGTTCAAAAAGTTCTTCTTAAAAAAACTCAAAATTATATTTTATACATTTTTATGGAGGAATTTTTTATAATGTTCTAAATTTGTATGCAAAAAATAATTTAAAAATTTTAAAGTTGAAGTACAATTATACATATTTCATTTTAGTAGAGACTAAAACCACTAGCTAAATAATTTTATAAGAACTAAAAATTATATTTATTTTTATAAAAATTAAAATTAAAATTAAAAGGTAGAAATTTAATAAAAATTAAAAATATATTTAACCATTAATTATTAGGAAAAATTATCTCCAAAATATTTTATCATATTTAGTTGTAACATATTCATTATTGATTTTTCCCCCCCACATAGATCATGTATGTTTATAAACGTTTACTATTTAAAACTTTTATAAAAATAAAGCACCTATGTGAAAAAAAATAATAAAATAAAGAACTTAGTGATACAACTAAATTACATTAGTTTTTCCTAATTATTATCTACTATGATAATACTATAATAATGATGTATCAATTCATTATCATTATAATGTGTCCAAGTTGAGTAAACCAAGTTTATCTAAGAATTGATTTTCAATTAATATGTTGAGATGTATCTTGATTCGATTTTTGTTTCAATTTGATCACTCCCTGCATATATGAAAATGTGGAATAGAAAATCACAGGGATAAATGATTAATTTTTTTACTTCCTTTTCAGTCTTGACTCTCTGATTGGCTAGAAAGTGCTGTTTTAGGTGGAGACCAAGGTTGGACAAGCCATGCAGTTTGAGGGTAGCTATATGGTTTGTGTTGATGAGGATATTATAGCTCTGTTTTGTGCCAAATTGTTTGTCCAGTTTTTATTATGTTGTTGTTCATGTGTAGTTAGATTTTCTTTTGGCTTTTCCATGTAATTTGATGCAGCACAGGGTCACTTGTTTTCTTGTCTGTACAACACATAAAACAATTTCGAATGTTTTATGAAATTTGGGACACTTGTTTTCTTGTCTGTATTTTCTTTTTTTTGGGATTGTGTCCATAGCATGATCCAATTATTGTGACTTTCCTTTAGTATTTGAAGAGAAGATCTGTTTGACTGTGAAGATAAGAAAGATAACATAAGATGAGTTATTATATCATGTATCAATTTAATATCTAAAGAATTATTAGATATTATAAGTTAATCTTGTACCTTATAATATGTCTTAACTTGAATGAATTTGGTTATCATATGCTCGTCAATTACCTCACCTTAGTAAGTACAATAATCATATGCTCATCAATTAACTAACCCATTTTCAGAAAAATCCAACACCAAACAAACAATAATTACAAAGAGAAGGAACGCAATGAGGAAGAAAATAAAATCTGGAGCCTGAGTTTAGCTTTCGCAGGATTGGGCTAAGGCCCAATAGCCGCTGCATATTGGGCCCAACTCCGATCTGAAACAAAGTTCAAGGAAATTTTAAGTAACGATAAATAATTTAAGAAAACAACTTAATGTTTACAATTTCAAATTTTAAAATAGTGGTTTATTTAACTTTTTTATATGAATTTTAACGTGACAAAAATACCCTTCACGTCTATATCCACGCATTAAAATTAAAATTACTTATAAAATGTAATTAACACACTCATCACACATGCAAGCAAGAAATTAACTACGTTAATTGATGGGTATCGTGTTGAAACTATTGGTAAAAATTTAACTGCAACAAAAATAAATTGGCACAATTTATAAAGTATACTCAAAATATAATCAAATATAAATATAGTAAAATAGTAAAATAGTAAAACAGTAAAACATATTATAAAAAAAAATAAATTACACTTTTAATCTTATAATTTTAATCAAGTTTTAAGATAAGTCTTTTATGTTTTTTTTTTGTCAATTAAATCATTTAAGTGACACTCTGTTTGCAAGTTAATTTTTATGTTATTGTTGAATGTTAATTAAAAACAACTCATATAATTGATTTTGCTTTAATTTACATGATCAACAATATTTTAAGTTTATTTTTTTTAATTAAAATTACAAATTTTAAATTTTAGATTATGTAATAATGGAGTAGAAGAGAAAGATGATTAAGATATAAAAAATAAAAATTAAACTTAAACAGAAACTGATTTAAATTTTGATGATTCTAAGTGAAATCTTTCAAAACTTAATTAAAATAAAAATAATTTTCTTTTATAATTTATCACATGAGTATCATTAAATACGCGCCAAGATCATAATACTCACTTGATAGCCACATCACGTCGTACATTCTAATAAATAAATAAAAGTGGACAAATGAGAACCAGAGTTCACCTAAGCTATAGTAAGACATAACAATAGTCCAAAAGCAGTGAAGAAAAAGGGCACATATTAAGTGGTCCTGCGTACACTGATCCACCCTTCTACGTTACAAGATCACAAAACAAGACGAATTTTTGTTGTCTCTTTCAAAACTTTTGCACTACTTATAGACAATCAATGCAAATAATTACCAAAATTGACCATACATGTTGCATATTGGCACATAAAATAAAGTTTTTTTTCTTTGTAAATTGTGATAGAGAATGACACTACTAGTATGCAACAATTACATGCAACATCTACATTGAACTTTCACTACATTAAATAACATAATTCACTAACTCATAAGATATACTAATATATATAGCATTTAATTTTCATTATTACAAAAAACTGAACTTAAGATAGAGACACTAATTAACTAATTAGGTGGCTAATTAATAGTTCATAGTGGCATATTAAAGATGAATTTGTTATCATCTTCACCTTGAAAACAGAACTGCTCCAGTGGTAACTGTGGCAAAGTATCCAAAGACTCAATTGAACCTGAATTAGGATTAATAAGCTGATCAAGAGAATGAATGTTGTTATGTTCTTGAGGAAGGAACATGTGATCACCATCAACAAAGTTAATCATTGTTTGATGAAGCCAAATCTGTGTCTTAAGAAACTTAACATAGTGAATAGCTTCTTCCAACATAGAAACAGTGTCCATTTTACTCCCACCAGGTACCATACTCTGAAGAATCTTGAACCTGTCACTGATTCTATGCCTTCTTTCTCTAGCTGCAACACTTTGTGGATCAGTTGAAAGTTTCACTGATGATGAACCTTTGTTTTTCTTCACACCCTTTTTCTCTTTTCTCTTTGTTTTTGAAGATGAAGAAGTGATAGTATTGTTGTTGCAAGATGGAGGAGGAAAGTTGCACTCCATGTGGTAGCTAAGAAAATGAAATGAAAATGTGGTATTGTAGCTAGAGAATATTAATTTAATGAAAGTTTGAATATTTTATGTTGGGGTGTGGATGCTTTTAAGGAGTAAGATGTATTTATATGGAAGGAATTAATGTGAGTGACATTAGTGCAATGATTTTGAATGAAAAAAGAGAGAAAGAAGGTAAGTGTGGTCATGTGTGAATCAGTCAATCTTTGGTTCAGGATACTGATGTTTTAGGCAGGGACCCCGGGTTGGATTCATTTTTTCTTTTCCTTTTTTCTCTTTGTGCTCTTTTGCTTCTCTTGATTCTCTATCTTTTTCTCTATAAAATAAAGTATTTATAATAAGGTATTTATGTGAAGACTAACCATAAGAGATAGTGAGATGTTTTTGAAGGATTTTTTATTTTAATAACCAAATTTAAAAAAAAATTATTAATATATTTCTTTTTTAAAATTATATATTAATCTATCTATTTTTTTAACTTAGTTAAAAGTTGTTATATGCAAAAGCGACTTCCTTAAGGAAGTTCGAATTTGCAAAGACGACTTTTAACTGAGAAAAAAAAGAGTAATTTCATATATAATTTTCAAAATAAAATATACTAGTATTTTTTTTGAAAATTGAAATATTAAAAGAAAAATGTTTTTGAAAGGTTGATTTCTATTTTTCATGAATTAATTAAATATGGAACTATGATAAAATATTAAAAAATTCAAGTATTCACAGTACTCAATAACATATTATTTGATTTAGATGATTTACTTGTATTAACTTTGAATTGAATTATTCACTTATTTTAAAAGTAAATATTAACTGTTTACTATGTCTTGTAACTAACAAATTTTATTTAACTAATATTATTAGTTGAAAATGTTATCAAATTTATACTATATTTGTATATACACATCAGCATCTATTAATTGATCAAATGATAAGGAGTATAATTTATGTTTATAAGTAAAAAAAAAACTTTGTTTTTAGGCTCACTGAGTGAACACAAGTCATGCATAAAAATTAATTGACATTAACTATATTATTTTTAGTGTGTAAAGATATATATCATCACACTAAAACTATCTCTATGGTTAACCAAATATAGGTTTACAAGGTACATCAAATCGTTACGACATGGGAAATATGGTTGAGACCAATCAAATAAAATAGTTAAGACAATTAATATAACTAACTAACATGAATTATATGTAACTACTAATCTAAAACTATTTATAACATAATGTGTAGTAATTGGCAAGGGACAGAGAGACAGAGATTAGGCCCTCCATTTGTATTTTTGATTAGAATGGTGAGAAGTGATCAAAGAGAAAAAGTAAATAATTGTCGGGGGTCCATCCTCTGAAATCGAAGCAAATGTTTTACAGTTGCATGTCATATGTCACTAATCCCAACTAACAATTACTTGCCTGCCTTTATTATGTACGGTTTCTGATTTTCATTTCATCCTAAGCTAGTAACTATTATTATTTTTTGTTTTTCTTTTCAATTCATTTATTCAAAGGAGAAATCAAAAGAGCTTAAGGTCTATTCAGGCATTCAACTCTTCTTTTCAAGAAATAAACCAAACACTATTTAATTTTTGTTTTCATAGAAAGATGTTATGCACATAATACAATAGGGACCGTATCTTCTGCAAAATAAGTATTATTTGAAAAATGACTTTAATGGGAGGTAAAATGTAAAATTTTTATATTAGTTATGAATTAACGGATTAAAATTGATTTATGAATTTATTTACAGTTTAAAATTTAATTTAGTATTGCAAGAAATAAAAATCAGTGATTTTTTTTTGTAGAAAACTGTAATTTATATTTTGCGACGGTTCAAAACTGTCACTGTAGTGAAAACAAAATTTTTAATTACCATAATTTCTTTTATTATTAATTTTAAATTAATAATAATTAAACAGATATTTTTTCCCTATGAATCTAATTATTTATATTACATTACTCTCCCTAAATGATGTATTACTCTCAAAATCTTTCATATATTTATACATACAAAATACTCTACTTACTATCTAACTGGATTATTACCTAATACATAAATTCTTTTAGCCTCAATTTTTTAAAAACTGTCTCTATCAAAATAGGTTTTACCAAAATCAAATTCAGAAAATAAATTTTTAAAAACCTCACACATCCCAAAGAAACCAAAGTTGATTTTCCCCCAAGTATGTTGCCGAAAAAGCTGTGTTTTATAATCTTTTTACGATCCGAAAGGGACCCCATGCATGTTAGATTTTGACAAAGTGCTAAAATTGCTCTTTTTCAAAATTGATTAAAAACAACCCTCTATCTACAGTATTGTAAAGTGGTTTAATAGTTCCATCCTTGGTAATGTGACACTACAATATGGTGCATGTGCATGATCATAATTATTTCTTCTGATACAAAAAGAATGATGATGATCATATCAAATTTTCATGAAAACACAAAAAACAAGTACCACTAATAAAAGCTCTGAAACTAGTGATAGTAACTTTGAGGAAATGAGAAATTTTTGTGGAGTCAGAGACAGAGAGAGACAGAGGAAGAAAACAAGCACATGTGTGTCTCTCTTTACCGATGTGAAAGAGTTGTTGAGTAGATACAATTCTAATTATTCTTACTTGTGAATATCAAATTCTTCTGCTGCTTTGTCTACTCAAATTTTCTAACTTTTCTGATCAAACAACATCAATCTCAACTACAAAAATATACACATACATCTTTTATTTTTACAACAAAAATATAATATGATATTTAATAAAATTATTGTATAGCATAATAAAAAAAATTAAGTAGGAAACAGTTACACATCAATCACCCAATCTTTTACTTTTCTACGTGGTGGAGATGATTATATTGATATATTTTTCATCAAAATTGTATATAAATTAAAGATATGTCAAACTAATGATGATCAGTAAAATTGAAGATTTTAAATTTTTATAGTAAAATAAATTATTCAATTTAAATATTTTATTCATAATATTTAATTTTATTTAATTATATTTAAAAAAATAAGTATATCGATGTGTGAGTATATGTGATATGTGATGTGCCGTGAGTATGTGGTTTGTAGAAAATGAAATGGTGGCCAATTTTTGTACAGTTGGAGAACAATGACACTTTTGGTATAATGTTTGTGGTAATCCGTGAGAGCATGATTGCAGTGAGAGTGATGAATGTGAGTCCATTAGGCATTAGCTAGTGATTAGACAAGATAGCCAAATGAGGAGGTGAGTCGTTCGATTAATCTTTGGAAATTGGAGTTGAGTTCCACGTGTGAGGGATGAAACAAAGTGTGGTTTATTGTCACTAACTCTTATGTTGGTTCTAACAAGTTCTGATTTTGTTCTGACTCTAAGGAAGGGATATAAATTCCTGATTGAGCTAAGAAGCTTAACAGTTGTTGTGGCAGTATTTTGATTTTTGAGTAACAGAAACGTTACCAAAAGGTACATGCTATGTTGCGTTATTCACTCTAATACACATATGATCTGTGTCTTGTCTTAGTTATGTTGGAGTTTTTTAACTTAGAGGATCTTCATTTCTATTCTTTCAAAAACTAGATTTGGGTATATGAGGTTGGTCCGTTCTGTTTAGTTTGCTCAATAGTTTGTTTTGTATTAATTCGCACATTATACAGATTAATTTATCTGTGAAAAATAAATTGATATATGTTAGTTCCTGCTCTATCCAAAAAACTACTATTTAAATTGATGTTATAAACTATCTTTCAAGTGGTCCATCAAATAATTTGTGTTAAACATTACTACGGCAATTCGTGACTAACTTCTATTTTAAAGGGCTAATATTTTACCTAGACCCAAAAAATACAGATATAATAGTCTAATTAATATTAAATATGTAGCCAAAATTAATAATTAATAGGAAATTTAAACAGGACGAAGCTAAGTTACGTTATGTAAAATGTCTCTATAAATTAATAACTAAATTCTAGAAAAGTTCACTATGATAAAAAAATTCCAATATCAATAAATAAATCAATATAAATAGTCACGACTCTCAAACATAGTTGGGAGGCAATTTTATATTTTTAAGGATAAAAAATTCATGTTGAAACATAGTCCAACTAATAAAAAGGTCAAATAAATACTTAAAATAATATAGAGAATATAGATTTTCAAACTCTATTATTTGTGAGGAAATGATAAATAATGAAATACATCGATAAAGAGATGATTTTTTTTGGAATTTTTACTAGGATATGCTACTTTAGAATTTGTAACTAAAATGTCGCACTTTTAAATTTACATACTAAAATATTCTATTTTTTGAGATTAACATGATATCGCTTCCTGATGTGACTAGGCAAAGATGAGATTTTTTTCCCTAATAAGAGGTCGCTGGCTGGGAATGCGATCTCCCAAAGGATTTTTTCAAAATTTTTTAAATCGTTTTTTATATTTTATGTAATTGTTAATATTAATTTTTTAAATTAAACAATAATAATACATTAATAAATAATAATAATAATAATAATAATAATAATTATTATTATTATTATTATTTTTATTGTTATTATTATTAAAAATTGTTATAATTAAAAATAATTATAATTAAATTAAAAATAATACTCAAATTCGATGTATAATTTTTATTTAATATATTTTTTTTAAACTTATAATATTAATTTCCTATTTTAATTTAATGTATTTTATTTCATGTTATTAATTTAATTTTTCTTATTAATGTATTTTCTTTTAAATTTATAATATAATTTATTGTTTTTAATTTTAATTACTTTTAATAGTTATAATATTAATTTCCTATTTTAATTTTAATTAATATTAATTATTTTTAATTATAATAATTTTTAATTATAATTATTTTTAATAATAATAACAATAATAATGATTAATAATAATTATTATTATTTATTAATGTAGTATTATTATTATTATTTAATATAGAAAACTAATATTAACAATTACATAAAATATAGAAAATGATTTAAAAAAATTTGAAAAAACTTTTTGGAAGATCGCATCCCCAGTAGCGACCTCTTACTCGGAAAAAAAAAATATATTCTTTGGCTGGCACCTCCAAGAAGCGATTTCATTTCATGTTAACCCGAAAAAGTAGGACATTTTGGTATGTAAATTCAAAAGTGGAATATTTTAGTTACAAATATTAGGATATATATATTGGTAAAAGTTTTGATTTTCTTTTATATATTTTTTTATTCAAATTTTTTTATCATGATATGTATTAAAATATTATAGTATTTTGACTTTCAAAATATCGCAAGATAATATTTTTTTAAAAAAAAGTTGCATTTATCTATTATTATTTCTTTTATGATAAATAATTAATTGTTAATTTAATAAATAAAAATGTTATTAAAAAATTAAATTATATTAATAAATTCAAACAAAATAATTTGATGACAAAAAAGTACACTAAATTTAATGATAAAAAAAATTAAATTATTTGAAGTCACGAGATTCAATAATTTATGCATCCCTTATCCATGAACACCCTTGAGTATTGGGAGTAAAGAATTGCTTCATACTCATCGAGTAAATTTCCAAGCTCAATTCATGTATGATGAAGATTTAAGGATAGCAGAGACGACAGTTTAACTATATGATTAAAACAAGCATATATCTACTTTATTGGGAAGTTCGCATTGAAGAGAGGAAGGAAAATGCTTGACCTTCAGCTGGTGTGGTAACCGTAAGAAAACTACTAGAATAAGCCATAAATATATATATAACTAACACTTAATGTAACTAACTCTAAGCATAGCTAACTGTGACGGAAGCCGATTCAGTGGCAGTAGATTGCCCCCAATTATAAAATGAATCCCTTACCTCTGATAATTGAATGATGAAATGAAATTTTTGATTCATTAGAAACGGTACTGAAGAGTGAAGAGTGGTGGTGTATCTCAATAGAACCTGGAGGCAGTTATATGTAGTCAATACATTGAACACCATTTGACGGAAATCCAACTGTATATATATATAAAGTTCAGTTAATAAATAGAAATATTATAAATTATATAGATTAAAAAATACATGGTCAAAGCCGCTAAGATCACCTTGCAATCACTATTTGACCGCGGAATCCATTTCTGTTTCGAAGATATAACATTGAACCTACTCAATAATGTTTTTAAGCACCAAACATAATACATACCCCATCTACCGACACATGACATGTCAAATGAAAAATATATATATGAATTTGTTAGACATCCATAATATGACGAATTTCAATTCGAATCCAGTTAGTAAAAATAATTTTAACTTATCTCGAATAAAATAATTTTTAGTGAAAAGAAAATATGAGAATAAAAATCTCATAAGCTAAAAAAAAAAAAGTAAAATATAATAACTTCAAAGATAAAAAATATTTATTTATTTTTTTACTAAAAAAATAATAATAAATTTACAAAAATGATGAATGTGTAAATAAATTTATAGTATTTAAGTTAATAGCGTAAAACGATAGTATATAGTATGAAATAATAACACATTTATAAATATAACAAAATTAAAAGTGTTAGTAATATTTATATCTCTAGATATATAATGTGGATGACGT
>JBBPBR010000006.1:44361869-44390931 GCA_037974775.1 Cicer pinnatifidum
ATACTAGATGTATAGTCCTATATTTATAAATAAAGCGAAAATTATAAGTGTATCATATAGTAAATGACATAAATATATATAAATGTAACAAAAAGATATTTAATACAATGTTTTTTAGGTAGTATAAAGATGTTAGTATTATTTAAGGTGACATCATAGAAAATAATGTCATTTAAGGTGACATCATAGAAAGTAATGTAATTTTCCCTTAATTTTAAAAATACATTATCCTAACTAATATTTCATTTTCCCTCAATTATTAATTTGTTCACTTAAATTTTAACATTATTTTTAACATGTTAAATGAACAATATTTTAAAATATAAAAATATAAAAAAAATTATTGATTAACATCTCTAAAATTGCATATTTTTTATGATATTAAATATAGACAAAATTATGCACTCTTTTTAAATTAAAGAACAACTTTTTATTTATTTATGCTTTTACTTATATTTAATATCGAAGTAGAACGACTCACACTGAGATATGATTATTAAAACATAATTAAGTATAGTGATTAGACAAAATTCTTTGCGAAGAGAAAGAAATCAGAGTAACACCTTTTGGAGAAGACTTGACTTTTTATGCAAGATCATCATGGTTACCCACGGAATACTCCCAGAGAGAATTCCCATCACAATAGCCGCCCACGATTGCACAATCCCTACAATCATGAATCACGCACACCCACCCTTTGCATTAATTGTCAATAATTACTGCAATTATGGTCACTAATGGAATCATTATGACACTATCTACTTTTTGTTACTACTTTAATTAATATCATAATATCATTGAGTTTCCAACATATATGATTTTTCTGATTAATCTTTAAATTTAATCTTATCTGTCTTAAAATATAAATAAAATTTAATTAAAAAAAAGTTGATGTTAGATGACCATATAAATTCCGTCATCACATTTGAATAATATTAATCAACCATTGTGTGGCTATTTTTAATATAATCTAATGATCTCTTAATTTTTTATAACTCAATAGTAATATTAGAGTTGATGGTTTGTTGTATCAAAAATCTTATTTATATAATACTTAACATAGTATATGATTTTATATGAGATTCTTACTCCCATTTGATGCACCAACACAATGTATAATTTATTTAAATATTACCCTACTATTACAAAATTACCCTGAACCTTATCCTTGGGATTTCACCCCAGCAACTCCTAGTCACAACCCAATTAACGTTTGGGGAAGATTCAATGCACATAAAACATTTTCATATTGACACTTGATTCATCAATAAAAACAAGTTTGCAATGTAAAAAACAAAAAAAGTATTCACCTAAAGTAAGAAACTGATGCATACATACCTGCTCCTGGTGTGATACATACAAGTCCAGTCATCATACCCTGAACAGCACCAATGACAGAAGGTTTCCCAAAGAAAATGACATCAAGAGATGTCCACACTAAGAGGCTAGTTGCTGCACAAATGTTTGTGTTCAACACAGCAATTGAAGATACAAGATTTGCTGCATATGGTGCTCCACCATTGAACCCTGACCACCCCATCCATAACAATCCAGCACCTGCAAGCATCAGCAGCACATTGTTTGGTGGAAATCTTTCCCTATCACTCTTTATCCTTGGTCCAACCTGCACATATAGTTTATTGCAACCACAATCAAAAAACCAAATTGTTGCTATACCAACAGTTGATTGGTTAATTTTAGATTGCAGTGTCCAATTGCAAAAAATCCAAAACATTGCTGTTTTAAATATTTCTGCTATTCTTAACTTAAATCATCACAATGAAATTGCAATTATATACAAGGCAACAAAAAAATTTGATTGAGTGTTTGATGCAAAAAAACAACAACCAATGGAAATTAATTTATAGATAGCATAACCATGAAAAAAAGGGAAAACTACCCTTTAAGTTTTAAAGAAAAATTAGATGAAGGGTTGTGAAAAAATACAAACTTTATATACCTCACATGATGAAATTGAGGGTACCCTTTAAATTTTCAAGGCAAATTAGATGAAGGGTTGTGGAAAAAATAAAAAATAAATGTACCCCTTTAAGTTTTTGAGGCAAAATTAGATAAAGGGTAATGAAAAAAAAAGAAATTTATGTACCCAATAAGCAGCAGTGAAACCAGCAATTCCAGAAGAGAGATGAATAACATAGCCACCAGAGTAATCAATAACACCCCAATGGTAAAGAAAACCACCACCCCAAAGACTAAAAGCACCAACAGTATAAGAAAAAATAAGCCAAAGAGGAACAAAAGCCATCCAAGCTCTTATATTCATTCTACCAAGAACAGAACCAGCCAACAAAATCATAGTAATAGCAGCAAATTGAAACTGAAAATAAACAAGTGAAGCCATAGGAAAAAAAGGTTGTTCCATTGGTGTTTCAACAGCACCACTCTTAAAATAGTGAGTACTTGCAGGTACTTTTGCTCTTCCAACAAGAAACTTTTGTCCTAGTGCTGGTGCACCTTTACCCCAAAAGGGTAAAAGTTTATCTCCAAAAGCCATTCTATAACCAACAAGTACCCAACAAATTAGAACCGCTGCAAAAGCATAAAGTGCCATGAAAGCTGAATTCACTGCCCATTTCTTTTTCACTATGCTTGCATACAGAATCACTAGTCCTGGCATGCTTTGAAGACCAACAAGTGTTGCTGATGTCATTTGCCATGCGTTGTCTCCTTTGTTTAACCATTCTGGTGATGTTGGAAGATTTTCTTGGTAAGCTAGTGATGTTGTCATGATTCATAAAAACTTCAACAAAAAATTGTTTATGCTCCTCTTTTGGTTAATTGTGTGTTCATTCAATCATATGGATTAACTAAGGTATATATAACATACAAAATTAGTAATTCTATTACTAGTATCAAATCAACATGGAATTGAAAACTCAGTTACTCGGTTTGAATCTTTGGAATCGGATGCTTCGTGTAAACTGTCTTGGGTTCTCACTACAACAACCTTTTTTTTACGACCTACAAGTTGTTAATCCCTCTCTCTTAACATAATTCAATTATTTAATAACTTCATACATACTAAAAAATAATATATAATTAAAATAGAGATAATATTATTTATTATATATAAATATATAATAAAAAGCGTTACATTAAAAATTATTTAAAAAATATTGATTAAAAATATAATTAAATTATTTTAAATAATTAAAGTATTAAAAATTTTAAAAATTATTTATTTTCAAATAATTTTTAAGTGCGTCAATTATTGAAAAACGAGTAATATTTAAGTCAAAGTGTAAAGAAAAGTTTGTATTTTTTTTTCTTTCTAAAACTTGACTTTTTGTTCAGAATGATGGGTTTGGTTGAAGAAATGCACAAGTGGAATGGTGAATGTCATCGACAAAACTAAAGACGGCCAAATAAATTTTGACATTAGGCATAATTAATAACAAAAGAGATCATTATGAATAATTAGTAAATCATTTAATTATCATTATAAAATTATTTTATTTTAATTGAATGTGAATTTAGAAAGTGATTATATTTTGAAATGAAAAACAAGATACCATAGTGTGAGAGACATCTCGGAAGAAAATGAAATTGGAGCAGTCTGTCCTGGACAGCTGGCGATCCGTGAAGACAGATGTCATATTATAGTTAGGTATTATAAATGCAGTCCAGAGGTTGTCAATTTTTGTGGTACGGTAGCGTAGTTTTCAGCAGCCTTTATTGCTATTTCTCCAACTACTTTCAACTTTCATATGGCTGCCCAAAACACTATACCAATTTCTTATGTCAGATTTGTTTTCTTAAATTATAATATCTTTTCAAATGTTTTCTTTGGGTGGGGACAAAGAAACGAGAAAAAGTCCTCCGATAAAAGATAATGTGTTCTTTAAAGTATGAGTCCCTCTTCCGTCTTTTATATATTTTAATATAGTCTCTCATTTTATGTAAAAGTTTTAAATTCTCAAATATTTTTTACTTTGGTTGTATTATCTTAAAACGTCTACTATACAGGAAGTAATAGGATATTTTTCAAAGATATTAGAATAAATGTAATTCTGAATAAATTATATTAAAATGTTTTGGTCCTATTGTTTGTTGAGTGTTCTTTCTTTATATTGTTTTATTATTAATTTAGATATTATAGTTATACTATATGTTAGAGTTTACCAGAGCTATATTTGTTATTGAAATAACTTTTAAGAATAAGTGAAAAATTCTATAACTTAAATCTAACTCGCAATTAATAAATTTAACTTTTAAGTATACCAATCTTGTTTCTTGGTCTATTATAATTGTATTGAGATGGTTAAAAGAATGAATTTTACAATATCTCATATTTTTAGATAAGAAAATTAATGTGCGAACAACACTGCTAATTTGAGATTTCACATTGTCGACAATCGTTGGTGGTATAGTTTTCCTTATAATATTTATGATGTTTTCAATAGAAACTACTTGTTTTTCATGAATATAGTTTTTGCTGAAAACTTATATATGTTTACTGCGCTTTTTTTCCTTCATCATGGTTGTATCCATATAGATTTTTCTAGTAATATTTTTAATGAAATAGTATATTATGCCTCCGAAGGATTGTTATCTTGGATTCTGATATAGTCTTCCCAAATTTTTTGTATTTTTTTTTATATGTGATTATTTTGTGGTTTCAATATATTGAGCATGTCAAATTAATGATATGATGTTTATGCACTCTATTTTTGGTTAAAAAAAAGTCCATATGTCTCAAATTTACTGATCATTTCACACATATTAAAAAAAAATGTATAAATAAAATAGAGAGAATACCATATTTACCAAATTATCTTTATTATGTATTAATGTATTATTAATGTCATAATTGTATAGTAAAATATATTTAATTAAAACATACAATTGGAAAAAGAAGGGTATTAAAAATTTAAAAGATAAATTATTTTTGGACATATATATTTTTTTTTAAATGAGTCAATTAATTTGGAACAGAGGGAGTACAATTTTAGATAAAATTCATATATGAAAGAAAAGTAAAGAAAAGTCAATTGTTGTCATATGAAGAATTATAATAAGAGTTATATCACCAATAAGTACAATTAACTAGTCTAACTAATAATGTGACTAATATTAAATCTAATATAAAGGAAAGCGAAGGATTATTTGAGATAACAATTTCACCATAAGTTAATGAGTATAGAAGAGGATAGTTTATTGTATAAAGTGTTAAAATTTAGATACGGAGAGATGGATAGAATATTAAGGAGAGGGAGATGGGTGCATCCCCATGGTGGAGGGATCTAAACCGTAGTATGAGGTTTTGGTCCAAAGTGGTACTGCTCTAATCATATTGGATTGAAGGTCATGAATAGAGGAGAGTTATTTTTTCGGGAGTGATTCGTGGACAGGTGACACATGCTTTAATGATAAATATTATATAAGTTAGTTGGTTTTAAGTCCCTTTGAAAAAGATATACTGTAATTATGTGTGAGTTTATAATAATATTTATCATTCAGTCTACAAATAAGAAAAAAAAAACAAGTAGTTAGTTTGATAAAAATTTATCTTCATTCATTATTTAGTTATAAGTTAATTTTATACTTATTATAGTCATTCATTTGTAATTTATTTTAATATTTTTTAGTTAGTTATAAGTTATTTAATTGTAATTTTTTGTTCGATCAATGAACAAGATTAAATCTTTCATTATATTTATTTTGTAATAATAAGTATCCTAGATTGTATATAGTTTATATATATAAAAAAAAGCATCAGTGTGAGATAAAAAATAATTTGAGAAATTAGATGGCGAAGAAAGTAATTTTCAAGGGAGAGAGAGCAAGTAAAACAATTGTTGAAGAAGAAGGAGTTAGATATAGAGTAATGTAAATGTTGTTACTTAGGGAGGTGATGGATGGTCTATTTTGCTAATTTCTATATGGTGGACAAGTCATGATCCAATCGTTGCATTCATTTCATATTCGACCATTGCAATTTTGGAATGGAAACTTGTGGAGGTATATTTAGAAAGGTTTGGAGGTATGTTTGTTTATCATGCAACTTGCATATATGATGTTTTGATCCATATTATTTTGACTTGGCTGGGTACATCCCGTTGCGTGGCCTGGCTATTAGGATTGGGCTTAGCCCATATTCCATTTAAAAGATCTATTGACCAACAAATCCAATTGGTTTAGAATTTTAGAGTATTCGTGGAAGAGAGCTCCCTTTATCCATTATATTTCCAAAAAAATCACACTTTTATTTGGAAGTACACATTAATACGAAAAAGAAAATGTATTTTTATTCGAAAGTAATTATTTGGAGGTTAAAAAAACTGTCTTTGTCTTTTAATGGATATTTCTAAAGTGTAGTAGAGGGTGAAAAAAAGCTTCATCTGAAAATTATAACTGAAAATAGACAAGTGAAAATTTTACTAATGATTGCAAAGTGTACCATCTTTTTTTCATGTCATATATATTTTATTTTTGATACAGTCAATTTTAAATTAAGAGGCATACTCATGCAATGTCGGAGAAAACGTACTATCAATTTTATTGAGAATTTATAATATATTTTTTTTTATAATCTATTAATTGCATAATTTCATATTTAATTGAACCCAAGTCACAATAAGTGTGAATCGAAGATTCAACTATAATCGTCGGATAATTTTTTAGATAATACTCTCTTCTCCATATTTGATGAACATTCAAATAAAAGTATTATGAGTTTTTCTATAAGAGAATATTATACCCCTTCAAATGATTCCCTAAGAGATCGATAAAAATAAGTGGTTCCCATTTTTTTAATTATGACCAAAATGGGCTATGTCTAAGGAGAAAAAATAGAATAAGCACCATCTTCCAATAATGCATGCAAATTGAAAACGTGAGAATTTTTTTTTCATAAATAATCTCAAGGTCTGAATTTAAATTAAGTGACACCATGCAGAAATATCTAATTTGTTTATCTAAAAAAAGAAATGCAGAAATATTAGTGTAACTTTAATGACTGAACTTACAGTATGGCAATATAAAGTGTAAAACTAACACATTGTTGAGATGATATGCTTCTTAGCATCTACCTAACATATAGTACCAATATTAAATAAACAGACTGTCCATATACAGCTAGAAAGAGACAAAAAAGGAAAATATAATTTTGTCTGGTCTCATATGAATGTAATAATTTTGTTACAAAATATGCATAATTTCTGACAGGTACCTCAAGATCTCACTTAGAATATGTCTCATATTCAATTATATGGTTAGATCCAAAACAATATTATTGCCTCTAATTTTCCCTTGCTCCTTAGATACATCTTTTTCTTTCATTTTACTGCAAAGATAAGATGATGAAGATTGAGAATACAAAGAGAGTGATAAATTGCTATCAACTTCATGTTCCTCTATACTTCCTTGGTAATTCCTTGAATTTAATTTAAGTGATAGATCCAAATCAACTTCCATATCTGAAGCTTTTCTTTTCAATGTATTTGGTTCCACTTGATTTGCAAGCAAATTATCTTTAACCATGAGGTCTTGTGCTCTTGGATGATCTTGAAGATCATGGCCACAAAATGAGAGGAAATTGTCATTTTGTTCATGGACTTTAATTCTTGATGATTGTTCTCTAAAATGTGAAGAGTCCACTTGGAAAATTCTATGATCCATATTGACCATGTGATTATTGGTTCTCTCAATCATTATTGGCTCAATTCCACATCTGTTGAAAAAGAAAAGAAAGAAAACTTCAGTTACTACCATGATTTTAAAATATTGAACTCGTTGTTATGCTGTGAATATTTATAACGCAGAAAAATGTCAACGATGTGGGTGAAATTATAGTTGTGATACCGTTATCGAGATTTTAAAATTTTTAAAATTGTAACCACAACTATAATTGTAGTTGCAGACCGCAATTTAAAATTATAATTAATTTAAAATCATAGTAAATTTTCGTAACAAGTAGTTGTAAGTGATTTAAGAAATTTGAAAAAAAATGAAATCACTCGTATTTTGTTCTTTAATTTGTATTTGTATGAGTTTTATGACTCTTTGTACTTGTTTTAATAAAATTTTAATTATGGAAAGAAAATAAAAGGTTTAATGTGTATACCTATATGATGAACTTTGGTTTGGAGTATAGCCTTGAAGCATAGGAAGTTGGCTGAGATTATAAACATTTTTGTCTCCATTGTCTACAAGAAGCCTATGATCAGCCAAAACTGTTCCACAAACAATCACAAATACTTATCAATGATTTATAAGCACAAACCCTAATATGATCACTTATTGATATGGTTGAAAAATTGTACAAAAAGGAAAACCTAAAATTGTACCTTGATTTGTGTCAACTACTTTCTTGCTTCTATACATCTGGAAAAAGAAATACATGGGAAAGAAAATAAGTTAAGAAAAGTACTAATCTTTTAAGAAATATTAATTGAAAGCTAACTCTATAGGTTTGAAAATAAGTAATATCTATATGATTTACCTGTAAATGACTCTTCACATGAGCAATACTCAAACCTTTTATATTCATCAACTGAAGAACCAATTTTGGAGTTGCTCCTACATCCAAGAAAATTAGCAATTCATATACTAACAAAATTAAAATTAATAAAATTATTAAGTTAATTTTTTATTTGTAATCGTAATAATTGGTTCATAAACTTTTTTGTTTAAATAAAATAAAAGAAATTTGTTGAACCAATTAACCTTCCTAGGAAAAATAGAAATAAAGAAACTATATATTTATGTGTGTGTGGAAGTACTTACTCTCTTGTCCACCAAGTCTTTGAACAGCATGAATGAAGCGAAGATGAAGATCAGGGGTCCAACGTAGCCTAGGAAACTTTGATCTAACATAAGGTCTCACTGATGATTTCTTCTCATTATTTTCTTCTATAGTACTATTGCTTGAGCTCAATCCTTCATTTATGTTGTTTTGCTTACTTTCTTCATCTTCATGATTTTCTTCACTAATTTCACAACCATCTACATCATTCGAAACACTTGTCTTCGAACATTCTGACCCATATGTTTTTTCTTCTCTCATATCTTCCATCTATTGAAAGTTGTTGACTATCTATTTATCTGTCTATTTATGTTCGTCCTCCTTTATATTTGGAACACCGAAATCGATATAACTATCTTAGATTGATCTTCAAACATAGAATTTAGAACACCTTCTCTCTCTAACTCTATTTCTCCTTCTCTTTGTGGCCCTTTGAGATGATAAATGAATAATTTAATTTTCATACCGTAAGCATGTTGGTGTATATTTTTTAATATGCATGGACAACAAGGAATGGGAGGAATATACTTGATTATTTCATGTGAAGCCAATTTTTATCGTATCAACTTGAAAATCAAAAACTTTTGTTTCTTTGAGATATAATAAAATAGGTCACACACATTTATATACTATATATATAGCTAGTCAATATAATAATTGTTAAGTTAATAGGGTAGTAGGGGACCGTACGTAACATACAATTGATGAGAATAAAAAAGTAATGAGAAAAATTAGAAATATTAGTTTGATTCTTCTGATGATAAGAATATAATATATTTTTGGCAATACAAGCAAATTAAAAAACAATAATAATGTATACGTCTCACTCCACAAATTCTGAGTTGCATGCGAAGTCAAATAAAGGTTGTTGGTATCCAAATGATACACAGTGTACGTACCTTTCGAAAGTAAATCCGTAATTAATTTCCTTGCTATAAATTAATTGTGGAGTATAAGTTACGACCAAACTAGCTAGTAAGGAAATTGGAAACATTAAACAAGTGTTGAGGAAATCAATAAGAATGAAAAATGTGGTTGTTATTATTTCTAAGAAAAAAAAGTTATAAAATATATTTTATATGGTAAGATGATGAGTTTTTATGAGTGACGATGTAAAATCATTTTTCATTAGTACATAAATATTAGATTCTTAATATTTGACGTAAAAAAAAATTAAACTCTTGATGCTAAATGGTGGTGCGGGATTTAGTAGTCTACGCTTATAATATAATTATAAAAAATAAATATTATTTGTTGGATGTTTTCAAATATCTTTTAGTGAAAATATTTTAAATCCAATAGAATTTTGGATTATAATTTTGAAAATAAACCGAATTCCATTTATATATTTTAGTACTTATTTATTTATTATTATTAGGAGACATTGTATTAATTTTTTAATATTACTTATATTTATTAATTTAATATACTATGCATTTTTTTTTACTATTTTATATATGTTCCAAATACAACTGCTTTCCATTTTCTAAAAAACTATAACTGTTTTTTATTTGGTGAGAGATTAATGATTATACATTATCAAAGTAAATCAATTTATACAACAATAAATATAAATCGTTAATTATATAATTATTTTATAATGTTAATTACAATTGTATGATGAAATAACAAAATCAATCATACATCTTTTTTATTTATTATTATTTGTAATTTTAAGTTTTAATATATTATAGATTGCATATGTTGGTGTTATATAGTCGGTAATATATTATTTGATTGCATTTAATTATACTAAGAGTAAATTTTTTTGATGAATATATAGTTTTAAATTGTACCTGCAGAGTATCCGTTCGAACTCGAATTATATGACCGATGCAAACTAAACTTCAAAATCTATCGTAATATTTGTTATGGAAAGAACATAATATTATAGTAATTTGTAAATATGAATGAGTAGCTATAAATATAAGAAAAAGAGTAAGAAATGTATGAATAGACAGCAGTGGAAACATGTGTTTAGGACTGTGAAATGTGATGATGTGCTGTCTGTGATGCAGACTCAAACCTCTTCCAAAAGACATATATAATGTGAATTATATGCTCTTTCGTCGGGAATCACGGGCTTTGTTCCTCCTTATATTTTAACTCTGTTTTGTTTCATATATATTATTATTCACTTTTGTTTTCTTTTGATTTTTCAATTAGATCTAGCCAGATGATATATTTATTTTTTATGATTTGGCATATATAGATTATATCATCGGATCATTCACTTGCAAATATGGAAAGAATATAAACCTCAAATTTACTTTCCACATGTATCTCGGTAAATTAATGTGTATTTCTTGGAAGTCTATTTTAAAGTAAATTCTAGGATATATGTCTTTGCAAAATTGCAAGTAAATTAGTAGCAAGTAATAAAAATCAGTGGTAATAAGTAGAGTACATCGAATTGTAATTATAAAGAATATAAATATTAATGTCAAAATTATTTAGAATGTCAATCAATCACAATCATTAAACATTTAATTTTATTATAACTACTTTTAAAATTCTACAAATAATTGATTTTAATGCGTTAAAAAATGTTAAAATCTTTTTACATAAATAATATATGTAAATTAAACTGTCGTTTTTTGTTTTTTATAAATGATATTTTTTATATTGATCAAGTAACCTAGAGATTAGATTTACACGTCTTAAGTATAGAGAAATGTGAAATCTCAGATTCAAACTCAACATTTACTTTCAATATTTTGCAGCTACCAAATAAATTGTATTTATAAAACACAATTAAACAGTCTTATTAATTATTTAATGGTAATTACCATCATATTATTTTGTTAATTAATTTTGTGTTGACATCGAAGATAATTAATCTTAATAAATATGAATAATGAAAACAAATTACATGCTACTTTTTCCCCAAAAAAAAAAATGAAAACATAATTTATACCAACAAAAAATTTCCTTTTAGAGAGTGTTAAACATTTATACTTTCCCTCTCTATGTGGCTGTAATACCATTCTTTAATTCCTTTTTGGTTAAAAGAAAAGTGCATTTTGATATTAGACGGCAATAGAAGCTATGTACATACCTTTTTCATTCCTCACTCGTGCGTAACCGTGTGGAGCATCTTTGTATTGCATGCATGGGTCGTGCATGACTCATTTCAACAAAGCATTGCTTTTTCATTCTCTATCAATCACGAGGTTCTTGATAATGTTAGGTTCCACAACTCTACCATATGTCAACTTTATAATCATGCATGCTGCCATAATTGAGTCTTCCATTAATTCTCATTCGCTAACTACTCAAATTTATTTGTGAACTTTTATTTATTTATTTATATATTGATAATATTTCCATCTTTGTCCATAATATCCACCACGTAAAAATGTCCAATTTTAGTTAATATGTATATTAGCACACACTTAATTATTCATTTCCTGAGGAGAGGAGAGTAGCAAAACATCTGGCCTATGCAGAAGTATTGTTAATTGTGTATGGCATATCTTCATATTGAAAAACATAAAGGAATTGATTTCAAAGACATTTATAGAAGGAAACTCATGTAATTATTCATAATTTAATAGAAATTATTATATTTATTATTATCTTTAAAATTTGTGATCAAATTATCATTTATGTTACAATTTTTAATCATTAATAATATGCAGTATCTTTTTATCTCAATCATCTATATTAAAGAATTAAGAACCTAGTAATCTGGTGTTTAACTAATAAATAGTTAAAATATTATTAAGAATTATTTTAATCAAAATTTGAACTCGTACCCACACTTTCACAATTTCTATTTAAGTGAAAATCTATATTTGAGTTTAGGTTCATGAGTTTTATTAAAAAAAAAAAAAAAACATCCCAATAATTGTACATCAATTTGCTCTGAATCGTGTGGGAAGATTCACTTCCTTAATCGGACACATGGGTCACTGAAACGGTCAACAATTAATATTATTATATAATCTTTGTTACCGTAATAAATTTCAATTTCTAAATTAGAGTACGTGATGAGCGTCATGAGCCTATAAATTTGGATCGAACATATTTTCTAATGCTAAAATATATCAATATTTCATTTCAAATGAGCATGTCTGTCGTTTTATACCATGTCTTCGTTAGCTAAATTATTATTATTTAAGAAATGGAATTGTTAAAATAACATAAATATCAGACCTTAACTATATTCATATACATTCTCGTGTTTATGATACCTCTTGGATACATGAGAAAGAATGACACTATCTCGTTTTAGAGTCTTTTACATCATAAGAAAAATGATGAATTATGATATACTTGGATTGTGGTTCACAAATCACACATATAACACCTTGGCCTTTTTATCTCTTTGGGCTTTCTTTTGTAACTTTTATTTGGTCTTAGCATTTCTAATGAGATTAATTTATGAGTGATGCTAAATGGTAGAAATTATGTTTTATTTTGATATATATAAATGGTTGGTTAAAAAATCAATTTTAAACTTTAAAGAAATATAAAATAAATATTACATTTGTTTATGTTAAAGCAATAATAGAATCTGCAACAAAGATTAACCAACAAAAAAGAAAACGAACAATTGTAGAGAAAAAACGAAAACGAAAAACGTTATGGACTGAATAGAAAAACCAGAAAATCAGAACGTTATTGGTTCTCTTTTCTGCAGTTTTTCTGAAACAATTTTTTTAATCAATTATAAACGAAAATAAAGAAGGATAAGAAAAAAATAACATCAAGAATTTACGTGTTCCGTCTCAATTGATGAGATCTACGTCACGGATAAGCAAATAAGATTAATCCACTATTAATGATTAAACTTTACAAGATTAAAATCTTCTCTAGATTGATCTCCTAGTAACTATCACTATTTATAAATCAACAATACTAGTATTTCTCTCAATCTTTCTTTTCTCCCTTTAATCTTTCTTAAATCACGAAATACATAGTTTTCCAGCTCTTGCTATTACAACAACATTACATTAATACATTTACAGTTATAGTATTTAAAGGAATTTACTTAACTAACTATAACCACCTTTGTCATAACTAACTTGGTCAAAGATAATTATAATAATAACTTTTAAACATAACTAACTTTTTATGATTTGAGACACATTTTAAACATAACTAACTTTTTATGATTTGAGACACAGTTTATTTTCAATTTTTTTTTCTCTTGAACAAACCAGCATTTTCCTTAATATATTATATCATTTTTTGTTTATTACCTAACTATATAAGAATAATAGATGTGCCACGGTAGCATAGAAGCTTTGACTCGATTGAAAGAATTGAAAATACAGCCACTAGTACATTAAGGAATTTCACACCCATTTCTTTGACATTTAAAACCAGTTTTTGTACGGTGTAATAGCTTTGCGTGTGGTAAATAGAGACATTATGGTTTTAAAAATATTCTCAGGACTAACATTATTAATAATATAATGATCGGAACATTTTTTCTAATTAAAATGTTTGAATAATAATTTAAAATCTTTGAAATAGTTTTTGACATAATATTTTACACAAAAATATATATCGGTCTATTTGAAAATAAATATTCCATTATGATATTTAAAAAAACAACTTTCAGGTATAATTTTAAGAATTTTTTTTTCCTTTATAACAAACCTATATACATTTATTTCTAACCTTCTGTTCTCAAGAATATGTTTTACAGCTCCAAAACAAACATACCATACTAGTGTACAAAAATCTCATTTACATTTATTTTAAAATCTATGTTAAACTTAAATGTGTACAAACCGATATGAAATCTGCCAATTTTTTTAAAAATAAATAACCCATATCGCCGATATTTTGACATGACAATTTTAAAAGCGACATATAACACGTTCTTATTGTAAAATTGGTGTAAAATATATTTAATTAACATGTTTTTTTATCTAGTAAAATTAAAATCAATAGAATCTTTGTTGCCTTGTAGTTTCGTTTATATTTTCCTCTTATTATAAAAAAAACAATAATAAACTGAATACACATACTTTAAGGGTAAGCATTTTCACATCAGCAAGCTACACCTTAACGTATATTCAAACAAATTTGTAATTACAACTTGCTATTTTTCACTCACTAAAAAGAAGTGATTATAATCCTTAAATCGTAATTGAACTCATAAATCTTGATATTGTTAAGTTGATCATTATATTTTAGGATTTCGTAGTTGTATGAATTTATTATAGTAATATTTATTATTTTTTTTAAGAAAAAAACAATAAGTTAGCAAGGTCATTTAAGATTTATTAACTTGCATCTATTCATATTTTAGTTGGTCTAAATTAGGAAACTTCGCCTTTCGCCTTAAAGTGTATTAAACAAACGTGTAGATTCAACTTATTAATATTACACTAACTAAAAAATGAGTAGGTGTTGCTCTTAAATTTTAGTTTTAACTAACAAATATTAATATTGTTAGGTTAGATATTATGTTTCTTGTTTGAATTTGAAGATAAAGGCTCTAACAAGTCCCTCGTAAATTAATCACTCTCACAAATGAGTCTATTATTCTTTTTTTTTTCTTCATCGTAAATATATATTTTATTGTCTAATATTTATTTTATTTCTATTTTTTTATTTCAGCTTTATAATATTCATCTTATTTTAACTTATCTAAATTGTAATTTCAATAGTATATTTTCAAATTAAAAATAAAAAAATTTACGGCATTGTTAGGCTAATTTATACAAAAAAAAAAAATTCCAAAAAAAAAGTGATAGTTATTGTTTCCTTATATCATAAAATTATTCTGGGCAGAATATAGACATTATATGGGGGTGTGATTAACAAATCACATATAGAGTAGTTTGGGCCTTTCCCTTCTCAGTTATGTGGGCTTTTACTCAACAAATTAAAGGATATCTATCATATTTATTTTATTATAAATTGGGTTGGTAGAGTTGAAAAAGAAAATATAAAACAAACGTAACGTAATAAGAGATTTGAAAGATAGAGGAATATCACTCAGCGAGTATTTTCTTGGTGAAACACCATTGTTACAATAAAAGAGAGAAGCGAGAATAATTACTGTGTTCAACTTTCACTTCTTTATATACAAAAAGGAAAGAATCAACTTCACATTCTTGTATGTACATTCTTTTTCTCCTCTCTTTCGTTTTGCATCTCTGTTTTATTTCTTGTGTTAATTTCATTTATTAATTCATTTTAGAGCATCTTCTGAATGTCATTGTTAATGTAGTTAGAATTCTTTTTCCTATAGTAGTAATCTTTCTACATTGTAAGTACCATTTTAAAGTGGCAAGTAATCTTTTCTTGAACTTATATTTGAAAGTGACAAGTAATCTTTTTTTGATTGTAACAGAAAAGTTTTGAAGCTTAAAGATGAATCGGAACAGCAAGTGGAAATATCTACCAAGTGAGATTTTGGAACAGATAATGAAGCGTTTGCCTCTTAGAGAGTATCTTGCAATGAGAGCAATATGCTATCCTTGGTGGATTTCAGTTTCAAATTTCATTGCAAGAGATAATTGCCACCCTTTACCCGAACTGCCACTAGTTTTATTACAATCTGAAAATTCAATGTTTTACAGCTTGAGCACACATAGTTTGCATCGATCCAAAACAGGACTGCTTGATTACGCTCAAAGATGTGCTGGCTCAGTTGAAGAATGGTTGATTGTCTGTGACTATACTGTACCAGGTTCTGTGAGAGTTTTCTTCTTGAATCCAGTGACTAATGGTAAAATCATGATACCATCAAAGTTGTATTTGCCACCCAACTTATATGTGGCAAAAATGGTGGCCTCTGCCAAACCAGGTACAGATTGTTATTTAGTTGGTCTTTTGGATGATTATAGTCAATTTGCAGTTTATATGCCCTATGACAACACATGGATTATATTGGAGCTAATTAGGGATCAGAATTCTTATATATCCGATATGCAAATAATTGGTACTAAACTGTATGTAACAAAAGCAACAGGCTCAAAAGCCAAATTATTGGTTTATGATTTCAAAGACTTCAGTAATAGAACTTTAAACCCTGAAATGTCTCTTAAGTTTCCAAAACCAAAGATATATATATCAAGGTTAATCAGTGACTGTATTTTGGGTACAGAAAGCAACCATTGTTATCTAGCCAAAGATGAAGCGTCGAGAGAGTTATACTTGATTTACATTAAGTCTAATGTGCAGCACACATATATAGGAACAATGTTTTTATTTGAACTTATTAGGCCAGCTCAGGTTACCGAGGTTGAAGTGTTCAAGCTTGACATGAACAAAGATCCTTTTGAGTGGCAGAATGTGAACTTGGATGATAGAGTGGCTTTTGTTAGTAAACAATGCAGCATGGTAATGTCAAGGGATGAATTTAGTTACAATAGAGAGTTAATTAGTGAGAATAGCATCTATTTTGCTCTTAGTTTCCCAGTTCCTAGGAATCCATGGTTAGGTTTGCGTTTCGGGAAGTTTAGTTTGACTAATAACAACTGCAATTACTTTCCTGTGGACATGTCAGGTCGTTGTCGTTCTGTTTTTCCTTTATGGTTTGTTCCTAGTTTGTAGTAGTACAACTATGTAGTTCCAAGCTTATAGTAGTTCAATAGTACCTTGAACGAGGCATGTGTGGTACCTTTACCTTGAAGAATGAATTTTGTTGTCTTGGACTCTTGTTAGCTATTCAAAAGTATCGATTTTCATGATTTCAATTGTTGAAATTTCAAGCTCAATTGTATATTTTTAATAAAAACACACTAAAAGAATGAATCGTGAGATAAGAAGCTTATTTATCAAACTGAGAAAAAACAATGAAACCAATGCCAGCATAAGATTACATTTATTTCTTTAAAAAGTGCAGGCACCCTATTCTTTATTGAAGAGGTGATAAAATTAAATTCTTGTTATACGTGCATGTAGAATTCTTGGTATATATAAATAAAGCTTTAAAAAATGAGAGAATAAGATGCAACCAGTATTAATTTCATTCTCTTAACACAACTAATAAACATCTTCATGTCAAGATCTCTAAAGTATGTTTTAGCAAGACTATTTAAAGTTAGTAATCCACCATTGTTTGTTGATTAATAAAGTAGAGCTAAATAAAGCTTGAAATATACCACATCATGTAAGTCAACGCTATCGAGCTGCACCCCATAAAAGTCATGATAAGTATGGTACGTTACTCTACTGTGCTCCATCATGAGTAAACACTACTTTATTGCACCATACAAAAACTATCATTGAATAAAATAATAAATTCACCTATCAGATTTCTATTTTTGTTTGGGCAAAAAAAGTTAAGGCTTCTATGGCAAACTTACTATATGCATTGAGAATTGAATATATTACTGCTACGTTTTTACTATTATATTATATTATATTAATTCTCACTTTTGCTTATTTATTTTAATTTTCATTCAAACGGTCAAACCTTTCAAATAATAGAGGGTCAAATCTTTCATTTTCTATATACATGGTAACTTAAAAATAAGAGATTCATTTTCAAATAGTAAGTTGTTATCAACAAAAAGTATCGTAGCAATAGAAATGATAATAGAAACCTAAAATATAATTTATATAATTTAATACGTTGTTATCCTATAGTTTTTGAATATTTTTTATTTTATCGAGATAAACGAACAACTGAATAAATGATGAGAATAAATAGGAACAACGTAGTAATGAGGATTCTACTAGGGTCAAACACCATATATTTGAGTATGGTGACAATGTAGTATATATATAATATTGGTATAACGTCTTTGATGTTGATACAATATCTTAGGAAACCAACTTCTCATGCTCAGAACATAGAAAAACAACTTCAATTCAGTGCAAAAATATAAATTGATGGAGTCAATTCTTGACTCATATGATAGAGTAGCAAACAATGGTGCAAGCTCATAATCACAATATTTACGCATAGATTTGTCGTTGTCCTTTATGGTGTTGTCTTGAATCGGCAACTCTTGTTGCAAAGATTATGAAGAACATTCTTCATCTTCTTCATTAAGCTAGAAAATTCTTTATCTTCAAAATCAATGTGATTTGCAGCAGAACAACATCGCTTTGATCGAAACTAAAGCATTATAAATCATGAGATCAAAGAGTTGAAGATTCATCTTATTAAAAATAAGCTTGAGAGCTTAATACAAAATAATTTTTTATAGATTATTTCATATTGATGTTTAAAAAGATAACAAAAAAATACATGAAATACTCTAAATTATATAGAGCCAATATTGTTAAATGGCTGTCATGGCATGGCGCCACCATTCTGTCATAGTGCTGGCATTCTGCCATGGCATGGCAAACTTTTGGACAACTACCATAGGCAATTTGTGAAGGAATGTTCACCATGTCAGCACCATAGGACACAACGATGTGTTTGTAAGGAGGATTTTTTATTTTCTATCATCTGCCATAGACAACACCGTGTAGATCTAGTAGAGACTAAATAAACTAAATATGCGAGCATCATCAATGGTTATCTCAAGTATGTCATTGACTATACTAGATCCGACATTGCCTACATTGTGGGACTATTGTGCAAATTTACCAATAAACCTAATATAGACCATTGTCATGCTTTTGAGAGGATTATTATGAGATACCTTAAGCAGACCATTAATCTTGGCTTACACTATCAAAGATTTTTTGTTGTCCTTGAGGATACAGTTATGCTAATTGGAACACTTTATTAGATAACTCCAAAGCAACCAATAGCTATATTTTTAGCATAACTTATGGAATTGTATCTTGAAAAATGAAGAAACTGGTGAAATTGACCCATTCCACTGTGGAGTCTAAAATGATACCACTAGAAACCGCTAGCGAAGAAGCGCATTAGATGGGATCATGTACGCAAAATTCAATGTCATATGTGTTAATCCATTATGATAGTACAATGGCTATTGCCAAAATTGAGAGTTGTTATCACAACAGTAAGAAACAACAGATACATCGTAAGCACAACACAATTAGAGAATTACTTTCATAAGGAATTGTTCGAGTGGATCACGTACGCACTAATGAAAATTTAGTATATCATTTGATGAAATGATTAGCTAGAGAGAAAATCCTAAACACAACCAAAATGATGGGACTATTGCATATAGATCAATGAGTCACTCATGATGGCAATCTAACCTATTGGAGATCCCAAGAAAAAGTTATGAAGTGATATAAGATGAACATATCATTACAAATTAGATAAGCATGATTCATGAAGCGATGATAGAATGAGGTCATATAAACTCCTAATGAGATTTATACTTTATATGGAGTGAAATACTTAGCTACAAGAGTACTTTTGATAGACTCGCCTATATGAATATGAAAGTGGGGCCGCTTCATATAGAATTTTGAGGCATAATTCTTATATCGTTCACTATACTGGGATAGACGTGCATGGTCATTTATGCACGAGCTTTTGAGAATACACCATATGAAAATGTTGTGTATGACTTTGATGTCAGAGATAGAGTTCAAGATTACTGATCACTCTTGTTGAATCTGAATCTTACTTACTATTCAGAAGTTTAAGTCGAAAGACAGCTCTGTTTATGCAAAATTTTATAGAAGCGTTTGAAGCTACAACAAAATCTTTTTTTTTTTTAATTTAAGTGGGAGATTATTGGAACATAGAGAGTATGTTATTGTGTGAATTTAAAAATTGTTAAAGTCACACATTGGAAAACTTTCATACATTGATTAACTTTCAACTCCATAAATACTAAAGTCTCACATTGGATAGTTTACATATGTGAGATAGCTTCCATCACTATATATAAAGAGTGTGAAACTCTTATGAAAAACATGTCAAAGTTAGATGCAATTCTCAACTTTATCTCTTCTTCCACTTTTACTCGATGCACTTTCTAAGCCACTTCTCTCTTATCTTTTTGTCCCTTTGATTTTTTTTAGAGCGGTAATAATATCACTGTCCTTTCGTATAAGAGCAGTTTTTGTGTTGTAGTATTTTTGATTTATGAGTTTTAAGTATCATACCTCTATAGTGGCATTATAGACATACCAAATATTTAATTTTAGAATCGTCTTCTACAGTACAATAGAATTTTGATACAATTTGTAATTGGGTTATTTTATCTTGAACCGTCATGGTTGATAGTCTATTTGTATAATTTTAAACAGTACTACGAAATCTCTAAAAGAAAGTGACCTAGTCTACAACTCAGTGGCTGAAAATTATTTTAAACAGTTTTTCGAAACTCAATAAACAACAAATTTTTGGAACTCTATTCAAAATATAGAAAACAGTCAATAAATTTTTTACCACCAATGAGATGCACCATCAAAGTTAAACAAAACAACTAGTTAAATAAATTATATTTTTTTCTTTCAACTTTACCACAAATATGGTGCAATTGTTTCATCTCCATCCAATTTATAAAAATCATTAAACAAACTAAAATTATATTTTATTTCTATATCACTATAAAATCTCTTACTCGTTCATTTTACAAATTGATTTTTCATTTATGTTACAAAAATTAATAATAAGAATAACCATAAGATAATAACAATAATGTTACACTATTTTCTTGTGAAATGTTCACTAAACTAAATTTAATACATGTCTAACATGTTCCAAATAAATAAATTGTGAAAATAAAAATAAAATAAATCACTCTACTGTCCTGACATAACTCATGGAAAGACTATAACTAAAGTATATAACCAAAGAATAAAAAAAGACATACTCACACAATAAAACGACGTTGATTACGCGATAGTAAGTGTAGCTAGGCCACAAGCCCACAACAGAACCATGTTGGCTTCTGTGACGGCGTGAACGACAATTGAAGGGGTGAACACAAATTTTGCTTAAAACTTAATGGGTTAAAACTTATAAAAGCAAGCAGCTTTCCATTATTTTTGTTAAAAAAACTTTCATTTTCTTTAATTAAAATCTTTTTCTTTTAAATTTTAATCAAAAATTAATATTTAAATAAATATGTATATATAAAGTTATTATTATTCTTATTAAATTAACTTTTATAGCATTTGAAGGAAATTCTTTCTACTAAAAATTTCATGAATATTAAACTTTTTAAACAACATTTTATAATTGTAATCTTTAGTTTCCATGCATAAATAGGTTTGGGAATATTTATAGGTGTTGCAAATATAATGCTGAGGATATATATAAAATATTGTTTTATTCACTTTCACATCATTTTATAAAGTGTTATCATATATCATAGATGGTGTAGTATTATAAAAATAAATTAACAAAATATGCATACTTTAAGAGTAAACATTCTCACCTTTATTAAGCTACATCTTAAAATATATTTAACAAATTTATAGTTATAACTTGCTAGTTTATGGCTAATTTATGCTAACTCTTAAATTGATATCAACATAAAATAGTTTTATTTAGTTAAATTTTGTACATATATATTATACAAATTTAAAAGGTTCAACTACTCAATAAAATTTTAAATCGAAAGATTTGATTTGTTAATTTATATTCTATAAACAATTTGATTTGCTTTTTATTTTGCTTCATTCTAAGAACTTTTTTTTTTTTTTAATAAATTGCGTTGGTCGCATTGAAAAAGAAAAATATATAAAAGGAAGGGTTCAACTGTATCAACGTGAAAATAGAAAAGCAATAAAAATCCGAGTGTTTTGAAAATTTGGGTTCTTCATTCATTGTTGATCTTGAACATAGAAAGGGGAAAGAATCAGAAGGTTCTCTATTTTGATTCAGATTCAGATTCTTTCACTCATAGTGTAGCTTCTTACAATTGTCACAGAATCTCGTAAATCTTGTATGCACATTTTATCATTCTCTCTCTCTTTCTTGTTCCTCTCATTACTGTTTTAGATTTTTACACATTTCTCTTTTTTTTGTGTGAATCTCATTTTGGGCGCGTTTTTTGTGTGAATCAGAAGGTTCTCTATCCGAGTGTTTAATTTTTTGTTGGATTAATTGTTGTTTCTTAGAACCAACGTGATTGATGCTCTGATTAGGATGTTAATTTCAAAACTTTCTTTTTCTTAATAATAATAATAATGTGATTGTTAGGTTCTGAACTGTTAATGTAGTTGGAATTCTTTTACCTATATTAAATAGTTGGAATTCTTTTTCTCTGTCAGTTGATTTTATTTTCAATTAGTTATATGGACTAATAAATTATTTGCTTCCGTATTCTTCTTTTTTGTTTTCATTGTATCAGAAAAGTTATGGAGATAACAACAGAAAAAAGAGATAACAACAAAAAAAGTAAGCATTCTGAAAAATGCGAGATGGAGCAAAGCAGCATGTGGAAAAATCTACCAGTTGATATATTGGAACAGATTATGAAGCGTTTGCCCCTCAGAGAGTATCTTGCAATGAAAGCAATATGCTTTCCTTGGTGGATATCAGTTTCTAATGTCATTGCAAGAGATAATTGCCCCCATTTACTCGAACTGCCGCTAATTTTACTACGAAATAAAGACTCAATGTTTTACAGCTTGAGTACAGAAAGTTTGCATCGCCCCAAAACTCAACTGTTTGACCACAATCAGTTTTGTTTTGGCTCAGTTGAAGGATGGTTGATTGTGGGTGACCATACTCTAAAAGAAATTATGACATTTTTCATCTTGAATCCAGTGTCTAATATTAAATTCATGCTACCACCAGTCTTGCCCACTCCATCCATAGCTCGCAGGGAAGGTGACTTATATGTGGAAAAAATGGTGCTCTCTTTCGATACAACTTCGATGTATTTAGCTATTCTTTTGAGCAATTTTAATTTTATTGTAGTTTATGACCGCTTAGACAAGGTATGGACTACAATTAAGCCATTTAGGGGTATGGGAGCTATTTTGGACATGGAAATTATTGGCAGTAAATTGTATTTAGCAATTGACAAAGACCCAGATTTCGTATTATCGGTTATTGATCTCAATGACACCACTAATGGACCTCCAAAGGCTGAAGAGTTGACTAAACTTCCACTATTCACACCAACAGACTCAATTAAACTCAAGGAGGATGATATCATATTCATTATACAGTTTCTAGGCAAAGATGAAGCGTTAAAAGAGCTATACTTGATTTACATGACGTGTATCTTGAACCCAGTTAAAGTTGCCAGAATTGAAGTGTACAAGCTGGACATGAACAAAGAGCCTATTGAGTGGCAGAGTGCGAGTTTGGATGATAGAGTGGCTTTCGTTAGTAGTTGCAAGAGCATGATAATATCAAGAGATGAACTTAATTACAATAAAGAGTTAATTAGTGGGAATAGCGTCTATTTTGGTGCTACTATTCCATCATGTTATGGGAGTTCTACGAAGGTTTTGAAGTTGGGTAAGTTTTGTTTGACTGATAGCAGCATCAAATACTTCCCTGTGCAGACATCAAGCGATTCTGGTTTTCCTTATCCTATCTGGGTTGTACCAAGCTTATGATGATAATTCCACTCTGTTGACATTTACATATGTTTGATTGCATGCCAATGGTGTCTTCAATGAATTGATTGCATCCATGTTGTTGACACTTACAAGTGGAAGTGTTCCTGCAGAGCACCAACCACAACATCCCCTGCTAACCCTTTTATTTCTATTTTTCTTTTCTCTTTTAGGACATCTACTTCATAGTGCATAATTTTTCTTTTTTTCTTTCTTTAAAGCATACAGTGTTGATCCCAAATAAAGGATTTAGTCAATGTTAGAATGTGTAAATAATGAAAGCATTGCTAATGGCAAGTATATTCTTGTATGTTCTTTTGGCTTCACTAGTTTTATGTTCCTTTACGGTTGTTTTCCTTGCCAGACTATGAAAGAATGTTAATGACTAGATGTGTGTTTGTCTACATAAATTTGTAGAAATATTGTTCCATAAATGGTAATATATGACTTTGCTCAATTGAGTAGAATTAACACTGTTATATCCAAGTAATACAGTCAATTATCATATATAGTAATCCAGCAAAAACTAAATCACTAAAATTTTCTCAACTTGATAGGAAATGGGGTTTGTAATGATGGGGCCCAATTACCCTTTAGGGATATATGGACTTTTTTAATTGTGTGGTTTGTTTGGTTGATGTTTTTGAATTGCTACTTTTAGAGGAACTTATCAAGTTTCTTGGTATTTGTTCTTAGCAAAAGGAGGGGGTTATTGATGTCTCAATTCAATTGAATATTGAGTAAAAATAAAATTCAATTGAATATTTATCCCAATGTGAATGAGAATACATCTTTTAGGCAAAGTACATTGGTATATTGATTTATTGAAATTGATATGATTTAGTTGTAACTTTCTAATTCCAATATGTATATTTAATTGATTTACTAATCGAATGCAGGTGGTTTTATTTTGTTTAAAGTTTATAATTTCAATTAGTATAAAAAAAATAGTTTCAAATCCCAATTAGTACCAGAAATGAATCCAATGGTGCAGCTGGTTTTTTAGTCCAAATATTGATGTTTTGTTGTGAATGAATTATATGCTTAGATTTTTAATGGGGACTGTTGTTATCGATTTGGAGTGAGTCTGTGAGATCAATGTCATGATTTGAGCTGAATGTTGAGAGTTGAGACTCTCTTGTATTGATTTCATTCTTGTGCTTGGATGTGCATGTTAATATAAGTTCCTTTGCCTTAAAAACATACATTATTTTGAGATGTTTGACTTGTGCAACTAAACAACCAACAGGCTTACCAAGATCTATAACCCAAATTTATCATAGAAAGTATGACAATTTTAGTAATACCAATGAATTTTTGCAAAGAAGTTAAAACCAAATTAATTAAAATCTTTTTTAGATGCTTACAATTATTGAAGCAAAATCAATGTCATGGTGTCAAATTTAATACTCTCCCTAGTCCTTAATAAAAAATTGCAAATACAAAGACCAAAGAGTTTTTTTTTTTTTTTTTAAAAAAAAAGGAGCTTATTATAATGTTACAAAATTTATACGTTGTTTTCAATTATATCCATAAAATTAAATATTTATTTCTACTATTTGTCTCACAATAACTGTAACTTTTATATTTATAAAAATAATTTGTTCCATAAATACTGTCATTTTTATTACTTTATAATGCAATTTTATTTTACTTCTCAATTATCATATCCAAATTACTCTCAAACGCAACACTTATTTTAAAACGGAGAAGTAGTAAACATACATCTAACCTTAAATAAGGGTTTAAAAAGAATTATAGTGATTAATAGACTTTGAAATGTGTCTTTTTTCTTATAATAAGGAAACAAATGCAAAGAAATAGATATTGGCACATTGGTTATTTCTTTGTTTGTGATGCCTATGCACTTCACTAGTATCTTAAAAAAAAAGACCAAAACAAAATACACCAAATTATTTTACAATAAGGACCATAGGCAGTATTATTATAATTAATAATAGTTAAATCTAAGTATAATATTGGGATGAGTTTTTATATTTATGAGCCACAACTAACTACCCAATCAATTCTACCCTTTTCCTTTTCTGTTATGTGAGCTTTACTCAATATAAAAGGATTCAACTGTTTCAACGACTGTAACAGAATTCAATTACAAAGAGAGAAGAAGCAACAAGTTTCAGTTCATCTTCAAGAATCAAAACAAGGTTTCAATTTCTTTGCTCTTCATTTTCCTTCCTGCATTAACGCGTTTCTATTCTTCTTAGTGTTTAATTTCAACACTTTCTTCTTCTTAGTGTTTTCTTAATAGCCTTTTTATATATGAAAAACAAAACTGTACCTCTTTTCTTGAATTCTTTTCTCTGTCACTTGATTTTACTTTCCATATTCTTCTGTTTTTGATTGTAACAGAAAAGCTACAAGATGGAAGAAAACTACAAATGGAAAAATCTACCAGTTGATATATTGGAACAGATTATAAAGTGTTTACCCCTTAGAGAATATCTTGCATTGAATGCAATATTAGGAGACAATTATAGTAGGATAACAGATTCTAATGAAATTCCATATCAGCTTTGTCTCCCTTTATCTGAATCGCCGCAAGTTTTTCTACGAAATGAAGTTTCTACTTGGTTTTTCAGCTTGAGTACATTAAGTTTGCATCACCCAAAAACAAAACTGTTAGAGAGCAGTCAATTATGTCATGGCTCATTTGAAGAATGGTTGATTGTGTGTGACTATACTGTAGATGAAGGTTCTGCCACATTTTTCTTTTTGAATCCAGTAACTAATGCTAGAATCATGATACCATCAAAGTTGTACCTTCCATCCAGTGACTTATATGTGACCAAAATAGTGACCTCTTCAAAACCAGGTTCAGATCGTTATTTGGCTTGTCTTTTGGATAATTTTTGTCAGATTGCAGTTTATAGACCCTTTGACAAGTCATGGGGTATAATTGAGTTACATAAGGATTCAGATATTTGTTTTAAGGATTTGGAAATTGTTGATACCAAATTGTATGTAATAACTGATAAAACCATACAATCCATATTATTGATTTATGATCTCAAAGACTCCACTCCAGAGGGGGAAGTGTTGGCTTTGGTTCCAAAATTAAGGCCAGTAGAGTCAAGTATAATTGATAACCGCTGTAGCAATATCAATGACACTCTACCTTTTCTAGCCAAAGATGAAGCATTAGGAGAGTTATACTTGATTTACATGATATGTAACGTGGAGTACTCACTTAATCACACCTTTGGTTCCTTATTTCTTAAGCCACCCGAGACTACCAACATTGAGGTATTCAAACTGGACATGAACAAGGACCCTATTGGGTGGCAGAATGTGAGGTTGGATGATAAAGTGGCTTTTGTTAGCAATTGCAAGAGCCTGATAATTTCAAGGGATAAACTTCATTGCAATCAAGAGTTAATTGGAGGGAATAGCATCTATTTTGGTTTTAATTTTCCATGTTCTGGGGATTCACAGTCAGGTTTGAGGTTGGGGATGTTTTGTTTGAATGATAGAAGCATCAAATACTTTCCTGTGGATACATCAAAGGATTGTCCTATGCCTCATCCTATCTGGATTGTACCAAGTTTATTGTAATTCCATCTATGTTGACACTTACGTATGTTTGATTGCATGCCAATGGTGTCTTCAATGAATCGGTTGCTACTGTTACGTATTTTTTTTGCGTCTTGTTATTGAAGAATAGTTAAAAGTGGAAGTGTTCCAACCACAGCATTACCTGCTACCTTTTTTTGTTTCCCTTTCTCTTTTAGGACCTCTAGTTCATTGCACAAATTCTTTTTTCTTTCTTTACTGCATTGTAATGCTAATGTTAGGATGTGTAAATAATGAAAGCATTGCTAATGTCAAGTATATTTTTGCAGATTCTTTCTTATGGATTTACTAGTTTTATATTTCTCTCTCTACTGTTATTTTCCTTGCCAAACTATGAATGAATGTTTTAATGACAAGGTATATGTGTATGTGTGTGTGTCTACAGAAATTGGAAGAAACATTGTTCCATAAATGGTAATATATGAATATGCACAATTGAGTAGAATTAGTACTGTTATATCCGAGTAATGTAGTCAATCATCGTCTCTAGTAATCACTAAAATTTTCTCAACTGAGTCGATGGTTCTCTGATCCTTTAGCGTGCTTGGGGTTTTTTGTTGTGCAGTAATTCACAATAGTTCTCTAATACAATTTTAATTTACTTTTCTCAATTGCATTATCTAAATTAATATTAGATGCATCACTTCTAATTTATTATTATTATTTTATTTTTTATTTATTATAATTGGAATATACTAATTGTTAATATTAATTTAGATGGTTTGTATTTTTGTGTATTTAAAAATATTAAGAGTGGGAGAAGAAATACTCAAAAATTTATTGGTGTCTCAACTCTCAATTCAATTGTATATTTGTCTTGATGAATTTATATAAATAATATTTACAACACACTTTTTTTAATATACTCTCTTTTATTGGTTATAATATCCACCAAATTCATATGAAATTCTGTATAAATTTTAATCAATAGCGTTGAAAAATATATGACAAAAAATATATTGCTAACACTACTCAATTTATTTTTATTTTTTTAGAGATAATTCTTTTACTCAATACATCTTTTACTAAAGATTGATACAATTATTTTTTTTTATTAAAAATGTTCTGTCTCAACCAGTTGGTATCATTACCCTATGAATAATTACAATTATTTATCTGTGAAATAATTTCGTAAGTTCTTCTAAATTTTTCTTTAATAAAAATAATAATTCCTTAAAAAAAATGGGAAATAATAATAATATATGTTTTTACAAATATAAACACTTAGTATATATTCATTCCATTTTTTTCAATGGTTATTTTTGTAGGAAAAAATCACTTCTATTTATTTGTTGTTTTTAAAATTCAATACAATAT
>JBBPBR010000006.1:44393115-44419518 GCA_037974775.1 Cicer pinnatifidum
ATTATTATTATTATTATTATTATTATTATTATTATTATTATTATTAAAGAACAAAGAATTGTTAACCACATGCGGTCATGTGCATTGTGCAATTCATTCTCGTAAGTACAATCCGTGCCAATCAGACAGGCAAAGTTGTACTGTTATGTCTAGGGTTTGTCATGTGGATTTGGTGATTTGACGTTGTTCACACATTTCCTCGATAAATATTTACACACAAAAAAAATACATAATTTTTATCAAACAAAAAAGATATACATTCTGTAAAAATAAAATACATAATTTAACTATTTTAACAACATATATTATTAAGAAAAAAAAATTATGATTAAGTGTTGTGCCTAAATATTCTGTCCAAATAAGATTTTCCTTCCTTCATCATAAATATAAATTAAAGTTAATATTTATTTCATTTAAATTTTGAATTAAATATATTTTAATGTTTGCTTATATTTATGATTAGAGATGATATAAACAATTTTTTTAAAATCAATCGTTGTTATGTTAGTATTGCTAATGTTGAGTTTAAGTGTCAATAGTTAAAATCTACATAGCATTTCGAATAAGCAAAATATTGTATATGATAAGAGAGAAGATCATTATAATCATTGTCTTAAAATTTTGGATAGAGAGTTGACGTCAAAGTCTCTTGTAGATCCCTACAAAGCCAATCTTATATATTCTCGATAGTATAAACAAATTGGCAGAACTTAAAAATTATTTATAACTTTAACGATAATGTTCTCCTAATCTTTATAATTGAAATAATAGCTCAATTGATATTAATTTGATAAAAATAAAATAAAACAAATATATTTCTCAAAATTTAATTGTTAAACCAACATAAATCATGTTACTATCTCAACTATAAAGAATTTATACTTTAAAAATAGTATTGTGATCTTTCTTAGAGTTGTTTATATCTCCTCCGTTGACTACACTTATGTTGATTCAAACATATGTGATTTTCTTATAAATATGTGGTCATTTGTTTTATTTTATTATAACATTTTTTTTTTAGGTAAATAATTTATCTTTAAAAATTTGTACAAAAATTATTATCGATCTTTTAATTTTCCTTTTAAGTTCATTTTAAAAAAATAATAATAACATGTGTTAAAATGCAATAATGTGACAAACCACATAAGATTATAAGTAATGATTTAGTCTTTCAATTTTTTTTTCTCATGATTTGTTATTTACGTTCTAAAATGCTAACATTGTTATCATTATATATTTTGATGAGAACAAAATTTATGAAATAAATGTTAAATTTTTTAAATGATTATCTACAAATATTTGCATTTGAGTATTTTGTCGAAAGAACATAAGTGGTCAAACTTGAAGTCACTAACATGTACAAGTGCATAGTATCAATTCAACAATAAAAGAATTAAAGTAACATCAGAAGATTACACTAGTAGCATCATAGTCTTCATGAAGATATTCAAAGTTGACTATCATTTGAATCGTAAGAGTTTTAATTGAGAGGATGAGAAAGTCGTCACAACTTTCAAGATAATGCCACATTAAAGGGCCATCAAAAAGAATGCAAGTATAGTTACACTTACATAATTGAACTTATATGGAACGTACAACAGATGATGTATTTTGTTACCGCACCATTTCAAGTAATATATTTAACCATAATAAAGAATTGACGAGCCTAATTCATGAATATAAAGATGATTATCCTCAAACTGAGGATGATCATTTGTATATGTTGCATCTCGATACACATAAAATCTCTTGGAAGAAGTCAAAAAGAATTATGGGTCATGATGTATTTATATGAAAATTAGAGGACGAAGTATCCATGTCCAATGATAGATTTGAGGATGAATATTTTCCACAATCTCATATCCGAAGATAAATATTTATCAAAATTTTCATCTCACAATTATTGAAAAAGTTATTGTCATAAAACTACAATAAGACAAAAGTTGATAAATTGTTCACACTATTCAAGGTTTACCAAAAGTAAACGTAGAAATGACATCACATCAAACACGAACTCTTATGTGCGAGAGAATAACTTTCATCTTCGCACTTCACATAACTTGCGGATGAACTCTCGAAAAATTATCATGTTATATATAAAAATGAGGTCTTATGTAAACAATACAAAAATATTATGTCAACATTGTTCAAATTTATGCAAAAGCCTTTGAAGTAAGACAAGCACATCTATTGTGATTTTCAAGGTATTAGAAACAAGAATGAATCTTCTCATCCATAATAGATCAAGATGATAATAAGAATATTTTTTTATAAAATTATATTCTAGAAGGTTACCTAACAAGTAAAAAACGTGTCAATATATTTACACTAAATTCCAACAGTCGCATATTGAAAGAAAGATATACAATCATCTCTCAAAAACTTACATATATTTGATGATGATCATCCATGAACATCCTTAAAATCAGTTACATGAGATGATGAATATAGTCTCAAGACGAGGATACATGCAGATGATATCCTCATAACAAATTTGACACATACAAAAATGTACAAAAAGGGGAAGTACTTGACAGGACACATTGGTCAAAGTAGTTGGAAAAGGAAAAACAAAAAGCAAGAATCATATAAGACTCAATAAATTAGAAATTCAATCATCATAATTAACCCATATATGATAATAGACACATAGGATAAGCAACAAAAAACTAGGGATGAACTTTGTTCAATAATCATCCTCGCACATGGAAAAAATAAGTGAAAGTACAAATGTACAAAATATGGTGTTCTTGACTTGCAAGAAAAGCCACTTCAAATTGTTGGAAAAAGCAAAAACATCAGTCACACCAGGAGGAATGAAAGCTCCATTCTCCATACTTAACACGGGTATAAAGGCTAAATGATAATTTTGCAAATAAATACAAGTCAAAGGAAACATAGCAAAGTCTTCAACAACTATATTTTGCTAATCCATGTGTTTGAAGCTCCAAAGGCAACTATAAATATAATACTAATCTTCAAACATCAAGAGAATCATCTACGAGAAAATATTTAAGTTATTGAAGCTTATTATCATTCTATACACTCTTCCAAACTTAAATAGATATGAGAATAATTTTTATTGAGTATGTTATATACAACTTCACATCTCTATCTTATCTTAGAAAGTTATAATTTGATCCCAAATAAATCAAACACATTCCTACTTGTATATCCTCAAATTAATATAAACTTGATTTATTTTATAAGCTTGCCGAGGCTAGTAGACAAACAATATTGTAAGTATGGTGAGGCTAAAAAAATACATAGTTGAAAATGTGCAGATTAGAGGACGAGTTTTTGAGCACTAGCAAAAATCTCACAAAGTTATGAAGACTGGAGTAGCCTATATTAGGTGAACAATATAAATTCTGTGTGTGAATCTTCTTAAACTCTACTCTCGTGATATTTGTTTTATTCATACCATTAGCACACTTATCATACATATTTTAAACTCATATTGTTCTTCTATAGACCATCCTCAATAAGAGGATGCATTATTATTTTTCATTTAACCATCCTCACTTCAAAGACAACTTGAGATGATAATATTAATTCATAAACTAAATTTTAAAAAGTGTCGCAATCCAACTCTTTTTTAGTAACATTCACTTTTATTTCATATATAATCTATTAAAAAATAAATAAATTAGAGTTCTTCGCCTTCTAAGTAAATCATAAAAATTTCATCCTCCCAATCAAAATCTTTAAATATTCAAACTTTCATCATCTTATTTATTTATTTTTAAATTGCTCTCTGTTTTAGTTAAAGTTTATCTTCTCCTTTATTTGGTTTAATTTGTTTTCCTTGTCTCCCCCCAAAGTGAATACTTAAATGTTATGCTAAGTGGGGACATATTCATCTCTTTGTTTTAATTAGCATAGCTTCGAAGCATTTTTTTTACTAACATATTTTCATTCATCAACGTCAACTTTACCTATCCTCTTCCATAAGACAAGAGATGCATTCTTCTTGAAATTCTAGACATCGAATATAAATTAAGATTACTACTCAAGCATTTGGAGTGAAAAAATATGAATCCTCAAAGAGTGCACAGTCATTCCTTTTTTCTGAAAAGAATACCACAAATGATGAATATTTGAGTTTTTTTAATTTGAGAATTTAATAGAAATATGATTTTTTTTCTATATTTATTCGAAGCTAAAGAACTCTAGCATGACTTTTTATTCAATAAAAAAAAATTAAAATAAAGGTGTCAACATTTAAAAATGTTTTGAACAAAATTGAAAAAAGAACAAAACAAAATATTATAAAATAAATTATAAGTAAAATTAATCACTTATCCATTTATTAAAATAATTTTTTATTCACATTTATTTTTATTAATCTTGTTTATAAATTAGCTTAACCACTTAAATTACATTTTATCTCAATTGATTTTATAAAATAGTAATTAATTATGAGGGACACATTGTTGATATAATATCATTAAAAAGATGAAAACAATCAATTTTTACTTATATTTTATCCCAACTTAAATGTGTTAAATTTTATTTTTATTTTGTTACTGGTCTGATAGGATACTAAGTAAGAAATCGCATTAAATGGACTCTCACATGATAGATATCTCATATATAGATGAGAGATACTGCTTCTGTTATACATATGAAAAGAAAAAAAAACTTAAAATTAATGTCATTTTAAATATAAGATTCATTTTCTCTCTCTTAATTTTACTCACTAAATAATATTATATACATTGTTTTGAACTCATCATATTCTATTATAATAACTGTGATCACAATAATACTTAATAAACCTAATTTGTTAAAGGGTTAAATAATATTTTGGTTCCTATAAACATCAAAATTTTCATTTTTATTCCTCTTAATATTTTTTTTCCAACAATGGTCCCTCAAAATTTTTCGTTAACCACATTTAGTCTTTGATGTAAACTGCCCTAATGGTTGTTGATGTGGCAGTGTCCAAATGTCATTTCAATTGAGGCAAACCAAAACATTGAAAATAGTGTAAATTGATATGCCACATTTTCTGGTAAATTAAGCTTTGAAGTCACTCATACCTTATTTACAGATAAGTTTATTGTTGATTTGGAAAAACTTAGTTTCACTTGCAACTATTGAGAATTGGTTGGAATACCTTGTAAGCATGCAATTGCTACAATCACTAGAAAACAAGATGATCCTACAAATTATCATATATAAATATTAAAGAAGGGACAACTATGTATAATGTTAATGCTAAAGTATTAATGTCAATTACAAGAAGAAAATATTTGAATTCTGATATTTTTAAAATTTTAATTTACGTGCTTAATTTAAATTAATTCAAGATCAATCTTGGTTGAAATAGAATGTTCAGAATATCTTAGATATGGTAGTAGTAAATAAAATAAATTAGTTTATAATAAAATGTGATTTGTGTGTGCAAATAATTCAAGATAAGAGATAGAAAGATCACACACAAAAACTATACTGGTTCACCCAACTCAGACTAATTAAGTCCTTACAACCGTGAAATTTTCACCGTGTGATTAAAAAAAGAGCTAGCAAATTGCTGTGGCATAGAAGAAGACAAGTTTTTTAAAAACCCCTAAACACTACTTTTAATTTCTATTCATAATTTATTTATAAAATAATAATAATTATTAAATAATAATTAATAAATTTATTAATTAATAATATAAAATATTTTAATTTTTAATTTGTCATAAAAGATGATATGTTAGTGTGCATTTGTAGAGCCACGTGACATTAAGGACCAAAGTTGATTCTCTATAATTTCATAGAGACTAAATCCAACCAATAAAACTTATAAAGACTAAAATTAAAAAATAGTACATTTATAAGTACAAAAATATATTTAAATATTATATAAATATAATATAATTTAAAAATACCAAATATAAAAACTTAAAGAAGTTGAGAATAATTAGATTAAACTTAGAGTTGTTTTTTATTTGATTGAAAATTATATATGTATTTTCCCAACACTTAAAAATCATTATTTAATTGATAAAAAGATAACTAGATGTAAATTTTTGTATATTTGGACATGAATTAAGATTAAGATTATAGCGCGGCAAAAAATTGTACTAGTAAGTAATAAAGAGAGAGAATGCCACCTTCATCTCCACATTCACATCAACACCATGTTGGCGAGTAGCGACCGCCACCACCTATTTTCTCATTTTTCTCGTTTACTTTTTTCCATCCATTTTCTCGTGAACAACAAAGTAAATAATAAGCAATAAAAAAACACCAAAAAAAATAGGGGAATCTAAAAAAAACATTTATTTATTTATTATTTTTATAATAATAATTTTTACAATTATCCAGTTTTGTTCTCTCTCAAATCTCAATCCATCTTCCACTCCCTCAAAATCTAAAACCTTCAATCATTCTCAAAAAGCTCCACCGTCAATTTTCCAATTTTGGTGGAACTCCAAAAAACAAAAAAATAAAAAATATTACACAAAAAAAAAAAAAGAAAGATGCAGCACAACATCCTCAGCTCGATCCGTAGTACGAAAATCACGGATGGTTGTAAAGGCACTCAGGTCTACGCTCTTAACCCCTCCGCTGGCGCTCCGATCAACGGAGAATCCGTCGGTGAGAAACTCTTTCATCATTTACTAGACCGGTCTAAACAACCCGGTCGAACAAAACCGGTTGGTACAAAAACGGCGACACGCGACGTCGTTTTGGAGGGTCTTCTCCCTTGTGGACTTCCCTCGTCGGAGCTTCTAGAACCTGGGATCGATCCTTGCTTGAAACCTATTGATTTGGTTGAAACCCTCGCCGGTGTTCATCGTCGGATTGAGAATTGCGACGAGCTTGAGAAATTCGAGGTGTTTTTGGAGCAGTGTTTCGTGTTCCGGGGAATTTCTGATGTCAAGTTGTTCCGGCGGAGTCTCCGGTCAGCGCGGCAGCATGCGGTAGATGTTCACTCGAAGGTTGTGTTGGCTTCGTGGTTGAGGCATGAGAGGAGAGAGGATGAACTTGTTGGATCTTCATCAATGGATTGTTGTGGAAGAAAACTTGAATGTCCTAAGGCTAGTTTGGTCCTAGGGTATGATCCTGAATCTGTTTTTGATCGTTGTTTGTGTTTTCGTAAAGATGCGATTATTGTTGATAATGATGATGATGATGGGGAATGTGAATGCTCAACTTCTTATGAAGATGAGGATGTTGGTAGTTACAATGATATGTCTTTTTGTATAGGTGATAGTGAAATTAGGTGTAGTAGATATTCTATGGCGTCGCTTTCGAGGCCTTTTATGGCAATGTTGTATGGTGGATTTGTTGAGTCTAGGAAGGAGAAGATAAATTTCTCCCTCAATGGTGTTTCTGTTGAGGTGATGATGGCTGTTGAGGTTTTCAGTAGAACCAAGAGGCTGAATCAGTTTCCCAACAATGTTGTATTAGAGATGCTTTCTTTTGCGAATAGGTTTTGTTGTGTGGAGATGAAATCTGCTTGTGATGCTCATTTAGCTTCTTTGGTATTGGACATGGATGATTCATTGTTGTTGATTGAGTATGGATTAGAGGAGACGGCGTATCTACTAGTGGCAGCTTGCTTGCAGGTGTTTCTGAGAGAGCTCCCTGGTTCGATGCACCGATTGAGTGTTATGAGATTGTTTTGTAGTGTAGAGGGTAGGGATAGGTTGGCCTTGGTAGGGCATGTGTCGTTTTCGTTGTATTGTTTTTTGAGTCAGGTTGCGATGGAGGAAGATATGAAATCTAACACAACTGTGATGATCTTAGAACGGTTAGGAGAGTGTGCGGCGAGTGGTTGGCAGAAACAACTTGCTTATCACCAATTAGGTGTTGTGATGCTTGAGAGAAATGAATACAAAGATGCACAGCATTGGTTTGAAGCTGCTGTTAAGGCAGGACATATTTATTCTTCAGTTGGTGTTGCGAGGGCCAAATATAAGCGTGCTCACACATATTCGGCGTACAAGATGATAAACTGCCTTATTTCTGCTCATAAACCTGTTGGTTGGATGTATCAGGAAAGGTCTTTGTATTGCATTGGGAAGGAAAAAACGATGGACTTGATCTCTGCAACTGAATTAGATCCAACTCTTTCTTTTCCATACAAACACCGGGCTGTTTGTTTGGTGGAGGAGGGTAAAATTGGAGCTGCCATTTCTGAAATCAATAAAATAATTGGTTTCAAGATTTCTCCTGACTGCCTTGAATTGAGAGCTTGGTTCTTGATTGCCATGAAGGATTATGAAGGAGCTCTCAGGGATGTCAGGGCAATTTTGACATTGGATCCAAATTATATGATGTTTTATGGGAATATGCAAGGCTACCGTGTGGTAGAACTCCTCCGCCCTGTTGCTCAGCAGTGGAATCAGGCTGATTGTTGGATACAATTGTATGACAGATGGTCTTCTGTTGATGATATTGGTTCTTTGGCTGTTGTACACCATATGTTAGAAAACAACCCGGGGAAAAGTATTTTACGCTTTCGGCAATCTCTACTTCTTTTACGGTGAGTGTAAGCTTTACATTAACTCAATTATATATTTTTTTTAATGTTGTATCCAGCTAGAATTCTGTGAGTGTCATTATTTTCTATTGATTGTTTTATTCTGCTCTGTTATTAATGAGGATGATTTAAATTTAAATATAGCTAGATCTGTTTTCATTATTATTCTTTTATGTGAACTATGAATTTATTTCTGCATGCATGGAACCCTTGTCTATTGAAGAAAGTAAAAGACAAAATACTTTCATGTTTTATTACTACAGCCCTAAGCTGTTTATATAGAAAAAGAAATAACAATAGTAATATTGAGTAATAGTGACAGAATAAAAATAAACATAATAATATAAAATAAAATAAAAGAGAATAAAATCTAATTTCTTTTTTATTCTTTAACACCCCCCCTCAAGTTGGTGCATAGATATCTGTCATGCCCAACTTGGCTATAAGTCGCTCAAAATTGGGTCTTGCCAAACTTTTTGTCAAGATATCAGCAGTTTGCTGATTGGAAGTCACAAATGGTAGGCATATAACTCCAGCATCAATTTTTTCTTTTATGAAATGACGGTCAATCTCAATATGCTTGGTTCTATCATGTTGTACAGGGTTGTGAGCTATGCTTATTGCTGCTTTGCTATCACAGAACAATTTTAAGGGTGAGTCAACTTTCATTTTCAGTTCGCCCAAGAGTTTACGAATCCATAAAAGTTCACAAATTCCTTGAGCCATTGCTCTGAATTCAGCTTCTGCACTGCTTCGAGCAACAACCCCTTGTTTCTTACTTCTCCAAGTAACTAAATTTCCCCAAACATAGGCACAATATCCGGTGGTGGATTTTCTATCAGTAATTGATCCTGCCCAATCAGCATCTGTAAATATAGAGACTTCTCTGTCATTAGTTTTCTTGAAGTACAAACCCTTTCCAGGATTGGATTTCAAGTACCTTAAGATTCGATAAACTGCCTCCAAGTGTTCTTCATAGGGAGAATGCATGAATTGACTTACAACACTCACAGAGAAAGCGATGTCAGGTCTTGTGTGGGCTAGATAAATAAGTTTGCCGACTAACCTCTGGTATCTTCCAATCTCTACAGGAACACTGCCTTTCTCCCAAAGTTTAGCATTTAAATCCATAGGAGTATCTGCTGGTTTACACCCACTCATCCCAGTTTCTTCCAAGAGATCTAAGATGTATTTTCTTTGAGAAACAACAATTCCCTTCTTTGAGCGAGCAACTTCCATACCAAGAAAGTATTTAAGCGCACCTAAATCTTTGATCTCAAATTCTTTTTTTAAATTTTTCTTCAATCTTTCCATCTCAACAATGTCATCTCCTGTGAGAATAATATCATCTACATATACAATTAGAATTGCAATTTTACCAACATCAGAGAACTTCATGAACAAAGTATGGTCTGATTGTCCCTGCATATATCCTTGTCTTTTAACCGACTGAGTGAATTTCTCAAACCAAGCCCTTGGAGATTGCTTGAGACCATAAAGGGATTTTTGTAGTTTGCACACGTTTGAACCAAATTTATCTTCAAAGCCAGGTGGGCTATCCATGTATACTTCCTCCTCCAAATCACCATTCAGAAAAGCATTCTTTACATCAAGTTGGTTAAGAGACCAATCTAAATTCACTGCCAAGGACAAGAGAACTCTAATAGTGTTTAATTTGGCAACGGGAGCAAAAGTCTCTGAGTAATCAATGCCATATGTCTGAGTAAACCCTTTAGCAACCAAGCGTGCCTTGTATCTTTCAACTGTGTTATCAGAATTATATTTCACAGTAAATACCCATTTACAGCCAACAATATTCTTTCCTGTAGGTAACGTCATGACTCTCCAAGTTTGATTCTTCTCAAGAGCTCTCATCTCCTCAAGAACAGCTTCCTTCCACTTTGGAATTTTTAGAGCTTCCTGTATATTTTTTGGAATTTCTACAGTAGACAACTTAGAGGTAAATGCAGCAAATGAAGAAGACAATTTTGAGTATGACACATAATCAGACAAAGGATATTTAGTGCATGATCTAACAGATTTTCTAATTGCAATAGGAAGGTCTATATCAGGATACTCGACATGACTCTTATGAATAGAAGAAGACTTACCTGTATCAAGATGATGTGTTGGATTATCTATTGGTTCAGAATCTTGGAAGGGTCGGAGAATGGGTCCTTCATTTCTCTGTTTATGGTTTCTTCTTTCAAAGACATTTCCCTTCCAAGTAGGGTCAATTGTAGTACACCTGCTTTGTGTCTCTTTATTTGAATCATTATGTTGTGGCATTTCAGATGGTCCTTCATTATTATTGAGTTCAAGAATTTTATCATTGTGATTTTGATTTGAAGTTGTCGCCCCCGAATCTGTTGAAACCTCATTCATAAGTGGATTGAGTTCCAATTTAGATTCTTGGGCATTTTCTTTTGGTGCATCAATATAAGTCTCATAATTTTGTGACAACACTATATCACTTAAAGTAATGATGTTTTCAAAAGTAAAAGATGAATCTTCCTTAAAATTTCCCCCCTGAAGATGAATGTCAGTAAAAAATGGTTGATTTTCAACAAAAGTAACATCCATGGTTACAAAAATTCTTTTTGATTTTGGTTCAAAACACCGATACCCCTTCTGAGTTGGAGAGTAACCGGTAAACACACATTTTATTGCTCGTGGGTCGAGTTTGTCAAGGTGTTTATGTTCATGAACAAAAGCAGTGCAACCAAAAACTTTTAGTGGCAAATTAGCAGAGACATTAGTCAAAGGAAAATAATTTCGAAAAACATCAAGAGGTGTACGAAAATCTAAAACTTTAGATGGCATTCGATTAATTAAATATGATGCAGTTAAAACAGCTTCACCCCACAAATATTTTGGAACCTTATTTGCAAATAGTAAAGCTCTAGCAACCTCAAGAAGATGCCTATTCTTTCTCTCTGCAATTCCATTTTGTTGGGGTGTATTAACACAAGAACTTTGATGAATAACCCCATTTGCAAGGAAAAAATCGGACAAAAGTATATTAAAATATTCTTTACCATTGTCACTTCTGAAGACTTGAATTTTTGTTTGGTACTGAGTGTGCACCATTTTAAAGAAATTTTTGACAACCTGTCCAACTTCCGATTTTTCTTTCAATAAATAAACCCAACAAATTCTAGTATGATCATCAATAAAAGTTATAAACCATTTTTTATTAGAAAATGTGTTTATTCTATTAGGACCCCAAACATCACTATGAATAATTGCAAACGGTTTTGATTGTTTATATGGTTGTGTAGAAAAAGAAGAACGGTGATGTTTAGCTAATTCACAAGTTTCACAATGAAATAAAGACGGATCCTTCTTAGAAAATAATTTAGGAAACAAATGTTTCAAATACGGAAAACTAGGATGTCATAACCGTAAATGCCATAACATAATATCATCATTATTAGAAGAAACAAAAATAGATTCAAAGCAGGTACTTGTTTTTTGTTGGTCTTTGAAATCGAGTCCATTGTCAAGATAATAGAGTCCTCCACTCTCCTTAGCATTGCCAATCATCTTCCCCGTGCTCAAATCCTTAAAAGTGCAATGAGAATGAAAGAAGTTAGCTTGACAATTTATATCCTTTGTTAATTTAGTAATGGATAACAAATTACATGATAAATTAGGAACATGTAAGACATCTTTTAAGGTTAACTTAGGTGACAAAATAACAGAACCTTTCCCTGCAATGGCTGAAAGAGAGCCATCTGCAATTTTAATTTTGTGGTTACCTGCACAAGGACTATAAGAAGAAAATAGACTCGACTCCCCAGTCATATGATCAGTAGCACCAGAATCGATAATCCAAGTATGGCTGGGAGTGACACTAAGTAGAGGAGTATTTGGAAAATTACCTCTTTGAGCTATAGAGCAAGAAGAAGTTTGAGACTCAAGAAGTTTGTACAATTGATCTAATTGTTCCTTGGTGAAAGGAGATGGGCTTGAAGGAGACTGCTTATCTTGATCAGATGTACCAGCTTGGAGCGCATGACCTTCGTTTCTTTCCTTTTTCTTCCAATTTAGAGGTTTTCCATGGAGCTTCCAACATGTATCACGTGTGTGCCCTGTACGTTTGCAATGTTCGCACCATGGTTTCTTGCCAATGCTCTTCCCTTCTTCATTCTTAGTGACTAGGGCAGAGCTTTCAACATCACCAACAGAAGATGACTTACCCATCATAACACCTTGTCTCGCCTCTTCTCTTCTAACTTCTGAGAACGCTTCCCGAAGTGATGGCAATGGGATCTTTCCCAATATTCTGCCTCGGACTTCATCAAGCCGCTTATTAAGCCCAACCAAGAACATGAATACACGGTCGTTCTCCTGTCTCTTAAGAAACAAAACACTGTCCTCACAACACTTCCAATGATCATCATAGCATAGATCCAATTCTTGCCATAGTGTCATCAACTCATTATAATAGGTAGTGACATCTCTATCTCCTTGTTTGGCATGCCACAATCGTGATTTGAGATCGAAAATTTGAGAAGAATTATGAACATCAGAGTATGTTTCTTTGACAGCCTCCCAAACTTCCTTCGCAGTAGGCAAAAACATAAAAGGTTTTTTGATTGTTGATTCCATACTACTAAGCAGCCAAGCAATAATAACAGAGTTCTCAGATTTCCAAAACCTGTAATTCGGATCAGTTGTGGCAGGCATTTGCACCTCTCCTGTTAGGAAACCAAATCTGCCCTTACCATCTAAAATCAATCTTGCGGTTTGGGACCATTCAACATAATTTTTTCCGTTTAGTTGCTGGATTTCAACCTTGAGGGCATTAGAAGTTCCCTCATGGCCAAAAAAGTTGTTGGAAAAACCATTATGGTTGCCTGGGCCGCTGCCATTGCCGACTGTGCCGCTGCCATTTGTGCCATTGCTACTGCCGTCTGGGGTGTTGCCTAAATTGTCGGCTTTGTTGACTACTTCTGAGTTTTTATCCAAACCGTCGTTGTCGCCGCTACCCATGAGGGCTACCTTCCATGGGGTACTCTGTGCCATAGCTCAGTTGGTTGGAGCGCCAAACCCTAATTGTGGAATGGTTGGAGCGCCAAACCCTAATGGGTTGTGGAAAGGTTTACAGAACCCTAACCAGAGCTCTTGATACCATGAAGAAAGTAAAAGACAAAATACTTTCATGTTTTATTACTACAGCCCTAAGCTGTTTATATAGGAAAAGAAATAACAATAGTAATATTGAGTAATAGTGACAGAATAAAAATAAACATAATAATATAAAATAAAAGAGAATAAAATCTAATTTCTTTTTTTATTCTTCAACACCCCCCCTCAAGTTGGTGCATAGATATCTGTCATGCCCAACTTGGCTATAAGTCGCTCAAAATTGGGTCTTGCCAAACTTTTTGTCAAGATATCAGCAGTTTGCTGATTGGAAGTCACAAATGGTAGGCATATAACTCCAGCATCAATTTTTTCTTTTATGAAATGGCGGTCAATCTCAATATGTTTGGTTCTATCATGTTGTACAGGGTTGTGAGCTATGCTTATTGCTGCTTTGCTATCACAGAACAATTTTAAGGGTGAGTCAACTTTCATTTTCAGTTCGCCCAAGAGTTTACGAATCCATAAAAGTTCACAAATTCCTTGAGCCATTGCTCTGAATTCAGCTTCTGCACTGCTTCGAGCAACAACCCCTTGTTTCTTACTTCTCCAAGTAACTAAATTTCCCCAAACATAGGCACAATATCCGGTGGTGGATTTTCTATCAGTAATTGATCCTGCCCAATCAACATCTGTAAATATAGAGACTTCTCTGTCATTAGTTTTCTTGAAGTACAAACCCTTTCCAGGATTGGATTTCAAGTACCTTAAGATTCGATAAACTGCCTCCAAGTGTTCTTCATAGGGAGAATGCATGAATTGACTTACAACACTCACAGAGAAAGCGATGTCAGGTCTTGTGTGGGCTAGATAAATAAGTTTGCCGACTAACCTCTGGTATCTTCCAATCTCTACAGGAACACTGCCTTTCTCCCAAAGTTTAGCATTTAAATCCATAGGAGTATCTGCTGGTTTACACCCACTCATCCCAGTTTCTTCCAAGAGATCTAAGATGTATTTTCTTTGAGAAACAACAATTCCCTTCTTTGAGCGAGCAACTTCCATACCAAGAAAGTATTTAAGCGCACCTAAATCTTTGATCTCAAATTCTTTTTTTAAATTTTTCTTCAATCTTTCCATCTCAACAATGTCATCTCCTGTGAGAATAATATCATCTACATATACAATTAGAATTGCAATTTTACCAACATCAGAGAACTTCATGAACAAAGTATGGTCTGATTGTCCCTGCATATATCCTTGTCTTTTAACCGACTGAGTGAATTTCTCAAACCAAGCCCTTGGAGATTGCTTGAGACCATAAAGGGATTTTTGTAGTTTGCACACGTTTGAACCAAATTTATCTTCAAATCCAGGTGGGCTATCCATGTATACTTCCTCCTCCAAATCACCATTCAGAAAAGCATTCTTTACATCAAGTTGGTTAAGAGACCAATCTAAATTCACTGCCAAGGACAAGAGAACTCTAATAGTGTTTAATTTGGCAACGGGAGCAAAAGTCTCTGAGTAATCAATGCCATATGTCTGAGTAAACCCTTTAGCAACCAAGCGTGCCTTGTATCTTTCAACTGTGTTATCAGAATTATATTTCACAGTAAATACCCATTTACAGCCAACAGTATTCTTTCCTGTAGGTAACGTCATGACTCTCCAAGTTTGATTCTTCTCAAGAGCTCTCATCTCCTCAAGAACAGCTTCCTTCCACTTTGGAATTTTTAGAGCTTCCTGTATATTCTTTGGAATTTCTACAGTAGACAACTTAGAGGTAAATGCAGCAAATGAAGAAGACAATTTTGAGTATGACACATAATCAGACAAAGGATATTTAGTGCATGATCTAACAGATTTTCTAATTGCAATAGGAAGGTCTATATCAGGATACTCGACATGACTCTTATGAATAGAAGAAGACTTACCTGTATCAAGATGATGTGTTGGATTATCTATTGGTTCAGAATCTTGGAAGGGTCGGAGAATGGGTCCTTCATTTCTCTGTTTATGGTTTCTTCTTTCAAAGACATTTCCCTTCCAAGTAGGGTCAATTGTAGTACACCTGCTTTGTGTCTCTTTATTTGAATCATTATGTTGTGGCATTTCAGATGGTCCTTCATTATTATTGAGTTCAAGAATTTTATCATTGTGATTTTGATTTGAAGTTGTCGCCCCCGAATCTGTTGAAACCTCATTCATAAGTGGATTGAGTTCCAATTTAGATTCTTGGGCATTTTCTTTTGGTGCATCAATATAAGTCTCAGAATTTTGTGACAACACTATATCACTTAAAGTAATGATGTTTTCAAAAGTAAAAGATGAATCTTCCTTAAAATTTCCCCCCTGAAGATGAATGTCAGTAAAAAATGGTTGATTTTCAACAAAAGTAACATCCATGGTTACAAAAATTCTTTTTGATTTTGGTTCAAAACACCGATACCCCTTCTGAGTTGGAGAGTAACCGGTAAACACACATTTTATTGCTCGTGGATCGAGTTTGTCAAGGTGTTTATGTTCATGAACAAAAGCAGTGCAACCAAAAACTTTTAGTGGCAAATTAGCAGAGACATTAGTCAAAGGAAAATAATTTCGAAAAACATCAAGAGGTGTACGAAAATCTAAAACTTTAGATGGCATTCGATTAATTAAATATGATGCAGTTAAAACAGCTTCACCCCACAAATATTTTGGAACCTTATTTGCAAATAGTAAAGCTCTAGCAACCTCAAGAAGATGCCTATTCTTTCTCTCTGCAATTCCATTTTGTTGGGGTGTATTAACACAAGAACTTTGATGAATAACCCCATTTGCAAGGAAAAAATCGGACAAAAGTATATTAAAATATTCTTTACCATTATCACTTCTGAAGACTTGAATTTTTGTTTGGTACTGAGTGTGCACCATTTTAAAGAAATTTTTGACAACCTGTCCAACTTCCGATTTTTCTTTCAATAAATAAACCCAACAAATTCTAGTATGATCATCAATAAAAGTTATAAACCATTTTTTATTAGAAAATGTGTTTATTCTATTAGGACCCCAAACATCACTATGAATAATTGCAAACGGTTTTGATTGTTTATATGGTTGTGTAGAAAAAGAAGAACGGTGATGTTTAGCTAATTCACAAGTTTCACAATGAAATAAAGACGAATTCTTCTTAGAAAATAATTTAGGAAACAAATGTTTCAAATACGGAAAACTAGGATGTCCTAACCGTAAATGCCATAACATAATATCATCATTATTAGAAGAAACAAAAATAGATTCAAAGCAAGTACTTGTTTTTTGTTGGTCTTTGAAATCGAGTCCATTGTCAAGATAATAGAGTCCTCCACTCTCCTTAGCATTGCCAATCATCTTCCCCGTGCTCAAATCCTTAAAAGTGCAATGAGAATGAAAGAAGTTAGCTTGACAATTTATATCCTTTGTTAATTTAGTAATGGATAACAAATTACATGATAAATTAGGAACATGTAAGACATCTTTTAAGGTTAACTTAGGTGACAAAATAACAGAACCTTTCCCTGCAATGGCTGAAAGAGAGCCATCTGCAATTTTAATTTTGTGGTTACCTGCACAAGGACTATAAGAAGAAAATAGACTCGACTCCCCAGTCATATGATCAGTAGCACCAGAATCGATAATCCAAGTATGGCTGGGAGTGACACTAAGTAGAGCAGTATTTGGAAAATTACCTCTTTGAGCTATAGAGCAAGAAGAAGTTTGAGACTCAAGAAGTTTGTACAATTGATCTAACTGTTCCTTGGTGAAAGGAGATGGGCTTGAAGGAGACTGCTTATCTTGATCAGATGTACCAGCTTGGAGCGCATGACCTTCGTTTCTTTCCTTTTTCTTCCAATTTAGAGGTTTTCCATGGAGCTTCCAACATGTATCACGTGTGTGCCCTGTACGTTTGCAATCGCACCATGGTTTCTTGCCAATGCTCTTCCCTTCTTCATTCTTAGTGACTAGGGCAGAGCTTTCAACCTCACCAACAGAAGATGACTTACCCATCATAACACCTTGTCTCGCCTCTTCTCTTCTAACTTCTGAGAACGCTTCCCGAAGTGATGGCAATGGGATCTTTCCCAATATTCTGCCTCGGACTTCATCAAGCCGCTTATTAAGCCCAACCAAGAACATGAATACACGGTCGTTCTCCTGTCTCTTAAGAAACAAAACACTGTCCTCACAGCACTTCCAATGATCATCATAGCATAGATCCAATTCTTGCCATAGTGTCATCAACTCATTATAATAGGTAGTGACATCTCTATCTCCTTGTTTGGCATGCCACAATCGTGATTTGAGATCGAAAATTTGAGAAGAATTATGAACATCAGAGTATGTTTCTTTGACAGCCTCCCAAACTTCCTTCGCAGTAGGCAAAAACATAAAAGGTTTTTTGATTGTTGATTCCATACTACTAAGCAGCCAAGCAATAATAACAGAGTTCTCAGATTTCCAAAACCTGTAATTCGGATCAGTTGTGGCAGGCATTTGCACCTCTCCTGTTAGGAAACCAAATCTGCCCTTACCATCTAAAATCAATCTTGCGGTTTGGGACCATTCAACATAATTTTTTCCGTTTAGTTGCTGGATTTCAACTTTGAGGGCATTAGAAGTTCCCTCATGGCCAAAAAAGTTGTTGGAAAAACCATTATGGTTGCCTGGGCCGCTGCCATTGCCGACTGTGCCGCTGCCATTGCCGCTGCCACTGCCATCTGTGCCATTGCTACTGCCGTCTGGGGTGTTGCCTAAATTGTCGGCGTTGTTGACTACTTCTGAGTTTTTATCCAAACCGTCGTTGTCGCCACTACCCATGAGGGCTACCTTCCATGGGGTACTATGTGCCATAGCTCAGTTGGTTGGAGCGCCAAACCCTAATTGTGGAATGGTTGGAGCGCCAAACCCTAATGGGTTGTGGAAAGGTTTACAGAACCCTAACCAGAGCTCTTGATACCATGAAGAAAGTAAAAGACAAAATACTTTCATGTTTTATTACTACAGCCCTAAGCTGTTTATATAGAAAAAGAAATAACAATAGTAATATTGAGTAATAGTGACAGAATAAAAATAAACATAATAATATAAAATAAAATAAAAGAGAATAAAATCTAATTTCTTTTTTATTCTTCAACATCTATATTTTCTGCTATATTGGTTAGTTTGTTGTGAATTGCAACTTAGTACTATGTTAGAATGATAGGAAATTATAGCACAGCCATACATCCTATTATACAAAGTAACAAATTGCTGTGGAACAGTTTTTAGTTTCCCCTTGTGTGTTTCAGTTGTTGCTATCACTTTCCTAGTGTTGTAAATTGTGGATCATGGAAAATAGAGATTTGTTCAAATTCTGTTATGCTATAGTGCTATAGCGCTGCAATAGCGACTATTTGATAACCCTTTGTACTAAATAACATATCGTAGATCAATAACGATTTGTTCAAATTCCGCTATTGGTTAGTTTGTTGTGAATTGCAACTTAGTACTGTGTTAAAATGACAGCAAATTGTAGCACAACCATACATCAAATTATACAAAGTAACAAATTGCTGTGGAACAGTTTTTAGCTGTCCCTTGTGTGTTGCAGTTGTTGCTATCACTTTCGTAGTGCTGTAAATTGTAGATCGCAGAAAATAGAGGTTTGTTCAAATTCCGCTATGCAATAGTGCTATCGCGCCGCGATAGCAACTATTTGACAACGTTTTGTACTAAATAGCATATTATAGAGCAATAGCGATTTGTTCAAATTCCGCTATGCTATAGTGCTGCTATATCGGCTATTTGACAACACTACATTTTCCCATTGTAGATTGAGTTATCTCCTTCTGTTATTCTATCATCTTTAGTCTTCATATGAGAGTATAAGGAATGAAGAATTATACTGGACAAAATAAGCAAAAGAGGAAAAATGGAATCAATTTTTTTTTGGAAATTTTGAAAATATGCATGAAGGAATGCTCAATCCACGACCATTTTGTTCATTTTGATGGGAGCTGTGGAGACAAAGGAAGAAATGAAGCAACAAGTGGGCAGGGAGTGGACCAAGTCCTTCAAGGACCAAAAGTCTTGCTTGTTTATAGGAAGAAGGGTAAGAAAAGAAAGGACAGGAAAGAGAGTGATAGATGAGTTGTCAAGTTAGTTATAGACATCGGAAGAGGATCCATCCGTGTGAGTGTGACAATGTGAGGGTAATGAGGAGAGATGAGTGACAGGGTGGCAGTCAGTTATGAAGTGTGAAGGCCACACACCACCACTCTCAAGACCTCCAACGAGGTTGCCCATGGTCCCATTGTTCTCATCATCTTCCGATTTTTCTGTTTTTACCTAGTGCGGTCAGTGGGTCCTCCCAACTCTTTCAGGCGTTTTCCTTATATTATGGTGCTGCCTGAACAGTTTGGTTACTGCTCTGAAACCAACTTGAGAATAAGGTTTTGTGCTGAATAGTGTAAGAGATTAGCTCTCAGCGTGACATTACTCATAATCAAAATTGTACAAGGACAATCCCCTAATTAAGGGAATAAAGTGAGACTAAATTAATCCTAGTAAAATATCTTAATAATAAAGATCTAAATCAGTGTATATTTCAACAAAAGTGTACGTCTTTTTGGCTTTTCGGCTGAGCAGTGTGCTCTAAGCATTTGTCCGAGATGGGTTCTTAAGTGGCAGGAGATATCCTTCTGTAATTGTTCCTTCTTCAGAAAAGAATACACGTGGTATTTTCTTACATTGGGTCTTTATCATATTTCCTATTCCATTTTCGCGTTGTTGCTACTGACTAGTAACTAGGTTAAGGGATATATCCAGTTTCCCAAGCCCAGATATCTTCCTGTAGTTAAAAGGTTTAGTAACCATAATGAGATCTTCTGAACATAACTTGCTTCAAGATCTGCTAAAACTGACTGGTTGAATCCAGTTCCACAGCATGGAGTATTCTCTACATGCAGAAATTACAAAATTTGCCGCCTGTAAAAGGTCTTAAAATTGATATTGGGAAATCGTGTTTGAGTTGTTAATGTCTCCTGCTGTCCTCTCTAACTCCATGGAAGCTAATATTTGTTACTTTTGGATGACAAATCAGATGATTTGAATGTATATTTTATAACTTGTTCTCTACCTTCCAGCATCCACCATATATAGAACACTAACTCTTTCTAATATATAATTGTTGTTCACATAGAATATTTAATTACTGCTTTGTGACTTTGTCCTCCATTACTTATAATGCCTGAGCATGACCCTGTCCCTTTTAGGCATTGATGTTCCAGAATAATCTTGCAGGTTAAATTCTCAAAAGGCAGCCATGCGTAGTTTGCGTCTGGCTAGAAATCATTCTTCTTCAGCACATGAAAGACTTGTCTATGAAGGATGGATATTGTATGACACTGGTCATCGTGAAGAAGCTATAGCAAAGGCTGAGGAGTCGATTTCTATTCAAAGGTCATTTGAAGCTTTCTTTCTCAAAGCTTATGCATTAGCTGACTCATGTCTTGATTCGGAATCTTTAAAGAATGTGATTGATCTCTTGGAGGAAGCTCTAAAATGCCCTTCAGATGGTCTTCGAAAGGGACAAGTGAGTGTTACGTCGTATTGAGATTAAACATATAAACTTGATTTTGGTGCTGAAATAATAAATTCATTGTTGTCATTCAACATTGTAGGCACTAAATAATTTAGGGAGTATATATGTAGATTGCGAAAAGCTAGACCTTGCTGCTGACTGCTACAAACATGCACTTAACATCAAGCATACTCGAGCACATCAGGGGTTGGCACGTGTATATCATCTTCAAAATCAGCACAAAGCGGCTTATGATGAGATGACGAAGCTAATAGAAAAGGCCCAGAATAATGCATCAGCTTATGAGAAACGTTCAGAATATTGCGATCGTGACATGGCAAAGAGCGATCTTAGTTTGGCTACACAGTTGGATCCTTTAAGGACATATCCGTACAGATATAGGGCGGCAGGTAATTTCCTTACAACTAGTTACTCTTCATTTACTTGTGTTATGTACCCTAATGGCTAAATCAGCTTTTTAAGTTGGCAGTGATTAAGTTTTCTATAATTTAATTGGAACATTGCATCTACATCAACTTCCATCCACGATCTTTCTCTAAACTTAAGGTGCATTTATCTTATGTTAAACTCCTCTAAGCATTGTGATGGAGAGCTGGGTATACAAGGACACAGTCTGAGGACCCATCCACCTAACGGGTTTGAAGATATTGTGTAAGCAGAGAAAATTTAACTATAAGAAAATATGCAGGATGATCCGCAGACTGGCTTGTTTTACTCAGGTTTATACAGGCTTATCAAATATATGAGTTTAAATGCAAGCTTCTGTGAGCTGACCCATTTAACTCATATGCCTATGTGGGTACAAAATCCTATGGACAGCAGGATCTGTATACTGGCACCTGCATAGCAGTGCGGCTATCCATTAATTTCTTCCTATTGTCTTTATCATGTTTAGGCTTGTGTTTATCAGGATGGTCAAAATTAGCTAGCCATGCTGGAGCCGTCGTCTCCTTTTCTCCTCCTGCTGAAAAGTATATTATCCTTTTGACTGTCCTGATTCTGCAGCATGCGTCTACTACGATCTGCTCGCACCTTTGCATTTGGACAGTCTGGTTCACATACTCACCTTTTACTGGGTTAAAGATTATGGGAAATAATATGCGGAGCTTGCACATTTATTAAGTACAAAATGAGCTATGGATTGCTTTTAATGTTAAATAAAGCCGTAAAGAATAAAATGCCAGTTCAGAATTTCTGATAGTTTGTGTTGATAACACACCTATCAAATTACACATTCTGGAGGGTGCCATGCTCATTTTGGGCTAGTTTATCTTGTCACCTGCAGTCATTTATGAAGTGAGAAAGAAAATGAATCTTTTTGAGTTTGAACCTGTTCTTGTTTGGCGACCTAATTTATTAGAACCTCCTTTATTTTCTATGCTTTTGTTGTCTTGATATTTGACCTTAGTTCGGGTAGAAGTACTGTGTTTGCTATAAGTATTGTGAGCATAATAATGTGATCATGTTTTAGTTTTGAACCCTTGAAACCTTACTATAAGTCTTGGTGTAACAAATCTTCTGATGTTCTGACACGGTGTCTCTCTCTATCAGTTTTAATGGATGATCATAAGGAAGCCGAAGCAATATCAGAGCTATCAAGGGCCATCAACTTTAAGCCAGAACTGCAACTGTTACATCTTCGAGCAGCATTTTATGATTCAATGGGTGATTTTGTTTCTACTGTCCGAGACTGTGAAGCAGCCCTGTGTCTTGATCCTAGCCATGCTGAGATGTTAGAGCTTTGTAATAAAGCCCGGGGGCGAATTAATGATGGAAAGTGAGATAATCAGAAGTTAACTATCATGTTTTCTGTGTTTCTTATGGGGACAGGCCTACACATAGGAACCAATACTTCATCACACCTAATGACCCAGTAATCATCATCACTATTTATCTATTGGATGTTGCCGCGAGGAAAGGTGTGGTGTGTATCTTTTAGGCTGCCCTTATGGATGCTGAATCACAGAAGGGAAAAGGTGAGTTAGAAAGATAATCTGGATTCAAACTTAAGGGGAAATAGAGGAGCAGAATACCTTGTAAATATATGTAATTGGATTATGGTTTTGTTAGCTTATGATTCAAGTAATGCGGATGCTGCTGCTATTCTCCCATCTGCCATGGCAGCAGCAAGAATGGTGACAAGTTACCACAGTTTTAGACTAAACTTGTACATGAAAGTCAATTTGTTGTGCAACAACTTTAGATATTTACAACTATATTAATGGCTGAGCAATCGCCAATGTAAGTTGTGTTGTAGTATTTTCACACTCTTCATGTGTTGTATAAACACAGTTTTCCCATTCACTCGCTAATTTACTTTTGATGTGCTCTTTCTGGAGAACTATATCCATATCAAGTTGTGAAAGTTTTCATTCATTTCATCTACGTCTTTGTGTGTGTTGTTTCTTATATCCCCTCCCCTTCCTGTATTACTTGTTGTGGATTATTTACAGTCTTCAAGCATTACATACCTTGTAGTAATATGCTAAAAATAGCCACGTATACTTGACCACCCTTCCCATTTTTGCCTACTTTATTTTTTTAGTTTTATTTATGTAACTTGTAACACCTGGCTTGTTTTTTCTCTTTCCACCTGGAAGAGGCTTTTGATCCCATCCGTGACCATTTTAAAGCAAGATTTCGGTTTTAATGATTTCCACAAGATATCCATAATTTAACCTGCTTTTATTTATTCCCCTCAACTGAGTAGATGCCGTGCTCTCTCTTATCACTATTTTGAAGAACACCTTGTCAAATAATTACTCATCTCAGATATACTCACTCCAGTTATAGAAGCTCCCTAACATGGAAGAAGAAGAACAACAACAAAGTTTGGTGACCATGGATTCAATACTTTCTAGAAAGTTAAACTTCAATGTGCCTCTTTTGTCAACGAAGCGTCTTTGTTATTCAAGTTTTGCAGGTTCATCATGCTTGTCAAATTCACTAGATACATTACAAAATACAAGAGTTCCATTTTCATGGGAGCAAGCCCCAGGCATGCCAAAAGACTTGAAGAGGGGTGGTGGTATCGATGATGGAGACACCCCTCGCCTAAGACTTCCTCCTTGCCTCTGGTGTCCACTAAAAGTAGCAGCTGAACCCGATGTAGATAGTGCTGATCTTGCATTTGATCAAGACAATGGTTGTGATGGAGACGACGATGAGAACAACAAAAAGACTGATGTTTTCTCAGATGCGTTGGATGATTTATCTCTATCAGAAGCATTTGACATTATCCAACAATCAGAGACAGCAGCTCATAGTGACAGCAACGACGCCTTGAGATTAAAGCTTGAAGAATCTCGTGGTGATCAATCTCCAACGTACTTGATCAATCGCTTTCTTCCTGATGCCAATGCATTGGCTGCATCATCTGTTTTACATTTTACCAATGATTCCAACAAGAAAGTTTGTGATACTTGGAATCATGGTCTCACAGGTTCAGGTAGAAATTCATGTGCTTCTTCTTCTCCAAAGGGTTGTGGCTTGGGATTTCTATTTTCTTGGGGTATGAAGAATAAGTTTTGTGCTATGAAAAGCCCTGTTCTGCCATGCTCTACAAATGCTCATGCACATCAGCACAGTTCTAATTCTAAACATTGTTCATCAGTCCATAAAAACCATGTACTGATGTGAAAGATGATATTTGACAAATACAATAATTTGGTATTTTATTTGATTAGTTCTTTATGTTCATTTTTCTATTATTTTCAAATTCTTATTTTGTTATGTCTTTTACATTCCTGCTTAAACAGTTTGGTCATGTTGTATGCCAATGGCCAATGCTTAATAATGGAATAAAACCTTGATATTTACTAACTTTTACTTTTGTTGAGGCTAATTCTAACGAGTGTCGTCAAAATTTATTCTTGTTAATATAAAATTTCTTTTTTAATTCTTTAGCAAGACCATTGAAGTGGATTTTGTCCTACAAATATAATACATTGTATACAAAAAATCACAAACATATTTTATAATTATACTATGTGCAATTTAATGTTTGGTAATCGATAAATAATACCTTATTATAAACGTTATTTAACGCATTTCTCTTAATATAATTAATCTAACAATCATTCTTCCATTCTTCTCCACTCGAATGTGCAATATATTTTTTACTATTTATAATAACAGTTGTCAGTTGGTTGAAAAGAAAACGGTTGTCAGTTATGCATATCATTGATAAACAAATATAACAATGGTTGTTAGTTTCAACCGACTTTATATAAATATTCCTTTCAAATATACAAATTCAATATTGTTATCCATATCAATATGACATTTCTTTTTACTTTTGTCTTACATGCAAATCTCTATAAAATTTCACAATTTTTTTTGTCAATTACAATTTCCTTTTGCATTTTTTATTTTATTTTTCAAATAATAAAGTTAGCATTTTATTTTAAATCACAACATAATTCACAATTTTGATAGATATATTTTTAAAATTCATATTGTATACTAATATAAACACATAAATCCACTATATAAAAAAAATATGTTATAATAATAAAAATAGATGTCCTTTTTTGTTTCTAAACATTGCCACAAAAAATCCAATACAAATTCTCAAAATCTTTTACTTGTCCCTGCTAAAGGCCACCGTATGAAACAGTACAAAAGAAAAGTTGAGAAAGATAGGTGGTTAACGCAACTTATTATAATGAAAATAATATAATAATATTCTTGAATTCAAGAGCTTCTCAACACTGGTCTTGGAAGATAAATTAGAAAAAATGACAACAAAATCATGATTAATTTCTGCATGCCAACTTAGCGTTCAACAAAATGATTATTTTGAAGTGACTTTTGTTTTATTTGTTGACCCATTTAATTTTTACATAATTTTTGGAATGTTTCAGTTTCAAACTTTCATAAGCTTTTAATATTAAGAACATATTCAAAATAATTAGATACCATTTAATGTCTGTAAATATATATTCTGTAAAAGGATGAAGTACCTTGTACTCACTTTTATAATTATTTAGCTATTTAATGGAAACCAATATATGATGTAGCAACTTGCTTGCAAAAAGTCTAGTCAATTGGAAAAATATACAGTTAGTACATATTTTAAAACATGAAAATTAAAAGAAATCATATATAGAAAAAATAGTACAAGGATACTCAAAAGCCAAGAGCAACCAAATAAAACACCAATCTAATATACATTGTTATAAGGATTCACAAACCATTCATATATAAAGATAAAACTAAAAAA
>JBBPBR010000006.1:44444165-44457548 GCA_037974775.1 Cicer pinnatifidum
AAAATTAAGATAGGTCAAGAGTCAACACATTACTAATAATATAAACAAAACTAATTTTCACTATTTAAAAAGAAAAAAAATTAAAAAATATTTTTGTCATTTTGCTTACATATAGGGATAGTACACTATTATTATAACAAACTCTCAAATTAAAATTTTAATAAAAATAACAAAGGTTATTTAAGAATGTTAATTGTGATTTTAAAATGTTATGTTAATTTAATTTGTGTTTTTGAGTAAATTAATTCAAATATAGGAATTAAGCAAAACAAATAAATAAAATAAAAACTGAACATAAAGAAAGGAGAATATTCTGAACAAAATATGTGAAAACGGAAAATGTTCTCTGGGATCAAGACTAATTATCACAACCTCAAGATCAATCAATTTCTATTAGTTCAAAGAAGATTTTGTCTTTGAATCTTATGCTAATCTTATTAGTACTTGACAAGGATCAAGTAGGATCCATTCTAAATCAAAGAAAGCTTTCGAATCACTAAGATAAAAGGTCATGAATCAATTAAGTTAAATCAAGTCTGAACCTTCTCCAACTTAAACTGTCAAGAAAGTTAATCAATCTTGATCTGAACAAGGTATCCAAATTGATCACAAAGTCATCCAGAATGATCAAGATTGAACCTCCAGATTGATCATCAATCTCTAGAAATCAAAGACTGAAACTTCATATTGATTATCAATCTCCATAGTTATACAAAAGTTCATTATCAATCTCCATAATTACGCAAAAATTCATCATCATTCTCCAAACTGTTTTGACATATTTAAATCTCCAGACCAAAGTAATAACATCAACAAATATATATGAAGTATAAAGGATCTGATACATAATTTCTTTTTTATTTTATTCTAGATTTATAAAAAAATATATTAATTTTTTTTTTTTAATTAGGATGGGAAAAATATTATTATAGTATTTGAGACATTTTATCATTTGACGGGAGACATTATTATAGTATTTGAGACATTTTATCATTTGACCATTGGTAGTACATCAACTTAAATTCAGTTCCTAACATCAGTAAATCAACGATTTCAAACAAACTGAATTCCTAACATCAATAAATCACAACACTTTGGTTTTTGAATGACATATGATATATCACTCTCTCTAATTCAATTAACACTTTGGTTCACTCTCTCTAATTCAATTAAAAATCCGAATTAATCTTTGATTTATTCGAACATATGTCGGTTTAGTCTATGATGTTAAGTTTACTTTTAAATCTATTAATTTACTGATGTGAGTGATTATGTGACATATGATATATCACTCTCTTGTTGTTACATGTGTAAGTGAATACATAGGGACCAAAATAACATTAGCACTATTTTTTTTCTTAAAAAATATCATTAAATCTAAAAGATGTTATCCTTATTTTGTTTACCAACTATTTTATTCATCTTCATCCCTGCAGGTAAACTTAAATTTTTTTCTCTCCCAATATGTTCTCCATATTCTTCCCTTATTTATTCATGTTTTCTTAATCTTTTTCCGCAAAGTTAAAGAAAATAAAGATCAATAGCATCTATTAGGTTTTTTGAAATTGAATATTTTAAAAAGTCTCACATTATTTGGAATCGTAAAAGAAACGGGGACTAAAGACTTATAATTCTAGTTTTTCATTACAATCTACACACGTTATAAACATTTTAAATTTTTATCTAATTTTTATCTAATTTTTTTCTTATGCTCTTGTGTTAGAGGGTTGTGAAATGTAGTTTAAATATTTTTTTTTGGAGAGAGTGAATGCTCTATGGATCATAGGTAGTTTGAGATAAATCTATGTGTTATAAGAATTTTCACATAGTGTTCTTCTCTTGCTGTCATTAGAGTGGGGGGGGGGGAGTAGAAGTGGATCTTCATATGAGGTTCTAATATTGAAAGTCTTCTTGGCAGTGTATTCAAGAGGCATGTTACTAATAAAAACGATGGAAGTATAAGATGTTAGAGAATCACACTTGAGGGGAGGTTGTTGGCTACAAGTGTAAGTGGTTAAGTCTCACATCGATTATGAAGGTGGTAAATGTTGGATATATAAGATAAGTGAGTTGTATACCTATTATTTTAAGGTTTTGGGTTGAGATGTTCTGTCAATCTTTCTTGATATAAACAAACCTCTGGACTATCAACATGATTCTCTCAAATTCCAAGATAATTTATTTTTTCTTTTAAGCTAAATTGATATTAAAAAAAAAATGCAAGCAAAATCTTATATGAAAATGTAAACTTTAGATTTAACACTTACCGACAACAAAATCACAATTATTTTTGTTTCTAATAAAAAAAATTCATGATTGGATTCTCAATTAGAAGTCCAAAGCAATGATCAAGAAGTTACTCATGAGATTTTCTTCAAAATAAAAAAGACAAATGAATATCTTACATTGAGGTGTAGACTAGATTCAATGTTTATTAAAAAAACATAAAAAGAAGTAAAATTGCAATATTTCTTATTTCAAGCGAAGATTAAATCTTTCCAAAAAAAAATCTTTTAATCGATTTATTTTCAATATTTCAATAATCATTTAGTATTTCGACATTTTATATTCTTTGTAATCAATGTCCTTTTTTGATATTTTTTTCGACATTTTTTAAGTTCCAAGTGTAATAAACACACTTGAACTTGAAAGAGGAGGTTAGATATCTTAATTGATTAATTAATTACAATAATTAATTAATAATTTTACATTAATTAATTGTTTGTTTAATTAACTATATAAATATTTATAATTTTTTATGTAAATAACATTCTTAATTATTAATATAATTTAATTTTTTTTCTCTCTAATGAGTTATTTAAATCAAGAATCGTGACTAAATTGGTAGATTTTCCTGTATATAAATTAACTTCTGGAGCAGGGGCGAAAAGATAGACACCAATACTTGGAAGTTGTTTTATCTGATATAAAAGCATAACCTATTAGATACGTCCATTAGAAGTCGACCAAAAATAAAAGAAGATACTTCCATCAGAACAATGGAAAAAATTAGCTAAAATAAAGTTTTGGTTCCCATTAATTTAAATAGCTTTTTTTTAAGGTTATCTCTAAAATATTATAAATAATTTACTCAATATTCAATAAAAATATAACACGCAAATAAATTTGTAAGTACACGTGAGTTTTTAAATATTAATCATACATTTATTTATGTGATAAGTTTTTATTAAATAACACGACTAAATTATTCATACTTTTTTAAATGTAAATATACAATTTTGGTCTTAATTATTTTCTTGCAATTTCGTTATTATTTTCCTTCATTTAAGCGAAAAATATACTATAAAAGGAAAGGATTGAATTAAAGTGTTGTAACGGTTGACGATTTTCTTTGTGCTTCTTCTTGTAAGTAAAAATTGCGAAAAATAAGAGAGAAGCAAGAAAAATGAGAGTGTGAAAGTTTGAGTTCTTTATTAACTGTTCATAATATATAAAAAGAGGAAAGAATCAAAAGAAAAGAAGGTTCTCTATTTTTAATCAAATTCAGATTATTTCATTCATAGTCAAGTGGAGCTTCTTACAATTATTCTTGTGAGCACATTTCTTTCTTGTTAATCAATTTATCTATTGCATTCTCATTCACTCAACTTTTTCTGCTGCTGTGTTTTACGTTTTCTTTTACCTGCGTTTTGAATCTCTGGTTAGTTTATATGTTATTTTCTATCATCGTTTATCAATTTCTGAATTTTTCTGCGAAACTGATTTTGGCGCGCGTTTCTTTCTTAACTGTTTGTTAGGACCGACATAATAATATAGATGATATATAGATTTATGTTTTTTTATTTTAAATTAAATAAATAAAAGGGTGAAGATGGTGATTATATGTTCTAATTGAAGTATTTGCTTCCACATTTTTTTTATTGTAACAGAAAAGTTTTCAAGCTTAAAGATAATAACAGCAAACAGAAAGCTTAGTGAAAGTTACAAGATGGAGCAAAACAGCATATGGAAAAATCTACCAGTTGATATATTGGAACAAATTATGAAGCATTTGCCCCATAGAGAGTATCTTGCAATGAAAGCAATATGCTTTCCTTGGTGGATATCAGTTTCTAATGTCATTGCAAAATATAATTGCCACTCTTTAACTGAACTGCCACTAGTTTTACTACGAAATGAAGATTCAATGTTTTACAGTTTGAGTACACAAAGTTTACATCGCCCCAAAACGCAACTGCTCAAGCGCCCTCAGTTTTGTCATGGTTCATTTGAAGGATGGTTGATTATGGGAGACTATACAGTTTATACTGTAGAAGGTTTTGCGACATTTTTCTTCTTGAATCCAGTGACTAATGTTAGAATCATGATACCATCAAAGTTGTACTTTCCATCCAACTCTTTATTATATGTGGAAAAAATGGTGGCCTCTTCCAAACCAGGTTCAGATTGTTATTTAGCTGCTCTTTTGGATGATTTTTGTCACATTGCAATTTATAGACCCTTTGACAACTCATGGACTATAATTGAGCCAGATAAGGATTCAGGGATTTATTTTGTGGAGGTGGAAATTATTGGTACAAAATTGTATGTAACAACTGACAAAACCTCACCATCCATATTATTGGTTTATGATCTCAAAGACTCCACTAATGGACCTCCAAAGGCTGAAATGTTGGCTAAGCTTCCAAAATTGAGGCCACTAGTATCAAGTATCAGTGGTAACCGTTGTGTCGAAATCGATCACACTATATGTTATCTAGCCAAAGATGAAATGTCAAGAGAGTTATACTTAATTTACATGATTTGTAACGTGGAGTACACAACTCTACATAATTATGTCCTAACATATGTTAAGCCACCTGAGGTTACCACAATTGAAGTGTACAAGCTGGACATGAACAAGGAGCCTATTGGGTGGCAGAGTGTGAGTTTGGATGATAGAGTAGCTTTTGTTAGTAGTTGCAAGAGCATGGTAATGTCAAGGGATAAACTTAATTACAGTAAAGAGTTAATTAGAGGGAATAGCATCTATTTTGGTTTTATTTTAAAATGTATTGTGAATCCATGGTTAGGTTTGAAGTTGGGGATGTTTTGTTTGAATGATAGCAGCATCAAATACTTTCCTTTGAAAACATCAAATCATTGTTGTGCTCCTGATCCTGTCTGGTTTGTACCAAGTTTATGGTAATTCCACTATGTTGCACCTACTTCTTTTTATGTCAAGGCCAGACTGCATCAACCACAATAAGGATTTTCTTCTTCTTAAGGACCTCTATCATTAATTTTTTACAGGATTATCTTCTTCTTTACAGCATGCAGTGTTGATCCTACATAAGGATTCAGTTAATGTTAAGATGTGTAAATAATGAAAGCATTGCTATTGGCAAGTATATTCTTGCAGGTTTTTTCTTATGGATTTACTAGTCTCATATTGTTCTACTGTTATTTTCCTTGCCAAACTATGATGTTTTAAAGACAATGTGTGTCTACATAAATTGGAAGAAATATTGTTCCATAAATAAATGGTAATATATAACTATGCACAATGGAGTGGTAAATAGTAATTAATACTATGTTATATCCAAGTAATGCAGTGTATCATCATGTATAACAAATAATTTTGTCGAATGTCGAATGTTTTTGTGTTGATCACATTAGTGAAAATTCTCATAAATTTTGAGTGGATGTAGTCCACTTTAGGTGTAAGAGAATACATCCTTATGTGATCTTCTTATCCATTTTTTATATTTATCTTACATTTTCTAATCACATTTAACTTATTTATAAATCAAACTGGTTTATTTAAACTAACACATCTAGAAAGTTTTGGAGATTAACTTATTTCAACCAAAATTGTTCTTGAGTTAATTAAAGTGTTCTTGAGTTAATTAAAGTTAAACACAAATTAAATTTTAAAAAAGATTAGAGTTCAAACCACCATTTCTTGTTATTGATATTGATATATCAACATCTTTATCAATAATAAGACATAATCATTCATGAAACATGAAATTTAGTGGACAAAATGCCCCTCCGCCATCCACATATCTTTCCAAAATGAAGTAGATCTAGACGCGTATGAATCATCTACAAATGATGTATGTGATATATGATGCAACAATTATGTGGATTATTAAATGAAGAAAGAGTTATCTAATCATCCATAAGGTAAAAGTAAAGTTCCAAATACAATCCATCAGCTCTTATCCAAAAAAATAATGACAAACCAAAAAGGATGTCTCTAATTCTGTATTTCAACTTCTGTCATGTTTTAGAAAAATGGGGTGCAAATAGAAAGTTCTATTGCAATAACAGAGGCCCGACCCAGGAAGCCCATAACTAGGTAGTATCTTCTTCTGATAACAGTGAAATGGCGATGGATTTCGTATTCGTATTACATAAGAAACTCAACTACAAAATTTAGTTTATTTCTCACGTACTTGAGAACCTCACAGAACACTCTCTGCCATTAATTTGGATCTGAAGGTCAGGATTTGTAATTATGTCGCCTAATTACAGTAGTGAATCCTATTACATTTGCTGAGTATAGAGTTTAATTGTTCACATTTTAGATTAAAAAATTGAATTAGCATTTTGATTGATATTTGCCTTTTTGTTAATTCTTAAACATATTGAAAAAGAAATAGTAATTGTGGAAGTTTTGGGAGAGAATATCAGAACAGCTTATGCGATTCCTCTTTGAACCCTAGCGACAGATCCACCGTGCCTCTTCCTACTTTATCGTGTTGAACTCAGGTATTTCTTGTATTTTTTGTTGATTTGTTTGCTCTTTCATACTTTTCTACAATAATGTTTCGTTTGATTGATTCTATGGATGATGTGAATTTATACTTTTTTGGTTGGGATTATTGTTGTGATCGGTCTTGGAAATCTTGATTTATACGCACATTCTCATTTTCTGAATGATTACTTGCTTTATGTTAATGATGTGAATCTTAATGCTATGCATCTATTAATTTCTGGGAACCAATTTCTTCACTATATTGTGTTTGCTTTAACTCAATTTCGTTCGGTAAAGCTTCAATTTAGTATCGAAAACTATAGAAATATAATTAGTAGTCCCTAAAATGTTATTAATCCATCAAGTTAGTCCATCAATTGCTTTAAAAGTATGATAGAGAATGATAGTGTAGGGACTAACTTGATGAATTAAAATAGTTTAGCAACTACTTGTTATATTTTATATATTTCAGAGACAAAATAGAAGAGAGAGAAAGTTATAGGTTAGGGGAACAAGTTTGATGGTTTATTCCACTTAAATTATCTATGACTTTGAACCAGCTAGTTCTTCTATAAGTTCTTGATTTATTTTTTCTATAGTAATTCATTCCTTGCCATGTGAACTTCTTTGCAATTCTGATTTATTAAACATCTCACTCAGGTTTAAGCATGGATCCAGAAGCCGCGAGAAGTGCCAGAGAATCTTTGGACTTGGCATTTCACATGTCTAATATTCTCAACACAGGGTTAGACCGTCATTCTCTTTCTATCCTAATTGCACTATGTGATCTTGGGGTCAATCCTGAAGCACTTGCTGCTGTTGTCAAGGAGCTTAGAAAGGAGAAGCCCCCATCACAATGAGAATGATATCTGTTTTTAACTTTAAATTCAGTTTTACATGTTCTGTTTCTAGGGATTTGTATACTTTGTTGAAATGCCTAAGTCTGGGAGGCTTAATGTCTGCATGTGTTACTTTGTATAGAAAGTACATTTTACCAACCTGCGAGGTCTCTATGAATCCTAAGAGTAGGTCCTGTGAGTGAATTTTTCAAATGTATTTGTTGCAGTAACTTGGTGTCATCTAAAACCTCTAAATATTCAAAATGCAAAACAATTGAATCCCTTGATTACGAAGAGGTCACAAGCTATGTACGTTTCGTTTCAATCCACTTGCTACTTTTTCTCTAACCCCCGAGAGTTTTTCTTCCATTCTTTTTCTTCAATGTTCAAGGAGTGAAAAAAAAAAACATTTAATGCACAAATCTACATGCATTTTCTTCAAATCTTCGCGAAAATATATACTTTTGGATGGGGAGGAGGTGCAGCAAAATAAAGGAAAGTAAATAGTGTTCCCTTGTAATGAATTTGTGCCTTGCACGGTAGATTGTTAGTGTCCTCAACTTTGTAATTTATGTAAATTAATTGTCAAAAAGAATTATGTCATGAAGAACCGTGGCACACATAGACAATATTGTTTCACATTACAATCCTTATGAAAAACTCAACTCACTCCTACATTTATAGTGTTCAAACTAAAAAATAAAAACTTTCAAATTAATTTTCTTTTTCATAGGCAAAAAGAGCATTTCATTAAGATTAAGCCCACAAGCACAATATGTGGGAGGATATAAATAGTTCAAATGCCTTTGACATACTTACCGAATAATTCAATATTTCAATTTTGAAATGGGCTGCATAATTATGCAGTGACCAGTGGGCATATCAGTAATACTCCCAGACTTGGACCTGTCCCTCACAATCAAAGCTTCATGTTGGCCTATGTGCTCCAAAACACTATCATCATATTCAATTAACACCAACTAACAATAAACCTTAACTTCCTTAATCCATGCATTTTATATACTTAAATTTGATACCCGATATACCTCAACATTTAGCTGCAATCCTTCACCTCCTATGTTACCTATTTTTTTTTAAACATTGATATCAAAATTAAAGTATTCTCCATAAAATCTTAAAAATATTATCAATATATGCAAATATATTATATTTTTGGGCTAAAAATGTTTTAGTCACTATAAAATATCTATAAAAACAAAGTATTTTTAGTCCCTATAGAGAAACTAAATCATCCTATTTTTATAAAAAGAGGAACTAAAAATGAATATTTTTTTATAGATTTCAGTTCGATAAATTAAAAAAAAAAATCTTTTAAAACTAGATTTATAAAATGACACTAATACTATTGAAAAGTCGAAAAGTGATAACCGTATAAGTTTTCCAAAACTACATTGCATATCTTCATATTATGTCTATTATCATTATTACTACCACACCATTGTAAAATTAGCTCCATAGCTCATGAGCTGACTAGGCTTACTTTAAAAAATCCAAATTATGTCTATGTCGGATGGAAGCTCCTGAGCATATTTTTAATATATTTTTAATTGGACTCATGAGTTTCATTATGATAAATTTTCAATTAAAATAAGTTTTTAAGTGTTCAATTATTTAAAAATGCTTTATAGGTCTCCTAAAAAATGACTTTATATTAATATTTGCGAAGAAGCTAAAGAAAACAACTTCCGAAAAAAATTAAGATGTTTCATACTAATTTTTTTTTTACATATAATGCATGTTTAAAAAACACAGGATTATTTTAAATATATTTTTTTTAGTTTGAACCTCTTAGGATCCTATCCACAAAAATAATGACAACCCAAAAAGGATGTCTAATTTTGTATTTCAACTTCTCTCATGTTTTAGAAAAAATGGGGTGCAAATAGAAAGTCCTAATTGCAATATAACAGAGGCCCGACCCAGGAAGCCCATAACATAATAGTATCTTCTTGTAATGACAATGAAATGGCGAGGGATTCCGTATTCGTATATATAAGAAACTCAACTAGGGTTTTAGTTTCTTTGTGACGTAGTATCTTCTTTCTCACAGAACACGCACACAGCGATCAAAACTCAAGAGGCGCAGCAACTTTGCTCGTCTCTTTTTACAATTCGCCAACATGGTTAGTGTTTCAAATCACCACTTTATATCTTTTTGCATTTAGTTCTCTTATTTGTGGCGCCCTATTCCTCTAATATTTTCTATTTTTTCATCATCGTAATATTTGCTTTCACTCCGGCTTAGTCCACTGGTTATTCAATATGTGTTTCACATTTAGTTAACAACATAAAATAAAATGGATTAAGTGCTTATTTTTCTGATGTTATTCACTGGTAATTCAATTGCTAGAGAGATCGAACCAATTCACAGCGATAAGTCTATAATTGCATTATCCAGCAAACTAATTTTGGCCATTTGTTTTTAGATTGAGCTTCTTATACTACACGTTCACCAAATTATCTTTAAATGATATCTGCCATTTATTTAGATCTGACGGTCGGGATTTGTAATTATGTCACTTAATAACTGTACTGAATCCTATTACATTTGCTCAGTATAGAGTTTAATTGTTCACATTTTAGATTAGAAAATTGAATTAGTATTTTGATTGATATTTGCCTTTTTGTTAATTCTTAAACATATGGATTTTGAGTATGATCTTAAATTTTCATGTTAGTATTATGTCGTGAAATTTGATTTTGTGTTTAAGTTTAGTGTTTTTAGTCAACATGATTCTTGACTAAGTAAAATTTGGTTCAGTAATTTTTGAATTTGTCTTGGTCATTGATAATGTTGGAAATTTTAGTACCAATTCTACTAGTTTCTAAACCTCCAAAAATGGACATCTGCGGACAGGTTCACCCAATCATTCACATTCATGATATATGATTATTTACCGTAACCCTTTGAGTTATTTGTAGACATATATTGTTAAATTTTTAGCTGTTCATTCTTGGGTTCATTGTCGCTTAGTTCAGTTGTTTAGTTTTCTCAGTTGGAGTATCACTCAAGACAATGACAGACTCAACCTGCCTTTTTGGGTCAATCTAGGTTTGATGAATTGAGAGTTGGCTTCTTGTTTGTCATGCTTTTATCTGCTTTATTTTGCATATCTTATCTTTTGTGTTCTTGGAATTGTGTATGATATATTAACTTTATTTTATCTTTATTTGTAGAATATGTAGTATGTAGAATGAAGGATATCTTGAATGTTTTAAGCCTGCTCTAATTATTTGTTTGTCATGTATTTCAGGCAAGAGGGTTGAAGAAACATTTGAAGAGGCTCAATGCTCCAAAACATTGGATGCTTGATAAGCTTGGCGGTGCCTTTGTATGAACATCATTCCGTTGCTTTTTGTTGTTAGTATTGTTTTTTAAATTTAATATTCCTTTTGAACTCACGCATTGAATTTCTTTATTGCACAGGCACCAAAGCCATCATCTGGACCACACAAATCAAGGGAGTGCCTGCCTTTGATTCTTATCCTGCGAAACAAACTAAAATATGCTCTCACATATAGAGAAGTAATTGCCATCTTAATGCAGCGACATGTTTTAGTTGATAGCAAAGTTAGGACAGATAAGACATATCCTGCTGGTTTTATGGGTAAGAACATTAGATGCTTGCAATTTTCAATTGTCTTTTCTTTTAGAGAATGTTGTATTATACAATATAAGTAAGCAGATTTATGTTTCTAATTTTCATTAGAGACTGTCTTGCTCTAATCTCATTCTGTTGCCACTTTTAGATGTCGTGTCTATCCCCAAGACTAATGAAAATTTCCGTCTTCTCTATGACACAAAGGGACGATTCCGTCTCCACTCTGTAAGGGATGATGAGGCAAAGGTCGGTCTAAATTCTAATCCTTCATAATATCCCTGATTTCTTCTTATAGAGTTAAACTGTTTCATATTGGTTTTTTTTTTAATATGATCTAGATGATGCCATAGCCTACTGTATTGTGGTTTTTCATGTTACAGTCTGTACCTTTTGCAGTTTAAGCTTTGCAAGGTACGATCTGTTCAGTTTGGGCAGAAAGGGATACCATATCTGAACACCTACGATGGACGCACCATCCGCTACCCTGATCCCCTGATTAAGGCCAATGACACAATCAAACTAGACTTGGAACAAAACAAAATAGCCGATTTCATCAAATTTGATGTCGGGAATGTTGTTATGGTTACTGGTGGGAGGAACAGAGGCCGTGTTGGTGTCATTAAGAACAGGGAGAAGCACAAGGGAACTTTTGAGACCGTTCACGTCCAGGATGCCACTGGTAATGAGTTTGCAACCAGGTTGAGTAATGTCTTCACTATTGGCAAAGGTACAAAGCCTTGGGTGTCTCTTCCCAAAGGCCGGGGTATCAAATTGACTGTCATTGAGGAGGCTAGAAAGCGGATTGCTGCTCAACAGGTGGCAGCTGCTTAAATCTGATTACATATATATTGTTGGACAATTTAGCCATTTAGATTGTTTGAGACTGATTTTTTATTTTAATCCTCTGGTATCCAGGGGAATGGATGTGAGACCGATTTGTGGCTAATATGAGATTAGTTTTGTTTTTAATGCAACATCACAATTTTGAACTAGACATGGTGAGTTCAATTTGGCACCATTTCCATGTTGGACAACATTTCTTGTACTAAATTCTGTCTTCCAATTGTATTACAATTATGAGTATGATATGATTCTAAATTTATGGATTTTTTATTGTAATTCCGATTTATGATTGATTCACATTAGAGAAAGCTTAGTCTCATCAACTATTTTGTTTAAATGGTTCTGCTTTGAGTCTTGTAAGTTGTAATGCGTGTGAACTTCAGCTTTTGATGGTTCCTGCGGTGATGAGGTATGGAAACTCGTGCATTGTTAATGAAATTTAGAGCACGTTAACAAATCTTAGGTTTTTTCATGTAATATTTGTTCAGTTTGTTTGCTAAAAATAGTGTTGGAGGGTGTTCTGGTCTTTTGGCTACTGTCATCATACATCTTGAAGGATGACCATAACCAGGAATCTTGGGACTTTCCTTTTGGACAAAGGGATCGAATCACAATTTTAACTATTGATGTTTATTCATTCAATGCCTTGATGATGAAGCCACAGTCTTTTTCCCCATATTTAAGCCTCCAAAGCTCATGCTTAAGTAGGTTACTTAACCCAAAATTATCTTTTATTCAATCCTTAATCAGCCACTAATCTAACATACAATGAGACTTAGGTTTTAAGAAAGATGGTCGTTATATCTCTCAAGCACTTTTTTTTGCTTATTTATTCTTGTTCTGTCTCTAAGATGGTCGTTAAGAAAGATGGTCGTTATATCTCTAAAAGAGTCTTGTTCTGTAGTTAAAGTCCCAAAACAATTTAATTTTCATGCTTCACCTAGGTACTTGAAAGCCTATAAAAATATGAAGCACCCCTCAACTTATTTTAAGGCTTGTTTGTTTAAGATTAATAATGTGATTAAAAAAAAAATTATAGAGATTATTTTTTAAAGATCTCTATGTGAAGTAGAAGTTAATTTATTTGTTCATAATAAGATTATTTAAAAAAAATTAATTCATATACATTAATAGTGTAAAGATTGTTTACATTGTTAGATATTACAAAAGTTTGGCTTTCATTATATTTAATTTAAAAGTCATATAAATGATGGTTTGTGATTGGTTTGCAATGTGAAATTTTTAACCTTAGTAGTTTATCTAAATTATTATCAAAAAATATTCTCATCTATAAAATCTGTTAAAATCAAATTATTTTTCTTTCTTTGACAAGAAAATCATAATAGATTAGGCTGAACTCAACTTTTCAATTTAT
>JBBPBR010000006.1:44494968-44505189 GCA_037974775.1 Cicer pinnatifidum
AAAATGATCCAATATAATATTATTAAGTTTTGTGGCACTTTTGATCTTCTATTATTTTAATATACTTATGAAAATAATTTATCTATTTTAAAATTAAACATTTTAGTCCATCTAATTTTACGTTTGTTATAATTTTGGTTGCAAAATACAGTTTTTATCCTAAAAATAGTGAATTTTAATCTTACAAAAAGTATTTTTTTTGCCGTAAAAGTCATTTGTTTTATAAAAATTACAATGAAAGGTATACATGACTATTATTGGAGTTAAAATCATTATTTTATAGATCAAAATTATAGTTCAGAATAAAATTGCACAAAAAAGAAAGAGAGAAAGAAATAAAAGAAAACTTTAATTTTAAAATAGAAAAACTATATTCACAAATATAATAAAATAAAGGACAAAAATATAATTAATCTTATTACTGTTTTCTGATTTGTCTTATACAGGACAATTGAATTATAATTAACAAGAGACCATGTATTTAATTTATAGTACTTTGCAAATGAGGTAGTATTAAATAAGTGGAACTATTTGTAAATCTTAGAGTATTATAATTGTCACTCTAAGGAATACCTCTTTCTAATTCTATGGGCATTGGGTAGGATGGCTGAATTTTGGTGAAATTGTTGTTATTCTGATATTGACTACACAATGACTGCACACTGCATTGCTTCCTTCCTTTTGGTCACTTGACTCACTCACTGTACCAATCTACTGCTAAATTCAAAGCACAATATCTTCAATAACTTGATAAAGGACCAACCATACTATTAATCATAACTTAAAAGTGTGAGAGTTAATGTGAACTTTTAAAAGTTGAATCATTGAAATAAAATAAAAAAATTATTTGATAATATAGTACAGTAGACTTTATTTAAAAAATTAATATTGAGTTAATATTGGAGAAAATTAATATTGAATTTAATATTTGAGGTGGTCTGAGTGCATCCATCCTCTCCCACGAACGCTATTCCCTACCGTACAATAATGAGTGTGAGAGGAAAGAGGAATTAGGAAAAAATGAACAAAAAAGAAAATTGTTTAAAAGAGTTTTAGGGAGTAAGTCACTTTTTCATATTTAATTATTTCAAAATAAAAATAATCTGAGTTAATTTTGTTTTATTGATAGTACGGTTAGATTTAGTTGAAATTGAAGTTTTGAAATTATAAAGGAGAAAAAGTTTACATTAAATATATTATTTTAATTTTTTATTATTAGTTGTATTAGAAATGTTTTAAATTTATATCTAATTCTTTTTCTTTCTTTTATATTTCTGCATTAGAGTGTACTCTAGAGTGTTGTGAGATATACTTTAAATATTTATTTTAAAAAATATAAATATACTAAAATTCATTAAAGTTTTTTGATTGTCATTAAACAATAATTATAATTTTTTCCTCTAAATTTAAAGCTTTTATGTTATATTCTTATGATGTAGTTATGTTATTTTAATTTTTCAATTTATTTATTTTTACAATAAATACACATTTTCTCTCAAAGAACGTTACATAAAAAAAGTTATGAAATAATCACTTTCACATTACAATATATGATGATATACATACCTTATTCTTTTACTTGAATACATTATGTACTTTTTTTCTTTAAATTTAGTTCTTCTTGTTAATTATTTTATCATTTTTACACAATTAAATAATTAAATTTTTAAAACTTATGTATGAATATATAAAGGGATATTAAGTTTTAGCACAATATTTGTATTCTTTATTTTATCTTTTTTCAGTTAAATTATTGAAAATTTGATTATTCAATACCAATCAGACGAAAGTTTCCATGAATATGAAACTTTTCGAAATGCAGAAACCTTCGAAAAAAAGTTGCGAAATATAAAATTCAAAAACATAAAGTTTTTCAGTTTCGAAACTTTGATATTCATGGAAAGTTCCAAAATGTATTTTTATTAGTAATAAATTAATAATAATAAATAGTAATAAATTTATAATAATAAATAGTAATATATTTATAGTAATAAATTTGATATCTAATTTTGGAAGTTTTAAATTCATCAAAATTTTCTAAAATTTTGATGTTTTCTAGAAAATCACACTCCCAAATTTTCAAAGTTTCAAAAGTTTCAGAGGATCCTGAAAAATATAGCATTTCGAAACTTTGACATTTATGAAAAGTTTCGAAATTGGTTAAATTTTCTGAAAAATTATATTTCGAAAGTTTTAAATTTAATAAAACTTTTAAAATTATTAAAAAAAAAATTTATTATTTCAAAAGTTTATAATTTTTAAATATTTATAATTTTATACAAAATAAAAAAAATAAAAAAAAATAAAAAAAAAGATAAAATGGTCTTTAGAAGAAAAATGGTGGATGAAAAGTAAAATTGGAGGGGTGCACGATACCATTCTCTAAACAGTGGAGCCCGGCCCATAACATTGATAAATAGGCATCATGGGCCCATATCCTAACTTCATTCGAAGTACCATCCAGTATCTGCTAACATCAATTAACTTCTACATAGGGCTAACAAACCTACTAGTAACAAACACCCCTAAAGAAAACATACTAGATAATCATAGTGATTTTGATTTAGGCAACACTCCAATATTTATTCAAAATTTGTAAAAATTAATATATCGAATTTGAGCATCTGATAACAAGGTCAGTATCATTTTCACCAGCAAATTGATATTCTTTTACTTTTGAACTCTAAAATCCAAAAAAACATCGAAATTTTGGAAGTTAAGAGAATATAGCCAATAATTTCTAATCATTTTCTACGTAGTCTAAATTATACAAACTATATTAACACTCACTATACAAACCATATTTTTTTTAAACGCATTACACAAACAATACATGTATTACAATTCATAAAATATTTATTTTTTTATGAGGAAAAAGATATAGTTAACAAAAACAAAAAATAAAAATGAAAAATATATTTATTCATATATACATTCCCTTTTAAAACTCAATTTTTTTAATTATATAGAACTAATCTATCACCACTTATCATAATTATTTTAACAAGTTTTTTGTATACAGAATGGTTGAATCTATAATTATATAAGAAATGAATAGTTGAATATGTGAATAATTGTTTACTCGCTATATGAAATGTAAAAGAAATGGAAAGATAGGAGAGGTAGCATTAAAGTTGAAAATGAGTAAATCGTATGATTGAATGAGATGGAATTATTTGTATGTTGTCACGTAGAAACTCAATTTTAATAATTAATAGATAGATAAGATCTATATGTATGTGTCTACTATTCAATTCTATGTTATTGCGAATCAAAACGAGGTAGGACATGTTGGAAAGGGGTTGAGATAAGGAATTCTATGCATATACGTGACATTAAGGTATGTATGCATGCACCAATAATATCTCATCTATTATTTGTGATGATAGCTTTTTGAGTGTAAGAGTCCCATCAAAGGAGTTTCAAGCATCGAAACACCCATATATATAGGTGCCAAAAAGCCTAGAGACAATCTATTAATGGACCCTTTTGTTAAAGATTTTTCTAAAAAAAATTATAATATTTTCATCTTTTTTATAATATTTTAAAAAATAATTTCAAAAGTAAAGTTTTAAATAAAAAATTGTTTTATTATTTTAAATATTTCATTTATTTGCTATAATTTTTTTTTAGATGATAAAATTTTGAAAAGTGATTAAAATTAAAAGCTATTTGAGAAACCTTTCATAAAAATTATTTTTGAAAGATATATTTAAAAAAAAAAGTTAATTTTTATCATGTTGAAATATTAATTTAATAATAAATATCTCAAATATAAAAGGTGAATTATCAAAATTCGATAATGAATGAGTCTTAAATAATTAATTTATACTATTTTTAAGTAAGTTATCATAAAAATTATCTTTTAAAATATAAATTCAAAATTATTTTTTTTTAAAACAAATGATTCAATAGACAAAAAGTGCAAAATCATTTTCAGTGGCGATGTAGCTCATACGAGAAGCAACAATTGATTAACATTATAGGGGTCAACGAAAGAGGACCTAGAAGCAAAATTTGGAGAAAGATTAGTGATTGGAGAAGCAAATCGCTATCTATGCCGGTTCAATAAATGAGGAACCAAACACACTTGTCATGCATCTTTTTAAAGCAAGATATTTCCGAGATACACATGTTGTAGTAATCATCTTCATTCACTTATGTTTGTTTCAACATATTGAAGACCAATGAGCTGCTTGCAGCAATAGTTGAGAAATTTGCAATCACTACATGGACAATATGGAATGCAAAAAACAAGAAGCTATTATTATGGGGTGATGAGATTAAAGAGGCACATACAATAATGCAGATTGAAAAAATGTAGCTTGCGAGTTCTGATTTTGAAATGACGAATTAGTCTCCTCCCAATTCCCAAATAACACTAAGATATATTCTCAATTACTTGAGACCTATGTTACATATAAAGATAACAAAACAATCTACTATGAGTATTGAATTTACAACCCACTTATAATCTATCCCTTTAGTTTTTCTAATTTTCTATAAATCTTGTCTCAATTGCATAGACCTCATTTTTCACAACATGCAACAAATGCATTCACAACTATATGTAGCATTCTTAAACAAATTAACTTAACTAACTATAACAATTTGTTATAACCAAATTGATCGAATTCAGTTATAATAAACACAAAAATAATATCATCTCGTTGTTGATGATTGAAGCTCACAAGGGTGATTAACTGTAATAGATGTAGATTTTTTTTCCAACTGGAGCTACCACTATTGGTATTTATTAACGTGATCACCAAGAGAATTTATTGGCGATAAGAATAGAATACATTTCCTCCTACGCAGCAGTAGCGGATCTTCTTGCGAGCGGATAGGTGACACGGCATCCGTGTATTTTTTAAAATTATTTTTTATATAGATTATCAAAAATAATAGTGATAAATTATTAAAATATTTTGCATTTTTTGTTTTGTTTTGAGAAACACGACATCTTTGTATTTTTTAAAATTATATTTTTTTATATAGATTATCAAAATAATAGTGATAAATTATTAAAATATCTTCTAACCTTTTTGTTTTGAAAAACAACATTTTCCCTCTCCACGTTAAGGATGGCAATGGGTAGGGTTTGGGTAGGGTACTATAGTACCCTACCCATAGAGTTTAAAAAAATACTCATACTCGTGCCTGTATCCTCTTGGGTATCAACTTTAATATCCGTACCCTTACCCTCTGGGTACTTAAGTGTCCGTACCCATACCCATTACCCACACTTTAACTAAAATAGATCGACAAATAAATATTATTTTGTGATTAAATTTAAAAATTATTCAAATATCATAAATTCAATCATAAAGTATTATAAACCAAAATATTTTCTAGGCTAAATTATATCCGCAGTCCCTTAACTTAATTTCAGGTAATGTTTTAGTCCTTTATTTTTTTTTCCGAGTTGGTCATTTATTTTAATTTTAAGTGACAATTTGATATTTTATGTTTTAAAATTTCAACAATGTTATCCTTTCTTATACAAAAATTCAACAAAATCATCAAAATTTTCAACCAAAACCCATAAAATTAATAATCAACTTCAATATAATGCAAATTTTATCAAATCCGAGCTTAAATGTTGAAATAAACTCATATTTTCATTCTTTATTTGATGTTGTTAGAAATGAAAATATGAGTGTGTTTGAATATTTGAGCTATGGATTTGATAAAATTTGCATTATATTTAAGATGATTATTAATTTTATGGGTTTTGGTTGAAAATTTTGATGATTTTTTTGAATTTTTGTATAAAAAAGAATAACACTGTTGAAATTTAAAAACATAGAATATCAAATTGTCACTTAAAATTAAAATAAAGGACCAACTTGGGGAAAAAAATAAAATAAAGAACTAAAACGTTACTTAAAATTAAGTTAAAGGACCACAAATGTAATTTAGCTTATTTTCTAAATCAAAACATTTCAATTGAACATTCATTACAATACACATTCAAATATTCATAATAATATTTTATGAAGTTACAACTCTTACGACAATATTATTTGAGATCAGTAAAAACAATTTATAAGAAGTTCCAAGTATAATTATAAAAACACGATTAATAAGATATAACTCTTAGTAATAAAGTCAATTATTTAATTATTAATTTATTCATCATAATCAAATTTTTAAAAAGTTTGCAAACGTTTATCTTTTGATTTGATTATAAATATTGTAATGGTCAAATGATATTAATAAATATTAAAACATAAAGGAAAATAATTAATTAAACTAAACATTAATATACTAAATAAATAAATAATATATTTATATAAGTACGGGTGCGGGGCGGGGTGGGTACTATAGTATCCGTACCCACACCCATACCCAGTTAATTTTGCGGGTAATTACTCGTCCCCGTGCCCATACCCATTATGCGGGTTTTTACCCTACTCACTGTGGTTTTTTTTTTTGCGGGTACCCACTGGGTCTGTGTCTAATTGTCATCCCTACTCCACGTATGTACATCTCTTATGTCTATTCAATTTATTAGTTAATACTTATCGCTCACCCACTCCCCCTCGATATTTTGTGTAAGATCTGCCACTGCTTCCACCTCCCAACGGTTGAGGTTGAGGGAGAGGCTTTAGGACTTCTACATGGAATAGAAAGAATTGGCTTCGATAAAGTCACTATTGAAATATGGATTGAAAAAGGGTGATAAACCATTAAGAGAGGCATCCAAACTTTTTTTTTTTTTAATTAGAGAATATTTTAAAAGATTGTTGTAATATAGTTAGGTATGGTTAGCTAGTTAGTTATATTAACTATTTAGTTAATTTATTTTAGTTAATTGTTCATCTAATTGACTACATAAGTTTATGTAATTATTGATGTAATTTATTTTTTTTATTTTATCAATAATATTTAATTTACTTTTATCTATTTTTCTTATATATTTAGATAAAATATTATAATATCGTATTAAAGAGTAATTATTCAGTTATATTATTTTCATCTCAATATTTTATTGAGAAATTTTTTAGTGAAGTATTTTTTTCCTCCTTAATTATAATCTTTCTTTATCAACACTTTATTGTTTCTTCTTCGATTCAACCTTCATTATCTCAAAGTACAAATAACAATGATAAAATCAAGTGCATACATCATAATTCTACTGTCATGAAAACGGTTGAGAGGATACAATTTGTCACTATGAAAACACAATCATCAACCTCCTAATATAAATACGCGAGGGATTATTTCAAGCGAATAATTTATCTCAACATCAAAAATATAATATAAACAAATACTAAAAAAGCAATACGAGATTGTTAACTAGGTTCTATAATCAAGATTTAATTAAATTTTTCAAGACTAGTAAAAATTTAGGGATATATTTCTTCTTTCTAGTTACCCTAATTGACATTTTACAAAATCTATTATTTCTTTTGGTGTTAATTGACATTTTACAAAATTCATTCTTTCCTTTACCCTTAATTGTTACTCTACAAAATTGATTATTTTTTTTAGCCTTAATTGACATTTCGACTTCTATCTAAAAAAAATTTATATTTTAAATGATTAAGTATAATTTTATTCTTTCTATCCTTAATTGATATTTCATATTCTATTGATATTAATTTCTATTCATAATATGAATAATCGTGTATTTTGTAGCAATTTCTTTCTTGTGATTTTGCAAACTCGAATTGTAAACACGTTCTAGCTTTAAGCGAATGTTAAAAATCTTAATTGATTAATTCGTTAAATTAGTTAATTATTTTACTTTAATTATTTGTTAAATTTATTATCTTATTTTATCAATAATATTTAATATATCTATAATATAAGTTTTGTGCGGAGAATAAAGAATAACGTGGCTCATTCGTTAGCGCGAGCAACATTGTTCACGCCCAATCCCCCATTTTTCTGGCATATACCACCTTGTATTGCAGATGTTATCTTGAATGAAATGCCATAACTTTCTTATTATAAAAAGTAAAATAAAATAAAATAAGGAGATGTTTTTTTTTTAATGTTAAAATGACAAAATCAATTTTTTCAAAATTTACAATCTAGCAGATAATAATTATGATGCATATTTATACCTTTAAAAATTAATATATTATATTTTTAGTACCGTATCTGTGTCTGTTTATATATAAAATTTTGCACAAAGTAGAAAATTATAAGTTTTCGCACATTGTAGAAATATATGCAATCTGATCGAACTTCTCATGTCTTTTATTTCCATCGAAAAAAAAATGTTTTGCTTCTTCTAAAGTGGCCAGTTACTAAAATAATAAATTAAAGATATATTTGTAAGTTGAATTTTAGAGGAAAATATTTTAAAAGGTTAAATTTATATTTTAATATATTTAATATTTTAAAAATTAAAAGAATAACATGATAAATAAATATATAATATCATTTTGTTCTTTATTTATTTTTAATTATTAAATATATATTAAAATATAAATTTAACTTTCCATATCCTCTACTCCAAAATCCTAAAAAAAAATCAACTCTCAAATAGATCCTAAGACTTGAAATTGTATTCATCCATAATTAGTTATATGTATTTAATATTAACCATTGATTTATTAATCAACATTTGATATTATTCACTTTGTTATCCAAAGTAAATTGTTCATTTTAAAGGAGTTAGATCAAAGAAAAAGTATGGTATGATAAAACAAAAAAGGTTTGATTGCAGTGTTTGTCGTCGTATTTTCACCAATTCACTGAATTGGTTTTTATATTTTAAAATTTGACAGTTTTTTTTCCTTTGTCAAATTTTATAACTAAAAAAATTGTATTGAACATATTTAAAATGATGTGATATATAATTCTGTGCCATAGAATTATCTAGATGTATTAATTATTTATATGTTATTAATTAAATTACTAAAATAAATTATTTCAAAAGTTGAAACTAAAAAATAGAGGTTTCTCTTGCAATTTTGTTGGTATTATTCATTTAACAATATTGTATCATATTTCACATCATTGAAAATATATCACATTATAACTTGTTAATTAAAAAATCCTAGATAAAACCAAAACCATTTGATTTTAAAATATGAGAACCAATTTCATAAATTAATCACGTAAAAATTGAATATCTAAGTAAAAAATAAATAAAAAATGTATGGCATGGAGGTAATTGCCTCCACAACGCAAATACATATTTTGTTAAATATATTTAATAGTTTTGTTTCAATCGCCGTTGACCGCCATCGACAATCACTTGTTGACCACTATCAACTATCACTTTGACTACTACTTTGACCATTACTCGAACTCGACCACCAATATAATTATTGTCAACTATCACTAATCACCACTGTAGCTTCACTAACCACCACTTTAACCATCGTCGACCACCACTTTGACTATTATCGTCCCCCACTAAGTATCACTTTGACCATTGTAGGCCAATACCACTTGGATAACCACTTTGACCAAAGTCACCACAAATCTAATCATTCTCATGGCCATAGTCAACCACCATTCCGATTGCCACAATCAACCACCATTCTATCCACCTCAACGAGCAACATTTACTTTCGTAGACCACCATTGACTATTGTTAACCACTTGTCTGTTACTTTAGATAACCATCAATTTCAATTATTATTACTAAATTATAAATATATAATATTTAAAATTTAAAATAATTTAATTATTTTTTAAACTTTATTTTGTTTTTATTTTTATTTTTTTAGACTAAAAAATAAAAAATGAAAATTAATTTAATTCAAATTCAAATTCAGATTTAAAATTTAAAACTGAAAGTTAAAGATTTCAGATTTTTGAAAATTTCATAACATGAAATAGAAAACCACCCGATTAACAAATCGTGATTTTTATTACTTAATCAGAATTTAGAATGATCTTTCATTAAATGGATTAAATCCAATTAATTGGCTTTTTGTTGTTAGACTTAACGGATTGAGTGAATTACAAATGAACACCTTACTTTACAATTTGTTTCATACTAATTAATAACCATTTGATAAATTATTGTTTGGTCTCAAAATATAAAATAAATTAACGAAAGTTGATATATTTATTTATTTTAAAATAATATAATTCATGACTTCATGTGGATTAAAAGGTAGAGAAATTAGTTCAAATTTAGGCTTGAGAATACAGCAAAATTAAAATTCTTAAGTATATATAATTTTGCTCTCAATGCAGTGATGGATCCATAAATTTTAATTAATGAGCATAGTATTACAAGAACTATAC
>JBBPBR010000006.1:44527754-44555148 GCA_037974775.1 Cicer pinnatifidum
ATTATATAGTTTTTATTGATAACAAAAAATTAATAATTATAGCAAATTTGTTACTGTTAAAATCTATATCAACAGAACTAATTTGTCACTTAAATGTATAGGAACAAAATCAAAACTGTTGGTATAATTTTTAAAAATTATGGTTAAAGTATATATCAATGGTGAAATGTCCGTAAATAAAATCAAATGTTTACAGTAATGGAAAAATTATGTCATTGTACGATATAGCAACGGAAAGTATCTATATGTATTGGGTAATTATATACCACGAAAAAAACTCTGTCAATATAAATAATATTGATAATCTTATAGTTTTATACTTTTACGTACAAATTTTCACTTTCACTAAAGGTAAAATTTCTTATAGTGTAAAGTGGAGAAAACATTTTAAGTTTACAAATACTGTGAATAAAAATAAAAAATAAAACTTTTAAACCCAAAAGAAGAAAACTCAAGTAAAATGCAAACTTATATTAAGAAAACTTGTCGAAATTTCTAAGGAATCTTCCCTTTAAGAGATGAGTTATGTTCATTCTAAAACGCCTAATTTAAGTAAAGGATAGTTAAACTTTACTGTATAATTCATTTTTAATATTTATGGAAGTTGTTGATAATGACATCAATGCGACATTCTTGGATAAATAAATCTTATACTTTATAGATGTTCTTTTAAGTTGATTTATTGTGTTTGGTTCTGCCTTAAAAAGATATTAATTTTGAGTTAATTAATTTCATAAAATTTATTTTAGTTAAAAATTGAATCAAATGTAAAATGATTTTTGTTTTAATACATTTGTATAAAAAAGAATTAAATAATAAATTTGAATATAAAAATTATATTTAAAATAAAAAATTACAAATTTTAATTTCAAATTAAAATCAATTCTATTTAATGGCATAAAAATATAAATATGACAAAATTAATTCTATATCCCTCGTGCATGAATCAATTTTTAAGCATCCAAAGTTAAAGCCATGCATGTCTAAGATTTATCACACAAAACAAAATATTTCCATTTATTTGTTTTTAGGTGTGGGACCTATGTTCCTGAACTAACATTGGGGTCAATCTTTTATAGTTTTATCTGATTTTGTGTAGTTGGAAGTAATTCATATTGGGTACCAACTATATCCCTTGACTACAAAGCAAAGCGTTTAATTAATTTATTTTCTCACAAATGTACTATATAATTATTCTTTAGAGTGAATTTAAGCTGTATTCTTTTCGAAAAAGGGAAAGGTATCATTTGGCATGCAGAAAGTGCTTTGATCTTTTGGTGATTAGAATCATTACTGAAATTATTATACGCACAAAGAAATATATAGTTCGTGTGGCTTCTAAGTTTGATTTGCATGATTAAAGAATTCGTTCAAAGAATAAATAATTATAGCAATAGCTGGATTAAGGAAGGGTAGAGTGTAATTTGAATGGAATGTGAGGTAGAGTACAAACAAGTGAGTAATTAAGGTTTGACACTGCCATTATGGTGTTTGGTCGAAGAAAGGGATTTAAAGCATTAATTAAGTTCCAAATTTTGCGAAATTTCATGAGGACCTCAAGAGATAATAATTACAAATGTCGTGAAATTCATACTGACCTGTTTTTCGAAGAACGGAACCGCTTTATTGTTTCTTCATTGGACTCCGCCATATAAAATTGTATGTTGCTTTTTGTGGAGTAGTAGATTTGTCTCACAAAATTCATATTAATATTAATTAAAATATTTAGATTAATTTTATAAGTTGTAATAAAATATTGTTATGTGAATTAAATTGTGAGACATAATATATGAGTTTTTAAGAGTTGTATATTATTTTAAGTTTATTTAGTAAAATGTAAAATGAATTTCATTTAAGATATTTATTATGTTCGGAAGTATTTTTAAGAAACAATACGTAGAAAAAGTTAATTAAAAAATTATTGAAACTTGTGTTTTTAATTTTTTGAAAGTTTTAAAATTTGTTTTTTTTAATGTAAAATTATTATTTTTATTTTTTAACAAGTGTCATTAACACTTTGTAATGTTAATTAATATTAATTAAATACATATAGTACTATAATTATTGATATATTAAATATTTTTAAAGGGTATTACTAATATGTGCCTTAATGGCATATGTTAAAACAAATTAATTCACTCATGGTTCTAAATTTTATGTATGAGTATTTAGGTTTTTTCAACGTGTCCATTAACTAAACTATCATGTTAACCACTTGAAATTCATTCATTAAACTCATTTGTTATTTTATAAATGATATTTAAAGTGAATGTCCACATAATAAATATTTAACATACAAGGGCTAAAAATACTAGACATCAATACACATCACTTAAACATAACTAGTTCATATCAAATTCCACATAATTCAACATAAGTGTTTTAGCTCAAAGTGAACATAATAAAAACCATACATAAGAAATAGAGATTTAGATTCATTACAACTTAAAAGAAGTAAAATATAAATAACTTAAATTTAAGCACCAAAGAAAACTAATGATTTGTCAATCATTAGTGCTTCAATCAAAGATACAACACCTTGTTCTGGTTATGTTATGAAGGAATGAAAACATAATGAAAGTTGGAGGTAGGTGAAAGTATCAACTTCAATCAAATCTAGGGTTAATGTTATATTCATACTTTTTCTTTTTACAAAATGGGTCAATCCTAAAATAATAATGAAAGATAAAAAGCCAAAGAAATAAGGAATACTCCTTGTCCATGAAATATGCACATGTCACCCAGACTAGGGATCACAAATTTTGTCTTATACGCCTCTAACATTTCTCGTCATCTTAGCTCTAACTCATCAATGCAATTATCTACAATTATACTCAAATTTAATCACCATGCACCGGTACTACAACACATTTGAGCATTTAAAAATTGAGTCCTACACATTAGAGCAACACACAAAATCTAAAAAAAAAAAAAAGCACAAGGTTGTGTTTGACTCAAAATAATTATAAAACTTACTATTCTTAATTAAAGGAAACAAACCAAAGTAAATTAATCAATTGTTAAATAATAATTAAATGTAAAGAAGCTAGAAAATATTTCATTATAAGAGTCATCACGAAGGAACACCAAAACTAATGTAGACCTCTTTTCTACACCACTTGATGGCAATCATGATCCCGAAATTTGAATCTAAGTCACATGATGGTAATGTTCATCATATGATCATCATAGTGTTATTGGAGAATTCAAAAAGTTTGTCGATTAATGACTCAACAGTCCCAACAACGAAATAATATTGAAAGTCAAGGCAAAGTCAAACGTTTCAAATTGTATGATTGTTGATAATGATGAAAAGTTCAAAAAGCAAATAGTATGGATGTAAAATGTGCACTCGATAGATGTAATCCGACGACAGTAAAATATCGAGCGTATGTCAATCAAGAGTAAATTGTTGATATTTTGACAAAAAGTAACTATCACGAATGTGTCCTATCATGTTAGAGGCATTTGAATATAGGGTAAACCAATGGTGTTATAACCCGTTTTGTGTCTTGGCCTTTCGTTGTTTTGTTTTTATGTTCAAGGCGAGGTTATTTGGTGACTTAGGTGGTCTGAATGTAATTTATTGTTCTTTTTGTCTTTAAATCCAATTGTATTTGTGATTGTATTGTGTGACTTTTTTTTTTCTTAGCACGTCTTGTGCGAGATTAACAATGTCTTAATAATATTATTTAGCTTTAAAAAAAAGTAGTTCTAAGTAGAAAATAATATCTAAATACTCAATTTCGAAAATCTATTCATTAACCATAAATGAATTCATGCTTTTTATAACTTAAGTATTCCTTCCATATATTTAAATGCCTCTAAATTTCTGTTAACTTTCAAGTAATTTATATTATGTTGACATTTCAATCCAATTTTCTATTTCATTTACCTTTTCTTGCAAATTTTATATTCAAGTCATTTATTTATTTTTTTTATGTTTAATTATAGTCATTTTAAATTCATACACTTTATTTCATGTCAATTTAAATCCACAATCTTTAATTCAATTATTATTTTCTTTTCAAAAAATATTTATTTCAAGTTATCCATTAATCTTTTCACCCAATTTTATATTAAACATTTTTAAAAATCATCGATTCACTGGTAAGATTAATTATTAACTTGTTTGAATTTCCACATTTGCATTGATTTAAACACTTAGCATTTTGAATTTGTGATTGACTTTCTCTCGACCAAAAATCACTATAACGAAACACATGTTCGACATTAAACCTTGATTTGCATATTATAAATCGTGCAATTCATAATCCTTACATACTTTTTCTTAAAACTCTAGAGGACGCCTAGTAAAAGAACATGTGACATCAATTGAAGGTATACACAATTCTAACATTAAACGTTTTACTCTCAAACACAAATTAATTTAATCGTTAAAATATATACAAGTACACCACCACCATCGCTGAGAAATCGTCGCCGTCCACCATCGCACTTTAACAACTTCGACTAGAAGATCTATGTTCACCCAATATAACATATGAGAATGTATTCAAAGGAAAAGAGAAAAGAAAGCAAGTGTTGATTTACAATTGTCTATTCAAATAAAAACTTCTCTCAACAATGACTTTTTAGATCCTACCTCACTCAAAATACGATGATCCACGTGGATTATTATATACCTAACTTTACTATTATACTCTATTCCAAAACTCCACAAAGAAACAATAAAATAAAAAATCAGCATTAAGACCCTCACGAAGCAAAATACAGTTGAGCTCATTCATCATAAAAAATCATTTCAGAGTTAGAAACTGAACAGAATTCCAAATCCAATGATCAAATTTCAAGTTGTATCCAAACATAGAAATTAACAACCCTTTGTTCCTTCTTCTTCCATTGCTTCTCTTTCACTTCACTCTTTCCATTCACAAATCCTCTCCTCACTCACTCACTCACTATCTTTTTGGCGCGAATTGGACCCCACCAAATTAAATTCTCATCTTCCCTAACTCTTGTCATATTTATTATTATTTTTCTCTCATAAATACAACTACTTCCCTTCTTCCTTATCCTCATCATTCTCAACTATATTCCCAAACACTTAACTTCTATTTTCTTTCTAAAACAACCGCACTGAACGCATCGTATCGTACGTACTGTCCACTAACAAAACCCCAAAACGGTGTCATACTGCAAATTCTAAATGCCCTTCTTCTTCATTTTTCTTTTCTTTTTCCATCCCGTCGTTTCTCTCTCCTCCGACGGCCTCGCTCTTCTAACTCTTAAATCCGCCGTCGACGGCGACGGCGCAACCGCATTTTCCGACTGGAACGAAAACGACCCCACCCCGTGCCACTGGTCCGGCATAAGCTGTGCAAACATCTCCGACGATACGGACCCTCGCGTCGTCGGAGTTGGTCTTGCTGCCAAAGGCCTCCGTGGTTACCTCCCGTCGGAGCTCGGAAACTTAATCTATCTCCGTCGCCTGAACCTCCACACCAATGCCTTCCATGGTTCCATTCCCGTTCAGCTCTTCAATGCCACTTCCCTTCACAGCATATTCCTCCATGGTAACAATCTCTCCGGTAGCCTCTCTCCCTCAGTCTGCAACCTCCCACGCCTCCAAAATCTCGACCTCTCCGATAACTCCCTCGCCGGAACCATCCCGGAGTCCCTCGGAGACTGTTCCCAGCTCCAGCGCCTTATTCTCGCACATAACAATTTTTCCGGCGACATTCCGGCGACTCCATGGCCGAAGCTAAAAAACCTCGTTCAACTCGACCTCTCCGCGAATCTTCTACAAGGTTCGATTCCAGACCAAATCGGCGACCTAAACTCCCTCGCCGGAACCCTAAACCTCTCATTCAACCACCTATCAGGTAAAATCCCAAAGTCTCTAGGAAAATTACCGGTTACCGTTAGCTTCGATCTTCGGAACAACGATCTTAGCGGCGAAATTCCTCAAACTGGGTCGTTTTCGAATCAGGGACCCACCGCGTTTCTCAACAACGCGAAACTCTGTGGGTTTCCTCTACAAAAAACATGTACCGGTTCAGCGCAGAGTGAACCGGGAAAAAGTCCTGGTTCAGCTCGACAACGCGTGAACCGGTCTAAAAAAGGGTTGAGTCCCGGTTTAATTATTCTTATATCAGTAGCTGATGCTGCTGGTGTGGCTTTAATTGGGCTTGTTATTGTGTATGTGTATTGGAAGAAGAAAGATAATTCAAATGGGTGTAGTTGTAGTAGGAAGAGAAAATTTGGTGGTAGTGGAAACAATGAAAGATCAAATTTGTGTTGTTTTTGTTGGTCTTTAGGGTGTGTTAAAGGGTTTAAAAGCGATGATTCTGATATGGAAGAGAGTGAGAAAGGTGGTGGAGGAGGAGGAGAAGGTGGTGGAAGAGGGGAAGGTGAAGGTGAATTGGTGGCAATTGATAAAGGTTTTAGCTTTGAACTAGATGAATTGTTGAGAGCTTCTGCATATGTGTTAGGGAAAAGTGGGTTAGGAATTGTGTATAAGGTGGTACTTGGAAATGGTGTTCCTGTGGCTGTGAGGAGATTAGGGGAAGGTGGTGAACAAAGGTATAAGGAGTTTGCTGCTGAGGTTCAAGCTATTGGGAAAGTGAAACACCCTAATATTGTGAAGTTGAGAGCTTATTACTGGGCTCAAGATGAGAAGCTTTTGATTAGTGATTTCATCTCAAATGGCAATTTGGCTAATGCTCTTAGAGGTTAGTTCAGCTCCTTTACATTTTGTTTATGTATGTTTGTATTCCTTTCTTTGTTTTTTCCCTTTTGGGTATTATTGCTTTCATTCTTGAGGAGGTTTAACCTCCATTTTTACTCTCACTATCCTTATTAGAGTAGCAGGCTTGTGGGAAGAGAGCAGCACTATTTCATTGACAATGAAAGTTCAATAAAGTAGTATTAGTAAAATAATGAATCTGTGCTAATGATAACATGGTGAAATTTGAATCTTAGGGAATGTATTACTATTACTACTACCATGAATTTAATTGGTACTACAGAAAATTTACACATGCATTCAATCATATCTTATCATTATATTAGTTTGTCATATTCTTCTTAAAATATTTTCACAAATGTTCATGTGATGAGATGTATATACACCTGTAAAAAAATTTACTTCAAGTGTGAAACAATTAAATTCTACTTAAATTTTTGGTTGAAGAAGTTGTTGTAGAACATTTAATTTACAGGAGTGAGGACTTGAATTTTATGTTATATATATGTTTGATGATTAATTGGTCAATTGGTGTCATTTTATTTCAGCCAAAAGTTAAACCAAATTATTGTCTTTTCTAGTTTGTAGAAAGGATTGGTAGCAAGACAAACAGAAAAAGTTTAATACTACTTTTCTATAGAAAATGGTCCTAAAATATGCTAGATTTACTTTCTGGAAAATAACAAAAGAAATCGAATTTGGAGTTCTGTCTTTTTCCATTGTGTCTTTATATTTATAATTGTCGTTTTCTTTATTGTTTTATGGTACAATAGGACCAACGTGGTTAGTTAGATAGTGCAAATGCAGAATATTAAATTTCTATATGTCTTGGTAGAAATGAAGAAATATTATATAATTTTGAAATTTAATTTGAGGTGAGAATGTGGGTGTGGCTAGGTGAATACTACTATATTAATTAGATGCATATTTATTATTGGTAAGGGCATTGGATCGAGAAATTGTTTGGTAGTACAAGACTGTCAGTGATATTGTAAATGTCAATGAGCTGTCCTTTGTGGACATCCAAGAAGGACATTCGCCACGTGTCTGGGAAATGGCATTCATGTCTGGGACCATTTACTTCTATCTAGATCATTATCTCATTCTAAGCACATGGTGCCACTAAACAAACCAACATTTTAGGCGGAAAAATTGCAATTAAACACCTCAGTGAGTCATGTTCTTGCATGCAGCTTGATGCTATGAAGCCCTCTTGCTCTCAGTAAAATCTCAGTCGATTGATTAATCTAACAATTGTGATATTAATATTTCAACGGTTAGATTTATTTAATGACTGAGATTTGACCATAGAGTCCGGAGAGGATCCAAATTGGGTGCCTTTTGACTTTAATATTCTATTCAGTTGTGTGGATAATTTTTATACATAATTTTCAGTTTCACACCCTTCATAGTATCTTTGAAAGTAGCTTTGTATTAAGTGTCATTTATTTGTAGTATGAAAATGAACTTGCAAGTTTGTGCTGCTTTTGTGCCTTTATTTTAATCAGCTAAATAACTTCTTAGCTTTTGGTGTTCTTTTTTTCAGTAGAGCCTCCTAGTTCTTGGACTCTTGGTGAACAACTTTGCTTTTCTTTGTTACATTATTAATCCTTTTGGCTAAACTTTTTTGCTTTCAAAGCAGTCTCTACCAGCTTCACGATCTCTTGATTCAATTGGGCCCTACTAGAACAGTTTTCCCACTCCTTTGCTTGTACTACACTTATGTTTGGCTATGATAAGAAAGATGCTATGCTAAACACATAAAGATTTAATTTTGGCTTTTAGAATAGTGGAGTATGTTATGTGGGATGCAAGATATACCGACCAATTATTATGTTTTACACTTTTATACAAAATAAAATGAAATTGCTACATTTGACTATCTCAAGAAGATCATGAATTATGTATAACTGTATATGTATGAATTGAATAGCATAAATATGTGATTGCAACAAAAAATAACTCTAATCAGCATTTGCATTCTGTAATAGATTTATAATCTTCACAATAATTTATTTTGCTACTAATAGTTCACATTTGATTCCAATTATTTATGCAGGGAGAAATGGGCAACCATCTCCAAATCTCTCATGGTCAACCAGGCTGAGAATAGCCAAAGGAACAGCCAGAGGTTTAGCTTATCTCCATGAATGCAGTCCAAGAAAATTTGTTCATGGTGACATCAAACCCTCCAATATCCTTCTTGACACAAACTTCCAACCCCTCATTTCCGATTTCGGTCTTAACCGGCTGATCAGCATCACCGGCAACAATCCCTCCACCGGCGGTTTTATGGGCGGAGCTCTTCCTTACTTTAAGTCATCACAAACTGAGCGAATCAACAACTATAAAGCTCCTGAAGCCAAAGTACCAGGATGCAGACCCACCCAAAAGTGGGACGTGTATTCGTTTGGAGTTGTGTTACTCGAATTGCTCACCGGGAAATCCCCAGATTCTTCTCCTGGAGCATCAACTTCCGTGGAAGTACCTGATTTGGTAAGGTGGGTAAAGAAAGGGTTTGAACAAGAAAGCCCTTTATCTGAAATGGTTGATCCATCACTTCTTCAAGAAATTCATGCCAAGAAAGAAGTTCTAGCTGTGTTCCATGTAGCACTATCATGCACTGAGGGAGACCCTGAGGTCAGGCCTAGAATGAAAACTATTTCTGAAAATCTCGAAAAAATTGGATCATAATATTTTGATGTTTACCAGCTGAAAGTATAGTGAGTCTGAGACTGGAAAGGAACATACACTTCTGTACCATGATTCATTTTTGTGGTAGCATTCAGAAGATTTTCTTGTTGGGGCATCAAGATGGGGTTACAATTTGCAAATACTTTCATTCCCTGAATGTGATTTGTCCCTTTAGCTTCTGTTTTGAAGTCAGCAATTTTTGACAGAGATCATCATCAAATGTCCAAAGAAGTTAATAAATTATGTTTCAATATTGTTGTTGTCTCATTCTATCCAGAATCTGATTACAAATCATTTCACATTAGCTAGCGTTATTATTACTTAATTGGCAAATTCATATGTAATATGGTGTATAAGAAATTTTTTCTTTTGCTCAAAAGAAAAAGAAATTTGTTCTTTGAGTTTACATATTGTTCTTCTCTATTTGGTCCCCACTTCAAGATGGTTGATTGTATTTGTTGTAAATTGTAATAGTTTTTAATAGTTATTCTATGACCCGGTCAAAAAATACTTATTCATGATACGCGCCAAAATGTGTTATAAAAAACAGATTATATGGATCACCAACATGTGATCATCATTTAATTGAAGATGAGATATTTTTCAAGTGATTTTTTTTTTTTAAAGAAAAGAAGCTTCTTTTTTTCTAAAAGAAAAAAAGTTTTGAATTTGAGTCTAATGTTTGAATGATATTTATTTTTAAGAGTCTAATTATTATGTAAAGTATAAAATTTTATATTATTAATGTATCTTGATTATGGTTGAAATGCTTCATTTTTGAAATAATTATAATAAAAGTGATTGTTGAGATTGATCCATAGTATAAAAAGAATTACTCAAAGTTGTTTTTGTCCCTCGAACTCTACATAATAATAATATTCCTCAAAAATAAAAATAATTAAAAAAATGAATATATGGTTATGGTTTGTTTAGCTTTGCCACTTGAAATGGAAGTGAGATAGATATTCATTTTCCCATGCTCCTTCCCAAATTAACAATGGCGTCTTCTTATTCTTCTTCTACTTATTTTCTTTGCAATTTCAATTACATTCCCTCTTTGAAAACCCCAACACCACTAAAATCTCCAAAAACGCTAACCACAAACCGTCCTCCTCATTCTCATTCTCATTCCTTTGCTCCTCTTCAACTTCGTTTTTCAAACAGAGCTTCTCCTCCCAACAAAAATCTCACTACTTCTGATGATGATTCTCTTCAAACTTCACCCCTTCAACCATCTTCCCCTAAACCCCCTTCTCTGCTTCCTCAATTTAGGTACCTTTTCATTTTTACTTTCTTCTTCTGCACTTCAACTTTTCATTAATTTCTCATTTTTACTTGTGTGAATTTCATTTTATGCATCATAATTTGGGACTTTCAATTTTGAACTTGATTTCCAGAGTTTTTTTTATTGCTTAGTTACTTCCTTCCTTTTTAAAATTCGTTTTACAAGGATTTAATTCAAAGTAAAGAAATTTTACAATGTCAATCAAGAATGATTAGAAATGTTTGACTTTAACAAAATGAGATTTTTTTTTGTAAGATAATGAGTTGAGAATTACGAAATTCAACTGTTTCTTATTGGTATTAAAAATATTAATTAGTCTTCTAATATGCTTCTCATCTCTTTTGCTATGTTATACTATCTCCAAAATCCTCTTACTAATTCATTAGGTAAATCAAAATAGTTATTACTGTTGTTTTGGACTGCTAAAATTTAAATGAAAAATATGTATGAACACAATTTTGATTTTAAAATGATAATTTGAGATGGATGGAGTATTGTAAATTGAGGATTTGGAGTTTCATTTTATGGTTTGAAACTAAATGGGTTATTTATGGATGGCTTGAATTTGATGAAATTTTCGCCCGTTGCTTTGTTTGAATTTAATTTTATGCATAATTGTGGTTCTGAAATCGATTACAGTACTATTTAAGAGTATGTACTTACTTATTTTAATTATTTATTTATTATTGGGGGGGATTAAAGTTTGATAATTCGGCTCTGAACACTGAACAGAAATGGGTGGTTTAAATTTGATGAACTTGGATTGGAGATACTGTCCATTGCATTGCCGGCTGCTGTGGCCTTGGCAGCTGACCCAATTGCCTCATTGATTGACACAGCGTTCGTTGGGCACATAGGTACTTCTGTGGATATGCATTTTATGATTTGAGTTTTTATTTAATAAAAAGGAACTGAGTTAGCTTTGTGCAGCTTTTTATTCTGAATCTGGAAGCTAATTATTCTAATTGCTTACATTGTTATTTATGTCTTCTCGATTGCAGTGATGATAGTAAGGATTGGATTTTCACTGGGCTTGTTTGTTGGTTTTAGAATTGTTGTTGTAGATAGAATTCTCCCTTAATTAGTTTTCTCTATACAGGAGCTGTTGAATTAGCTGCAGTTGGGGTTTCAGCTTCTGTGTTTAATCTAGTGTCAAAAGTTTTCAATGTTCCTTTACTGAATATTACTACATCCTTTGTTGCGGAGGAGCAGGCACTGATTGGAAAGGAGGAAGATTCCGGTCAAACTGATGAAAACGGTATTATTTTTTTAGAACTGCTTCACAGTTTCAGTAGATTATCTATTTTTCCTGGACATGGTTGTAGATTTTCTTGATCAAATGTATCTACTGATAGTTTTGGTCTCATGTGGGTCTTATCATGAATTTCTCAGGCAATTCCCAAAGCAAGAAGCTTCTTTCTTCAGTGTCAACTTCTTTAGCACTTGCTGCAGCTCTTGGCATTGCTGAAACTATAGCACTTTCACTTGGCTCTGGCATTCTTATGAATATCATGGGTATAGCCGCTGTATGTCAAACTTGGCTGATTATTGATCCATATGTTAGCCGAGTATTTTTATTATTTTCCCTTTTGTTCTAATTTCTTCCAAGTCTGTGACGTAAAAAAAAATTTGTCAAAGTCTGCAATTTACCAGGCAAGACAACCTCACCAACCCAAAACAAAGAAAATGAAAAGAAAAAAAAACAATTATTGGTCGCAAACACTAGAAGCACAATTATTTTATCTAGTTTAGATCTAACTGTCTGTGTACAACTTGTGTGGAGAGATAGATCCTACTATAACGAGTCAATCTTAATTGGAAGTAATACTTCTACTAATATTTAATTTTGAGTTTGCTCATAAACGTGTAATTAATTGCATATAAACTTGTTTTATCATGTATAATGATGACTTTACTCTCTCTCTCTCTCTCTCTCTCTCTCTCTCTCTCTCTCTCTCTTATTTTATCTCTGTTGAAATTGTGGGATTTTAGAGAAAAGGAGGAGAGAAAATAATAAGGGTTTGAATATTATTGATAATAGCTTAATGCTGAATTGATTACAATAGACTCAATACTAATATCTATTTATAGAGAAACATAGACTAAATTCTAAATTAGGAATAAATCATAATAATAATAAGAGATATTCTAAAATTCTCTATGATTATAAATTGATCATAGAAAATAACTCAAGATACTCTAATATAATATAAAAGATATTATAAGATATTTTCTAATATTCCAACACTCCCCCTCAAGCTAAAGCTTACTACGCTTTAGCTTGCTACAAGAAAACAATGTTTTGCTCCACAAAATAACAAAAAAGATGGAGAGGCAACTCAGGGATGCATGTGAAGTCGGAGATAATTGCTATAAATATAGCCTAGCCAGATAGTCTGATTGATCATCAGCCTGAGAGAAATTCATGGTAGGCAATTGAATAAAGCAAGCTCCGTTCTTCTAAAAACTGCATTTGGAAGCTTCAAACCAATAATAGTGGAGACTCAAAATATTTAAACTCGAATCTGCTTCAAGGAGAGAGAGGCGTGCTTCAAGAAGATAAAGGCAAGGCCAGTGCATCTGGGAGAAATTGTCAAGATAAAATAAGTCATGAAAATAAAAGACACCGTTAGACTAACCACCAACGGAAGAAGTCATCACTAATATAATTCATATGTGGAAAAAGAGACACCACCATAATGATCATCGGTGGGAATAAAAGCCACTGTTGGAATCTATTAGTAAGAACTAAACTGCATGACAAACACCAAAGAAGAAGCAGCGCAACTCTAACGAAATGAAGTCATGATCGATCATCAAAGTAAAAAATGCGTCCAAAACAGGAGAGATAACGCCTGTTTGAACAATGACACATATTTTCGTTGATCAAAGTTGGAGAGTAAGGGCATATTTGGAACCATCGAAGAGAAATAATTAGGGTTTCGACCAGAGAGTTTATGTGTTTAAATAGACTAAGGATATACCCGTCGGTGATCGGAACGTTTTTTTTTTTTTTTTTTTTTTTTTTTTTTTTTTTTTTTTTTTTGCGGTGAACAGTAGCGCGCGATGAGCAGTGCTTCTGCTGAAAAATAAATGGAAAGCTACAAAAATCAGAATTGGGACACGATTTATCGAGAAAAAAATCTTACCGAATAATGGAATGTTAGAAAAGATAAAATACGATTATATTCCCTAATTGTTGGGAATTCGGCAACGGAATAGAAGCGGAATCGTTCAAGGAGGATCGAAATAGGCTCTAGATACCATGTTGAAATTGTGGGATTTTAGAGAAAAGGAGGAGAGAAAATAATAAGGGTTTGAATATTATTGATAATAGCTTAATGCTGAATTGATTACAATAGACTCAATACTAATATCTATTTATAGAGAAACATAGACTAAATTCTAAATTAGGAATAAATCATAATAATAATAAGAGATATTCTAAAATTCTCTATGATTATAAATTGATCATAGAAAATAACTCAAGATACTCTAATATAATATAAAAGATATTATAAGATATTATAAGATATTTTCTAATATTCCAACAATCTCTATAGGGGTGCACAATTGTTTTAAGGATCATGCTAACAAGTTCCCTATTGTTAAGGATACAAAAAATAGAAATTTTGTATTGGAAAGAACAAAATTTGAATTTTCAAAAGTTGAATACACAGTTTTCAATGTAATTTTTCTATATTTAGATGCTTAACAAGTGCTCTTGGGAAGAACACGTGTTAGCATTTGCCTTGTTGTAATGAAAGCATGGAAATGTTGACAAAAATAAAAATTTGAATTTCAGGTGTAAAATTATGTTTTGTTTTAATTAGAGCTTTTAATTGGTGTATGAAATGTGTTCGTGATGGTTCTCGTGCCCAACTTAAGTTCTATAACAATTTTAGAAAGTTTTCAATTTTAATTGCATTCTGTTGCTGTAGTATGAAAGTTAATTATTCAAATTGTAATCAATTTGAGAAACACATTTAGTCGTTAACAATCATTATAAATTTACTGATTTGCATCACATTCATCAGTTATCAGTCCTATCCTATGCATAGCAAGAAAATTTATATATCCTGATATTTTGTTGCTATATTGTTGGTTTGAGGTAATAAAAAGAAGGAAAACAAATCAGTTTTTCCTGCTCTTCACGGGCATTTGATTTTATATAATAACAGATTTGACTTGCATAATCTTAGATTGGACATAGATCTTGTTTGCATCATTAGTTCCGCTTTGTATGCTGTACAGGATTCTCCAATGCATGGACCTGCCCAGCATTTTCTTACATTGAGGGCCTTTGGTGCTCTACCAATTGTGATTGCATTAGCTGCACAAGGCACTTTTCGTGGATTTAAGGATACAAAGACGCCTCTATTTGCTGTTGGCAAGTATTGCAGCATCTTCCTCCCTCCCTCCATTTACTATACTCATATGTTACATGCAGTTGATATCAATTGGGATCTTCGGCAAAAAAATGAAGTTCTTAATTTACAATTTTGAGCCTGTAAATAGCTATATTTTCCCAAGAACAAACACTTAAACATGCCTCTTAAATAAATAAAAATAAAAGAGACAGTTTTACATAATTTGTAAGTTTGAATTATAAGCAAGTATCCATGGTAAATATGTGATGAAAATTGTATAGTTGACTTAATTGCTGAGACCATTATATCTGCTATTTATATTTTGTGCAATAAAGCAAAGTCTTTAACTTTATTTAAACACACTCTCAGTTCATAGTAAAGGCCCCTTTGGTCTACTATCTTAAATGCAGGCTCAACATAATTTTTCAATAAAGAATAATGAATTAATTGGGGATTGAACAAAGAAAATAGCTATTGCCGGTAAAACATTTGTTCTTTCTTTTGCATTTTTTGTGTTGCATAGAATAGCAAGCAGATTCTCTACCAATTTCTGTGATTTCTATGAGCTGTCAATTTCTTGTTTTTACATGTTTATACTCTGCAAAATGCTCCATGCAGCCCTTCCAGTGTTGATGTGGATAAATAGGAGTGCATGTCTAGGTAAAGGATTTGTTGGATGTATAAATGACAAAGGCTTCTCTTGAAATGTCAGGTGCTGGAAACTTTCTTAATGTCATATTAGATCCAATACTAATATTTCTTTGCGGTTTTGGAGTTGGTGGTGCTGCAATTGCTACAGTGACCTCCGAGTATGTTAGGGATGCGGTAAACTTAGTATTATATGTGCATTTTGCACATTTCCCATAATTCATATTATCTTCTGCTTTTAACAGAATTCGTCTTTTTGTTCACCAGATATTTAATAGCTTCCATTCTGCTATGGAACTTGAGTGGCAAAATGCTGCTAATCCCTTTTGACTTTGATGGGAGAAAATTTTTCGGCTATCTGAAATCTGGTACCTGCTTTTCAATTAAGCTGAATTGTTTCTTTGGCTGTTCTTATCGTTTAAAGAAAACAATAATGATCAGAGTTGGATAGAACTAGGTAGATAATTCCAGAGTTTCCCGACAAAACCCTGCTGTCCCGGTGCGGTGCAATGCCTGACCCGACAATGTGGTCCGCAGCAGCGTGAAACAAGATCCCGACGGGATCCGGGCGAGATCCCGCTATCCTGACGTAGTTAATTCCAACATTTTCCAGCGAGATCCCACTATTATTTCTTCCTTCTCTGTTTTGTTGTTTCGACTTTCACCTAAGAAGAAGAGGAAGTAGAATATGCTAATGAAGATGATGCTTATCTTTGATTCCTATGCTAGCACATGCATTTGAGTTTTAATATTTAATTATTTTATTATTCTGTGTTAAAGACTTCAATATGCATCATCTTTATTTCCTTGATTTTTGTTGGTATTTCAATGTATGTTTTGACTTAGAGTAAGACTTGTGGATTCTTATTACTAATTATGAATGTTTCAGAGTTTGAGTCATTTGTTAATTTTGCACTAAATATAGATTTATATAATATTATTCATGTAATTTGTTCAAAAAAATAACAATTATCTCGCCTATCCTGAAACGCACTATCCCACTTTTGGGGTTGGCCGCGACGCACCGTTATCTGGGATTAACTATCTAGGGATATTAGTTTCCACATTATATCATTGAAATGCGCATGATAGTGGATATCAAATTTAACTTGATGAGTATCTCAATAATGTCTTATCTTTTGAACTAATCAACTCAATGAGAATATGTGGATAACATAATTTTTTCGCTTTTGATGATTTTATGCTTAAATGGTTTGTCACTAAACATATATATGATACGACATTTTCTCATCACGTAATCGCTACCAACCTCATCTAGTGGGAAAAAACTTTTGTTGATTTTATACTAAAAGTGTTGTCTCTATTGATTTTACATACATAACTTTTGCTTCAAACTTTTGAAGAAACATTACTTGCTGATTCAAGTTTGATTTTACTGTTTAATGATTAGTCAAATGGATTGAGATTGTTTAGAACAAGAAGAATATAATTTGTCGAGCAAAAACATTTGTTGGAGATCTTACTAGTTTATAATGCGTAGTGTAAAAAAATGCAGCAGTTGCGTTGCATTTTTTTCTTCTGTCAAACCTACTTTCATCATGCAATGGCATTTCATAGAAATCTATTGCTGATAGAATCATAGATAATTGACTTATTTGAAAAATAGCTACAAATTTATTGGATAGAGACCATGTTTGAGGGATATTATAATTACATTGCCTTTCAAAGGTGAAGTTTGTACATGTGTACTTATTACAGGACTTCTTTTTGTTCATCTATAAATTATGATAATGTATTCGTTTTTTTAGTAACAAAATATGATTTTCATTGGCTTGAGAATGTGTTGTTTAGATAACAAGTATTTATTGACAGAAGAAATTATGTGAGTTAAAGAGTGACACGGATTAATTTTTTACTTTTAATTATTGCATTTTGTAGGTGGTCTTCTAATTGGCAGGACTTTGGCTGTGTTTATCACTATGACACTCACGACATCTTTGGCAGCTAAGCAGGGACCTATACCTATGGCAGGCCATCAAATTTGCATGCAAGTTTGGTTGTCTATATCTTTGCTCACTGATGCTCTGGCACTTGCTGGTCAGGTTGGATCATACTATTGCATTGGCCTATAAAGTGTCAAATCTAAAATCATAGGCAGTTTAGCTCGTCCAGTTCCCAAATCATGCATTCAAAAGAATAAAATTTTATAATTATGAAGTGTAGCTGGTGAATATTTAAAGGCTTTTCATGACCACGAAATCAAGAAAATTGGGTACAATCAAGTTTGAAATGTTTTCTCATAAGAGAAAAAAATCCAACTTTCTAAGAATGGCTGAAAATACTGTCTCATATTGCATTTGCATGACAGGGTCAATATTTTTCCATTTCACAAGATGCCTAAATGATATTAGTAAGAATCCCAAGTATCTACCATGTCCTCCAACATGACTGAAAAACAAAAGCAGTTGGCGAGGTTTGAAAGAATTGGTTGTGCATCATGCTTTTTCAAATGATAGAGATGCTACAGATTCTACCAGCAGTGAAATTCTTATTATTTGAAAATCTGAAAAACTGATAGCAAATTTTTAGTGATTGCAATTTATTTTACTGAAACTTACTGTGTTATGTTAAACATTTATTTTATAGGCTCTTCTTGCTGGTAGTTACTCGCTGGGAAATTATGAGCAAGCACGCCTTGTTATATATAGAGTGATACAGGTTACTGGTTGTTATCACCATAAACGGCTTCCCTTCTTTATTTTTTTTAATCAGATTATGACATACACTGATCCATAAGTCCTTTTTCTCCTTCTCTCTTCTACGTTCCTAGCAGATTGGTTTAGGAGCCGGAATCACACTATCCATGATCTTATTTTTTGGGTTTGGAGCTTTTTCTAGTTTATTCAGCACAGATTCAGAGGTTCTGGATGTTGCTCGGTCAGGTATATTGGTAAGAAATCACAATTGTTAGCTGAGAATTATTTTGATTACCAGTTTGAAGGTTTCATGCCACTCCTTAAATGCCAACTCGAAATTGAAATCAGTGTGATTGAATTGACTTCACTAGAAGAGGATTTGGTCCATGAGAGCAGAAAAATGCAACTCTGTTATGTTTTCTTCTTGACAAATGGGGTACCATGATCAATTTATTTTGTATGCTTACTTAGTTGTGATGAATGCATGCACATAGGTTGCTTTTTGGAGTTATTTTTTTACAGAAGGTATGCCGTGACAACAATGATCAATGTAACTGATTGTTGCAGGCTATGAGTTGAATTCATTTGGATGACTTTTTATATTGAAATTTATTTTTAGATTCAGATTGTTATTCATTTTATATGGGTGAACCATATCCTGCCTGCTAATGCTTTTGGGCAGTATCAGAGATATGTAAGTGCTTGAAGGATATTTTGGCCATGCCAGCCTTTAGTGACAATACCTAATGTTTGTTATAAGTAGTTTGATTCTCCATTCTGATGTATATGTATACATAGTAATGTTGCTTGAAATATCTGAAACTAACCCACATGTGCAGTTCGTTGCTGGATCTCAACCAGTGAATGCTTTGGCATTTGTTTTTGATGGGATTTATTATGGAGTATCAGACTTTGAATATGCTGCCTACTCGATGGTAATTACCTACTTCAATGATTAATAGATGCTTAAACATTTCATGTTCTTTTATCCTCTTAACTGGTTTCCTTTTGTCCTCTCTCTTTTTTCCCCCTTCTTTCTAACCTCTTGTGTTTGGATTTTGTCAAGGATAGGTGCTAGTTGGACTAATTTCTTCAATTTTCATGCTGGTGGCTACTCCAATACTTGGACTTCCTGGAGTATGGACAGGATTGTTTCTCTTCATGACTTTGCGTGTTCTCGCTGGAGTTTGGAGGTAAAGTATATAATTTTTCTCGACAGCTAATACATTGTACTTCTTCATATTTGGATTCTTGCACAAAGAAAAATGGCAGAATGACACAGGACACATTGGTTTAGATAGAATTTGGCATTATGTTGCGATCATTAACCTTTTATTCTCTTTTTACCTATCCTGGTGAGGATGTGGGGAATTCTTTTTGGATTACATGAGAAGATTTTGATTGAGTTAATATTTATATTTTCCTTTTTTAGGTTAAGCAGCAAAAGCAGCCCATGGGATATGATCTGGTATAAAGATGGAGCAGAAGATTGATTCGGAAGAGCTCCAATATGAGGATACTAAAATGTTCTGCACCCTATCCTGCTTACCAAATCCCTGCACTTTAAGAGAATCCAATAGCAGTACAGGGATATAATAAATTAATAGAATGTCACAGAATTTCCTGCAAACCAAATGCCAAAATCTTTCTACTACAAGCTGAGAGTTTGAATGGCTAAAAGAGCACAGGGATGGAGAAACTTGTTGAATGACTGGCATGCACCATAGAAGCTAAGTCTTTTAACTTTCTGGCATTTTTGGAAATATTCTTTTATCAGGAGATTGTGCATTCTTATGCATATTTCCGTTGCTGAAGGAAGCTTCATGTTAGAGCCTGATTTCTGGTATTGGCTTGTGCTCTGTTATTTGTGGTGTATATGTGAGGTTATAGAATCTTAATTTCTTTTCTAGAAAAATATAATTATTGTTGATGTAATATTCGCCGACCAATTAGTTTCTTTTCTTTTGGTAATATACAATTTAGTAAATGTAAATGTGTTGCCTTGGTTCTTGAAAGTGTCTGTAAATAAATATCTAAATATGTTGATTTCTTCACAAATGATCTGTAAATAAATATCTAAATATGTTGATTTCTTCGCAAATCATCCTTTTGTCTTTATAATTTGATTCATCTGTCAACTATCATTAATAGTGTGCAACAGAATAAATGGTGTTGACATAGTAACCATGCATGTACAAGGACATTTTCAAGTTTCAACAACCAAAGTAATAAGAGTTAGATTTTAGAGATCAAATGCTATATGAACTTTACTTTTTATAAATAAGCAGAGTATCATGTCAAAAAAGTGTATTCCAAATAGTACCAAAGGGCATCTTATTCATAGTGCAAAATTCTTATATGACCTATAATTATAACACAATGCAAAATTCTTAGTACAGAGCATCTTTATAGTGATTGAGATACTGAATAGATAGCAGAAACATGCGTTATTGAATCACTGAGGTAGGGAAAAAAAGACCCTGTTATAAATAACCCCACCAAAGTGAAAAACAAAAAACCTTATAAGGACCAAGCAACTTTAAGATCCTATATGTGAAAAACATACATCTAGTAACTTCTTCTCTTCCAATAAGCCAAAATCATAATCAGGACTTAAGAAACTATAATCATAACCTACTTCAAGATCTGCAAACTGCCTATTATTCCAATTTTCAGGCAGGTAACCACCCAATTTCTGCAGCTGTTGAGAAAGATCACTCAGCTTCCTACTTTTCCCGGAACTAAATCCATGCAGTGTACTTCCATTATTTCCTTTCTCTTTCAATTTAGTGTTTGTATTAGTATTGTAGTTCAAATCCTCTACTTGGGACATTCGTTCAATTGGTCCCACACTGTCACCACCAAACAGATGAATTCTCGGCATGTAAGGTACTACTATTTGTGCCTCATCATTAGATTGGCCTCTCAGCTTGCATTCCAATCCCTTGAGCTCACTTTTCATCTCATCAAAATGTCCATTTTTATTTTGCTCATTTTGTGACTGACCATGGCTTATCCTGGAGGACTTGCCAGTGCCACGACAAAATTCCTTGATTTCTGCATAAGTTACTTCATTCTTATGTTTCTTCGCAAATGAAGCCTCAGTTTTGATGTCATAATGCTCAGAATTTGGTCTTGTATTGCTATCTGGAAGCATATTCTGTAGGTTCCCAAGGAAATGGTTGCTGCAGCTCAACTCAAAGAATTTCAAATCCTCCACCAATCGTCCTGCTGTTTCTTCACTTTTCACCAGAATCCCATTTTCTACTCCATCAGAAGAGCTACAATCAGCTCCTAAATTCATATCTGTATTTATAGCCTCCTTCTGCACATGAAAACACTCTCCAACTATGCCAGAATTCTCCAAAACTTTCTCCAATTCACTCTGTAGTCGTTCGTTTTCTCTAGGTGTTTCAGACTTAACATTCTTGTAAGACCCTTGATGAACCATTTTCTTACTTTTCTTATTTCTGATCGCTTCCTTTGCTTCCTCTGAGTCATCGGCAGCAAAATCATTAGAAAAAATCTTATTCTCTTCATGAGACTGACGAAGATTACCCTCCAGCTCTTCAGCCTTTGCAAGATCCTCACCATTCAAAGACTCTGCAGAACCAGAAGCAGATGATGGTGGTGATCCATTAGGAAAGTTCAAACGAGCACTAGGTCCATACATGGCCTTAGCTGCTTTATCATAAGCAAGAGCAGCATCATGTGCCGTAGTGAAAGTACCAAGCCAAAGCCTATTTGCTTTCTCACCAACATGTTTACCGTTGATAGGTTCGCGAATCTCCGCAACCCATTTACCCCAAATCCTCTGTCTAACTCCTCTGAAGTTGCAGTCAGAATTCTGAGGACCGCCTTTACCTCTCATGCACCCTTTTCTTGAACCTTTTGCAGGAACTTTGTGAATCAATTCCACCCCATTATCTCCAAAACCAAGCTTTTGTTGTTGCTGTCTGTTGTACTTCTTCCACTTCTCAAGAGTGTCTTCCACTGAATCAGTTCTTCCACCACTGCGTCTCTTACGTGATTTCCTTTCTCTGCAGCCATTCCAACAAACAAACAAAAATTGTTAACTTTCTAGTAGCTCCTTCAAAAAAACTTACACAAATTTACAAAGCAAAGAAAAAGTTATAAACTTTAGAAACATAGTAAGAATCAATAAATAAACCTATGCAACACAAAAGAAAATAGATGAATTGAAAATAAATAAATAAACACCAAATAGAATTGGATCAAATGAAAGAAGCAAATTGATTGAAAAGTTACAAGGACATGGAACCATAGATTAACCGAATTCTCAATCAGCAGATCTCAATTGTTGGATGAAAATTAAATTGCTCGTATTCTGAATTTACCAAATCGAGTTCAAATACAATTTAAAATATAAATTGTCTGATTTTCATGCAATGATTGAGATTCGTTTAATTTTCATCCTACAGATGAATCTATGATTGAAACACATATTGTCTAATTTTCATGTGATGATTAAGATTTGTTTAATTTTCATCCAAAGTTGAATCTATAATTGAAATACAAATTGTCTGATTGAAATACGAACTGTTGAATATGTGTGATTGTTGAAACTCAGACTTAGAATCTATTTTCAAAATTAGCAAAATCTCAAATAGATCAAGTTGAAATCCGAATTGTCTGATTTTCGTTTAATGATTGAGATTCATGATTGCATACAATCAATTTTCATTTCAACTATAGATATCTTAAGATGAATATAGAAGAAAGAAACTGACCCAGAAACGGTATCAATCTTCATGCGCTTTTTACTACTCAAGGAGCATACAATTTGGTTTCTTCTTCTTGTGTTGTTTTTGTGTATAGTTTTGGAGTTTGTGTTTTTTTGAAGGGTTTAAGAGAGGTTTTGGAATTTGTATTGAACTAGTATTGGTGTGCCTCCTTGTGTTTTGGGATACGTGCATGTAAACGTCATCACAAATGTCACTTAAGACTTGGATACTAAGAAAGAAAAATGTTGAAGTTAAAGTCTTCAATTTATTTGTGACTTTGTGTAATGTAACCTTTCTACATAGGAAAATATAGATTTTTAAAAAATAAGAGTAACATAGATTTTGGATAGGCTTGATGACGTGGCTAATTTTGAGAATCTAATGTGAAGGCTGATGAACTTCTGGGGTTGTGACACGTGTCAGTTGTTGTTTCATGGTGGCAGGCTGTCAAGAGGTTTCTTCATGGTGAAGAGCTTCCTCTCTATTTGGTGTTGTTGTTTGCAGCTAACTTTTTTTGAACAGCTTTATTTCTGGCTAATTCTTGTATTCTTCCCAACCTCATCTAGATTTAGTTGTATTTGTTTTGTCTTATGCATTTTGGTCTGCTACGTTTTTACTACATTACACTATTTTCATTATTATTATTATTATTATTAGTGAAAAACTAACACGTGCCTCAAAAGTATGTGTTAGTGATTTATATGTAAAAATTTATAATTTTCAATCAAACATTGTATTGCTCAATAAGAAAACGTAGTAAATCAAAATTAAATAAAAAAAACGTAGGTAGTGAAAATATGATACGATGATATGCATTTTTTTTAAGGAGATAAGAATGCATTGAAATGAATGAGTTTCTATTTGAGATAGTTTTGTACTGGCAAAATTTGTAATGTGATTTTAATTTATTTATTAGAAATAGAAATTGTTTGAAGCAGAAAATATATTCCATTTTAATATCTGAGTATGCTATCTTTCCTTGTGCAGACATACTCATAAATCATGCATTTAATTTACTTACAATCTTATCACTATCTAACTATTTTTGTTTGGAGAAAATGCATTTAAAGTTACCTAAACTTATGGTTTGAATTAAATACACTATATAAATGCAAATGTCGTTCGTATGTATAAATACAACATATTACCAATATTTAATTACAAAACATGTTATAAAAGGGTGATTCTCTTAACAAAAAAATCTCGGTGTTTTTTCATATTTTTGAAATTTGAAATTGTAAAATGATAATGTGATATTAAAAAAATAAAATCAATAATGTTACTAAACTCTATTTAATAGTCTTACATATTTTGAGTAAATATGTGAGATAGATTGACAAAATTTTACAATTTTTTTTTAAGTCTTTGCTATGCATTTCGTCAACTTTAAGTACCCTTAAAAAATTTATTTGTATCTTTGATTTTATAACAACTAATGTATTTTTTAAATTTTCAAATACTTTTTCTCAGTAATGTTTATGATATTATTAGAATTTCCCTAAAAAGATTACAATCTTTGAGCAAGTGATAAATTAAACATGATTTTTAAGCTTAAAAATACATATTTAATTTATGTTTTATTAAAAAATTCTAATTTTAAAAAAAAAGTTATTAAACATGTAATACACATTACTGGAAAAAAAATTATTTAAAATTTAAAGGATATATAATAGTTGATTTAAAATCAATGACCAAAAATAAAAATGAAAAATTTTAAATGACTAAAAGTTAATGAAACTTTTTATAAGGATCGAAAACAAAATAGTGAAATTTACGTGGACTAAAAACTTACTTAATACTTTAAAATAATACTACTTAGAATTAAAGTATGACATGCCAACTTATGATTCAATTGGACTCCTTATCCTTTCAAATGTTGCTCGTGAAGTGTTAGTCATCCTTGCGTCTACTATAGCATTCGAGTCTGCTTTCAATACTGGAGAAAGGGTGTTAGATCTTCATCGCAATAATCTTACATGTACGATAGTGGAAATGCTTGTTTGCACTCAAGATTGACTGAAATGATCTCCTTTCTCATATTTATTTGATGAGGACCTTGAAGAACTTGAAACCTTCGAGAAAGGTAATTTCTATTACAATAGAAGTTAATTATATATTAATTCCTTTGATCACTGCATGATGAAGAAAATGCCTTGTTGAAAAGAAGTAACACTATCAATGAAGCTATTCTCTGCAATGACAAAAAACAATGCACAGGTAGCCAGAAGAAAACAGTTTCTACAATATCCAGAAAATCAAACAACCAGTTTTCACACATTCAATGATTATTATGGACGTAGACAACATAGATCTGGGCACCATTAATTAATTTTTAAGTCCGCGACTAGGCAGGCATGGCAACGGGGCGGGGGCGAGGTGGATTTTACCTCCTCCACCCCCGCACCCAACTAATCGGAGAAAACCCGCACCAGCTCCTGATTCAAAACGGGTGTAAAATTTAGATCTTTATTCCCTCTCGCAACGGGCTCGGGTTTCCCTGCTCACACTCGTCCCCATTCATATATAATAAAATAATTGTTATTAGACAATAATATTAAAATTAAAAAATATTTTTATAGAGATAATATTATAATTTTTAATATTTAAAAAAATATCAAACTCTCAAACCCATCCTCACCCCCGAATTTTAATTTTGGGAAAAATCCACGCCCTCGAATTTTAATTTTGGAAAAAATTCCACACCCGCACTTGCTCTCAATCAAAATAGGTTTGAGTAGATACCCACATGTACGGATCATGTTTCCATCCCTAGCCGCGACCTCTTATTGGGGTCGCCGCACTTCCTATGAAACAACAAACAAGATGGTATTCTTTAATGTAAAGAAATTCAATTATAGTACTAACATAACATTTTTTTCATACTTAAGTATTTTGAATGTTTTTATTTTGATGCAGGAAAGGGAAACTTGTTACTACTTCCATTTCCACAACTAAATCCTTGTCAAAGGTTGGTTTATAAGACATTAAATAAATTATATTCTTTTGTAGGTCTCAAAATATATATAAAGATTGGATTTTTTTTTTTCTTTCATCTTTATGATATTCTGTATGCTTCCTTCATGAACAGAATGTGAAGAACAGAGAGGATGTGAATGTCAACGAGGAAGCAAAGGATATAAAAGTAAAATCAATGACTACTTCTAAGTATGTTACTGAGGATCTTGTAGACATAATTGAGATGGATTATTCTCCAGCTAGGAGAAAGCCTCCAATACACAATTATTTAATTAAGTCTTGGAGAAATAGACAAAAGCTTCTTAGATTTGGGTTAATTAAATATATATTATAGACAGAAAAGTAGAGCATTGCAGAAAATGCTGCCATTTTTTAAGGCTTAGGAATGATTTGTACATTATTTATTATTCTGTCACCTTTATTGATTACCATCTACTTTAAGAAATATATATCTTTTTTGTTGATTAATTAGCCATCAGTACATACTATGTTACTTCTTAATTTTAATATTTTAGCATTTAACTATAATCGTTCTATCGTAATTTTTAAGTTTAATTGTAGTTTTGGTTCTTTTATTATTAACAATTTTGATCTATCTATTTTAAATATCGAGAGTTTTGGTTCCTCTTTCGTATTTTTGAACTAAAAAACAACCATTTGATATATTTTTAATGACGTGACATACAATTATATAATATAAAATTATCTAAATGCATTAATTATTTATATGTCATTAATTAAATTAAAAATATGAAAAAAATTCGAAGTTGAAATCTAAGTTTTTACAATGTTTTATTTCAATTTCATAAATATTAATTATTTTAAATCGTTCTATCATATGTCATGTTATTTCAAACATCTTACATCATCATTTTTTAATTAAAAAATCCGATAGAAGAATCAAAACTCTCGACTTTTAAAATAAATTATAAATTTCGTAAATTAATAAAAATAGAGAGATTAAAATTACAATTAAGTATAATTTCTACAAAAATAATAAAATAAAAGGAACACAAGAAAGTGATTAGTGGTATTGTTTATGTCAATTCCTCTTTCAAGTTATGAAAGAGAAAACAAACCACCAATTATTATACATTGCAGTTTGCAGAAGTGTCATTTGTTACCATTGTTGCAAAGAGCATCTCTAATACTTAATTAAAATTCTATTACTCTATATTAAAATCAAATAACATTAAAATTCTTAGAGATAGTTTAATGATTTATCGTAGTCCCATTCAATTAGAAAAATTAATCTTTATCACAACTACATGTAGAAAATACCTTATTTAAAAATAAATAAAAATTTCGTC
>JBBPBR010000006.1:44556756-44578604 GCA_037974775.1 Cicer pinnatifidum
TCGAAACAATTTAAAAATCACATAATTTATTGGAAGAATTTTGAGTTTCAATTTTTTGTGTTTGAATCTAGAATCATTATAAACATATAAGACGAATTTGACACACACAAAAAGACAAATAACTCACTTATTATTAAAAAAAAATAATTAATATATTATATTTGAATAGCTTAAAAGATCGCATCATATATTTTATCAAATTTAAAAATCAGGACATATCAATATATTAAAACTTTTTCTTTTATAAAAGGTATATTGAACTTTTTAAAATAGAGGATATTAAAAACCCTCGTAGTTATATTCAAAAACTCTGTGTATTTTAGTTCGTTTATTATTATTATAATCAAATATAATTTTTGACTTTTAATTTTTTTTTTACAAAACAGAGTCTAAAGACTATGATTTTTTAAATTTGTATTGTGATATTTTTGTTGTCAATTAAAAAATTTAGCTCTTTTATTTTATATTATATAATATTAGTTACGTTTGTTGTTGTATTTGTTTTAGTTAAGTAAGTGTGGAAGTTGAGTTGGGTATTTTGACTATCGGTAAATATTTTAAAAGAAAAAAGGAGTAAGAATATTAAAACAATGGGTGTGACTAATATGTTTTTTCAGATATCCATATGTTTTTCTGTTTTGGGCTAAAACCTTGTAAGCCCAACTACAAGAGCAAAACGCTGAATAAAATCGGAGTCCGAAATGAAGTGAAACTAGGGTTTCTGAATTCTCATAAAAAGGGTATTTCCAGTGCGGCTTCTCACACCCTCTGCAAAATTCCCAACCTCACTCAACCATGGCTGAACAGGTTACTCGACATTCTTCTTTTTAATTATATCATTCGATTGGATTTCGTTTTGCCACTCAATTGGTTGATCTTAGTATGTTTGAATCTACGATTGATTTTTTTTGTTTATTTGTTGAATTTGTGTATTACAGACTGAGAAGGCTTTTTTGAAGCAACCTAAAGTGTTTCTATGGTATATTAAATAATCCACTAAAGTGTCCTACTATTATATAATTATTAGTTATTAATGGAGATTTTGATCCTTATATATGCTTTGATTTGATGTATATTTGTTTGTTCTTTTTTTCATTGTTGCAGCTCAAAGAAATCTGGAAAGGGTAAGAGGCCTGGAAAAGGTGGAAACCGCTTCTGGAAATCTATTGGGCTTGGGTTTAAGACTCCCAGAGAAGCAACCGAAGGTTACTCTCACTTTCCCTCTCTATATTATCAATCATTATTGATCATAGATTATAGATAAATCTAAAAATATCATAAAATTTGTATTCTATTTAGTTTTTAAACTTTTATACGATTGTTGTCCATCTAGGTTTTGTCTATGATAATGATAATGTATAAAATAATAATAATAATTGTTTAAGTTTGTTACTATAGAGTGTTACTACACGTCCATTGTTAATATGCCACGTCTTTTTTGATGTTTGTTTATCTGTGTGGGAGAATGTGTTAGTAGTAGTTTTGAATGTGATAATGCAATCTTCGGAGGGTTGAATTTGTGTTGAAATAAGCTTAATCCTTATTACCGTTAGTGGCTGTTATAATCTTAAATTGAAGTGTCTATAGCATTGTTGTATCTTTTAATTCATATTTGTGATTTGAGACATGTAATTTGTAATAACATTTTATGAGTTGGTCCAATCTAACTCTTTAGGTTTATGTATGTGCAAATGTAAATGCTTCTATGTTGTGTTGTGGAGATGTTGGAAAATAGTTGTAAATTGTAGTAATCAACCAAACAGGCTAATGTTTGGGAATCCAGCTCACTTAAAGTCTAAATTCTGATTAGCAAGAGGCAGAAAATTCCTTATATCTTATGTCAAAAGTCTTTGTACATTGCTCATGTTATGCCCTGATCGTCTTTGTTTATCTGTGTTGTTCCATACCAAACTACTTTGTTGTTTTGTTTTCTGTATGTGTATGGTTATTGTATTTATGCTTCTAATTGATGGATTGTCATATGTATCGAATATAGGAACCTACATTGACAAGAAGTGTCCATTCACTGGAAATGTTTCCATCCGTGGTCGTATCTTAGCTGGCACTTGTCATAGTGCTAAAATGAATCGCACCATTATTGTTAGGAGGAATTATCTTCATTTCATCAAGAAGTATCAGAGGTATTCTCCTTTCTTACTTTGGTGCCCAATTCTTATTTTTCTGTTTGGAGTTACATAATTTATAACTCTGTTGTTTACTTATTCTCTTTAGATATGAGAAAAGACACTCAAACATTCCTGCTCATGTATCACCTTGCTTCCGTGTTAAAGAAGGAGACCATGTTACAATTGGCCAATGCAGGTGAGACTCTTTAGTAGAAACCTTTTTTGTTTATTAATATGAATATTTATTAATATGAATATTTATCATATCTGATATCTATGTCAATATTTGCTTAATTGTGCCACATCTTTAGGCCACTCTCCAAGACAGTGAGGTTCAACGTGTTGAAGGTGATCCCAGCTGGTTCATCCAGTGGTGTTGCCAAGAAGGCTTTTACTGGAATTTGAGATTTTACTGTCGGTTGAGCCAAGACATCTGATTATATCTATTGAATGTAGTTCTGATTTCTTTATGTTGACTAGTATAAAGATCTGAACAATTTTGTTTTGCCGTTGAAGTTCTGTTTTATTGTTGGATAATTGTTTAAGTTTTTGTTATTCATTATTGTTATTAGATATGCTCCATGCAATTGTTTTTAACTTTGGGTTCTGAAAGGAATTATCTCACTTTTCAAGGTTAAAATTATTTGTTACGGAGGAGTATGTGTTGCTAATCATTAACTAGCCATATTTATCATTGATTTTCGAAACAATTTATCTACTGTATATTTTATTTCACATTCTAAATTGAAAACTTCAATGTAGAGTAATACAATATGATATTGTCCCAATGTAATTATCGAACACATTTTTTATGGGGGTACATCTAACATGTATAAAATATACCGAAAATATTAACTCTTCACATCTACGAGAGTACTTCTATGATTTTTATAAGATTTATTCAGAATAAACAAAAGAGGCGCTAAAAATATAAAAATTCAAACACGACAAAAATAATTTTTCCTGCACTCAGGATAATTTTAACTAAAAACAGGAAATTTAAAATAAAATTATTACAAAATAAAAAAAAAAAAAACACATCATCCACTAATCTGCACTAAAACTAAATATGCATAAACCAATACAAAAAGTAGTCGGAATTGGACTAATAAATTGCATACCCACTCAAGCCTAACCAAAACTCAGTCCTAATGAAAATGAGAGCAATGTACATGACAATGTTGCTTTATTGATTGCCTTACTTAGTCTTTTGTTACAAGTGGAACTTCAAGCTTTATTGAGTGTTCCAAGGCCACTTTGTGCTAAGTGTTTTAATCTTAAGTATGTATTAATTGGGTTAGCCCTACTTGTAATTGGATTGGTTGTTTCTTTGTTTAGGAAGTTGGTTTTTTCTCTCTTAAGGTGCAATTTACTTTAATGAAATTTCAGTTGAAAAAAAACAGTCAATACTCCTAAAAACCAAAGCTTTTGTAGACAATAGCAATACCAATAGGTGTAATTTGGTCACAAAAAGAAAATACTCAATGACATTGTTCTTAGTAGCTGGGCTATATTAAGCATAGTTGACGGGTCCATTATTGATCCTGTTTAGTCGCAAGCTATTATCATTAACACCACCATACACCGACATAGTGGTTTTATGTCAAGGACAGTGAGCATCTCAAATGAAATTTTGAAAGATAAATTATATCAAAATCCCTCAACAATTTATATTTAACATGGTTTAATTTTTTTGTACGATTAATAAGTTATGATATTTTGTTATAATTATTAATTATTTACTGAATATATTAACCATATATATAAACGGGGTTAATCATCAATTCCTTTTGTCTCATAATAAAGGAAGAAAAAATTGAATATGTGTGGTTCAAAATTTAGACCCCGTAAATACATTTTATTTGACTTATTTTTAATTATATTATCGAATATAAGAAATATGATGTTGTTGTAAAACTGTGTAACTATAACAGTCGAATGACAAATTTTATAGCACACTTTAAGTTGTGCAATTCCAGCTATATCAATAATGTCACTTGTCAGGTTTTCAGGATGCATGTATCCTTGAGTAAAAAAAAAAGATGCATGTATCCTTGAGTAAAAAAAAAAGATCCATGTATCTTATTATACTTGTAAGTGTAATTTCTAGTTATTACTAATTAGATTATTCTTCATCTGTAACGAATTTTTCTCAAATTATTTCAATCATACTGCCACACATCTTAAAAAGTAAGTTCAACTCCCCTCTTCCATTGTGGTTGAGCACAAAGCACATATATAGGTAGGTGCAAGGGATTGATGTGTAATATGCTCCTATAATATACGCATCTAAGTAATTGCACACAAATTAATAATATGTTTTAGACTATGAGCATGTTATGATTGAACTATTTGAGCTCATTTATTTGAGAGAGTTTATGGAACAATGAGACACTTATAAAATATTTTTGGTTAATTTTTATAAGCTACAAATAATTCTTTTATTTTACTAAATCAATAATAGCTTATCAAAACACAGTTTAAATGAAAATAATTTAATTTTATATTATTATAATAATAGTTTATATATATAAGTATTTATGTTATAAACTAAATATAGGGCCAACATCACTCAAATTAGTCTACAGTTAGAGCTTTATTAATTGTGTAATGATTGTTTGATTATATTAAATTTTTTTAAAAATTATGAGAGATCAACTCATCTATAAATCAATATTTTAATTTTCTTTTTTTAATAGACGAGTCAACCTACCGGTCTACGAACTATCGAGATGAGGAGTTAGGTGGAATTTTCAATTCACCTACTTAAGTTAGTTGGTCGTAGTCCACCCCGTTTTAAACAAGTTGAAGGTGGGACGAACTAAAACTAAGCATATTAGTCCATTTTATTATCCTAATTTAATTAACTCTCTTGTTCACTTGTTCACTGCACCTAATGAAGGAAATGAGCGGAAGAGGCAGACCGTTGAGTGCTGAGCCAGAACTTAAATTGATAACATTGACAAAAGAAGATGAATTCTTGATAATTGGGAGTGATGGAATATGGAATGTTTTTCGTAGCCAAAATGTTGTAGATTTTGCTAGGAGGAGGCTTCAAGAGCATAATGATGTGAAAAAATGTTGCAAGGAAATAATAGGGGAAGCAATAAAGAGAGGAGCATCAGATAACTTAACTGTTGTGATGATATGTTTTCAATCGGATCCACCACCACCTTTGGTTGTAGAAAGGCCTAGAGTTAGAAGAAGCATATCTGCTGAAGGACTTGAGAATCTTAAATGCATTCTACAAGGATAGTATTCTTCTTTGCAATACCTTTTTTTTAGTTTATAAGGAAAAGTTAGTCAATGACCTTAACAAGATTAGATAGAGATAATTAAAAGATTAGATGTTTCTCTCCCTAAATAATTGGAAGCTAATTTTGGAAAGAAAATGTAATAGTCGACAAATCTAATGTAAAAACTACTTTTGGTGACTCTTGGGCATTAATCATAAGTGTATTACATATCCAGACAGACAATTATCATTTTACAAAGCGGCCATAAAATTATTTTATTTTAGCCATATACAAAAAGGCCATCGTGATTAAACCATCATTTAAATTTATAGGAACAATTAGTTCATGAACCATGGAATAATTACAATTGAGTTTAATATGCAACCAATATCAAAATGAGAGTCACTAGAACCAGATCTAGTAATCTCTTCGGTTGATATGACGTAAAGAAAAGTTTTAAAATTGTTGTTTTTTGAGTTTCGAAAAACTATTTCAATTAAAGTTATGTCACCGAAGATATTACTGAATTGAGTCACGGATTAGGTTGTTCTCTTTAAAACGTTTCATACATGTGACTTACTAATAGCCCATGTACTACTTATTGCATTAGTAATTGTTCCCCCATCAATAAATGCTCCCCTATCACAAATAGTAGGGTATAACACATGAAAACAATCCTCTTGAAAACTCACCAGTTGAATGGTTTAGTAGAGAAGATGATTTGAACACTTGTTGAGAGATTGAAATGTATGTTCTCTGAAGTTAAGTTGGCTAAACGTTATTGGGGTGAAGCACTTTACACAACAATACATGTTATTAATCTTACTCCAATAGTCGCTTTGAATAGTGAGGTACCATACAAGGTATGGTTTGGAAAGAATGTCAAGTGTGATCATTTGAGAGTCTTTGGTTGCAAGACTTTTGTGCATGTTTCGTAAGATGAAAGATCCAAGTTAGATGCAAAGTCAAAGCAATGTATCTTCATTGGTTATGGTGAGGATGAATTTGCCTACAAGTTGTATGATCCTATAGAGAAAAAAGGTTATCAGAAGTCATGGTGTACTGTTCATGGAAGATCAAACTATTGAAGACATTGATAAAGTGGAGAATACTACACCTAAAAGAGATAAAACTGATGGTGATCTAGTTTGGTCACATGTTCTTGATTTTAATACTACTAATGGTAATGTTCAGAATGATGAGTCACATGATTGTGTTGATAATCATTAGCTTGGAGATGAGGTAAATATCCCCAACACGTGAAGATTATCAGTTGTCACATGATGAAAATCTTAGCGATGCTTATGAATCAACTCAACCCAACTCATCTAAGAGGTAGAGACAACCATCTACAAGATATTGTGAACTTGACCGATAAAAGGGAACCAAAGTGTTTTCAAGAGACCACAAAAAGTGAACAAACTCAAAAGTAGTTGGATGTGTCGAAGTTGTGGGATTTTATAGAAAAGGAATAGAGAAAATAATAAAAGTTTGAATATTATTGGTAATAGTTTTATGTTAACTTGATTACAAAAGACTCAATATTAATATTTATTTATAAAGATACATAGACTCAATCCTAAATAAGTAGCAAAACATAATAATGAGAGGTATTATAAGACATCTTAATGATTATAAATTGATCTTAAAAAATAACTCAAGACACTCTAATATAATCTAAAAGATATTATATGATATTTCTAATATTCTAACAGGATGCAATGCATAATGAGATGAAATCCTTGAATGATAATCACACTTATGATTTGGTGAAGTTACCAAAAGACAAAGGACTTTGTGAAAAACAAATCAGCGGTGAATGATTATCGTTAAAGAAAATGTGTGATTTTAATGAGATTTTCTAACATGTGGTAAAAATGTCATCGATTAGAATCGTGTTGAGTTTGACAGCTACTCTTGACTTAGAGGTATAACAAATATATGTAAAAACGGATTTCCTTCATGGTGATTTGGAGGAAGAGATTTACATGAAGCAACTTGATAATTTTCTTGTTGAAGACAAGAAAGTCTATATGTGTAGACTAAAAGAGAATTTATACCGTTTGAAGGAAGCTCAAAGTTTGAGTCTGTTATGTGTGGCCAAGGATACATGAAGACTACTTCTGACATTTGTTTATTTGTTAGAAAATTTTATAACGATAATTTTATTATCCTGTTATTATATGTTGATGACATACTTATAGTTGAGAAAAATATTTTCAAGATTGATAGATTAGAACAGCAATTGTGCGAGTCCTTTGCCATGAAAAACTTGTGAGCACCTAAAGAGATTATTGGCATAAGAATCATGTGTGACATAAAGGAGAAGAAACTTATATGTCACAAGAACACTATATTGAGAGAATGTTGCAAATGTTTCAGATGAAAAACTCTAAGTTTGTAAGTACTCATCTTGCTACTTGTTTTAAGTTGCGTTATAAACAAAGTATTTATAGTGAAAATGAGAAAAAAACACACTAAACAAGTTCCTTATGTGTCTGTTGTGGGTAGTTTGATGTATGCAATGATGTGTACAAGGTCATATATTGCGCATGTTGTTGGTATAATCAGTAGATTTTTGCCAAATCCGTGTAAATAGCATTGAAATGTTGTAAAATAAATTTTGAGGTATCTTCATTGTACTGCATGTACGAGGTTTTTTTTTTTTTTGAGGTGACAAACCTATTTTGGTGGGGTACTCCAACTCAGATATGGCTAAAGATATTGATTTAAGGAAGTCCATTTTAGGCTACATAATTAAATTTGCAAAGGGCGTTGTGGTTTGACAATCCAAATTACATAAATGTGTAGCATTGTCTAATACTGTAACAATCCACTTAACAAAAATATTATTTTTCAAGTTACAATTTAATTAGTGAAACTCCCTCCTTCTTATTCTACAACAATGAGTTCTTTACATTAAGTTTGTTTTTTTTTTTTTTATTATGAGAGATTGGAGAATAAAATCATTTTCCAGTTGTCTTAATAAATTATAAATTGATTTGGAGAAAAGGAAATGAAAGAAATTAGTGATAATGAGTGAGAAAAATGAATGCTTAAGTATATAGGAAATTTTCACAAATTGCACTTAAATTATGATTGAGGACATGCATGTTGGAAAGAATTCAACATTTTATAGTAGGTCCAAACACATTGTTGGGGTTGACTATAATGACTAAAGCATTATCAAATGAGAAGTTTGAAACTTGTTGTGATATGGTCAATTTGGCGACTATCTTCATATAGTTGTGAAATGGAGATAAGTTGGGTATTAAGCTCCCTTCCTATGTTGAAAAAGACCCAAATATTGTAACTCATGTGTCTCACTTATTCAAGTGGAGAGGGGTCTTGTTAGAATTGAGAGAGATAAACTATTTTGAAGAAAAAAGCAGCCACCAAAAGAGAAAAGAGAAAAGTAAACTCTATTACCGATTTTGTCAAATGAGTCTCAAAAAAATATCAATTGTGCATTCGCTAACCATTGGATCAAACAGATTTTTGGACAACGGGTTCACAATATACATGTATTTGTTTTTCAATTGTCAGATCGACAAACTGATGTCTGGAGAGAGAGAGAAACATTGCTCGCATAGTAGCAGGTTTATGAGCTATTTTTCTTTTTGTTTTTCATATGTAAGTTTTAGTATTTTGTTATTTTGATTAGTTGTAGGTACAATTTATGCATGATTTTGATATTCTCTTATACCGTTATTTGATTATCGTTGAACTATTTTTTTTTGGACGACCTGTGGTTTTTATCTTTGCATTGAGGGGTTTTCCATGTTAAAATATTGACGTTCTTTACACGCTTTTATTTGACCAATTTGATGTCATGTATTTGTTGTTGCTCCTCACAGGTTTTAGCAAGTTGAGGGAATTTTATATTCGTTGTGTATTATTTGTTATCGTATTTATGTGTTTATTCCTATCAGTCATGACACCAACTGTCAACCACATAAATGTTTGGACAAAGTTAGCTCAAGGACGATACAAATGTAACGTGGATGCTACATTCTCATGACAACTTAGTCGAGTGGGTATTAGAGTGTGCTCAAGGGATAAGCACAATAACTTTAAATTGGCAAAAATTGAAAGGTTTACTCTTTTTTGCTCAATTGAAGAAGGATAAACGCATGAGTTGTTGAAAGCAATGACTTAGATTCAAGAGCTACTTATCCATAATGTCGACATAAAACTTGATTCTAAATTGGTGGGAGATTAGTTTAATAGTAGAAAACATAATACCTAAGAATCAAGTTCATGTTGAGTTTGTCCAAAAACTAACAAATGAGGCGACTCATAAGTTAGCTAAAACGACCACATGTTTAGTTAACATCTAGTTATTCATTTAAGTGTCATCACGTATTTCCTAAATTATTGTTAATGAAATATTTTAAGCCTCATTTCCTTAAAAAAAAAAAACAAAATGACTACTTTGACTAACATGTCACAATTTCAAAGATGTATTATTAATTTGGAAATTTCAAGGATTATTTTGATTGAGATTCTCAATTTCAAAAACTAATTTATATATTCAATTTGGGTATTTTTATTATGAACAAAATTAACTTTGTAAAATTGATGTCGCTAAAAAATTAAATTATCATAAAATAATTTTATAACACAACTTATTTGAAAATCAATTTTTACTTTAGAAAAAATAAACACACCTTTAATATTTAAGTGGTAGAATTGTGGTATATGGAGTGTATTTTTTTATTTTATTTTTTTTATATAAAAAATATATTTCAATATTCGTAATGATCATAATTCATAAACCCTAACAAAGAACGTACCCAAAAAAAAACCCTAACCAAGAAGGATATTTTTTTTATGACAGCGTAGAGAGGGAGTCGTTATCGTAGGTGAAATATCATAAACCCAAAAAAACCATAAACCCTAACTAACACTAAACTGAACTAAACCCTTCTTTCATTCAACCAACGATGGGCAAGAAACAGAAGCAGAAGCAGCAGCAGCAGAAGATTGTTCTTCCGCCGGACCTCCCGCCGGAGATTCCAGACGACGAAGTCGAGGTTTCCGACGACGATCTTCAATTCGTCAAAGAAAATCGTGCCTATGCTTCCTTGCTTTCCACCTTGGACACTAAATCAATTACCAAGTTCGAAACCTCCCTTCCATTCTCGTTTCCTTCTTCTATTGCATTAACTCTAATCATATATTTTTCAATTGTTCGGTTAGCACCATTTGTTTCTGAAAGTTATAGGAATTTTTTGTCCCAATTAAAAAATAGGGTTTTTTCTTTTTTATTCTCTTTTAAAAAGTTTTCTGCAAAGATTTAGATACTTTTATTTATATTTGTTTATGTAACTAGACATTATTGTAGATTTAGCACTTAGAAACTTTCACAGTCATAAGCTATATATTGAACCATCAAAATTGTGTTTTTAGTAGATTTAACAGTTGTTGTTTCCTTCATGTCACTTGTACATTGTGGAAATTACTTCTAAATTGTAAGCGTTTACTTCACGTGAATACACATTATAGTTATTATGAGTTGAACTGACATAGGATATAAATGTATTGTGTTTCCTTAGGCATGTTACACGGGTTGCTGATGCCAAAGACGATGCTTTGGAGAAACTGTATGAGCAACGGATGCAGAAGAATGCTCTCAAGAAAGAAAAAGAAGAAACAGGTCTGCAGGTTGATCGAGTAGATGCTCTTCCAGTCAAGACTTTAGATGGAAAAGTCTATTACCGGACAGGTGTCTAGTGTTCACTTATATTGAATTTGTGCACTGTTGTTATTTATTAGTCTTTTCTTTCTTTTATTGATTGATTTGGTAACGGATGTTCTAACATTCTGCAGCTACCAAGACGGTAGCACAAAATGGTCCAACTGAAGAGGAAACTGGAGAGGATGGCAATGCAGACAAAGGTATGGTGAAGCTGACTAAGGCTGAAAAGAGAGCCAAACTTAAGAAAGTCAGAAAAGAGGAGAAGAAACAAGGGAAAGAGGTGGCTAAAGAAGAAGTGGAAGAACCACCGCAGGCAGCAGTTTTGGTATTTCCCTATCTGTTTAACAATATTGATTTAACATGTTTTTTAGGGTCCATTTGATTTGTTTAACGAGGGACTGACCAAGACAACAATATTTCTTTCGTGTTCGATTTTAATATAGTCATCGGACAGAACAATTTTTTGTTTGTTTTACATTTGGTTTTTGAAATTGTCACAGGAGAAAACAATTCAGAATGAAATGCAAAGTATTTTCCCTCTTTAACTCTATTACCAGTTTCTATTCTCTGTACTATTAATAAAGATTTTGTTCCGTCAGAATTATTATCTTATAAATTTAAGTTGTATACTGCAGCACTTCCTATCCCAGCAGACCCCAAATATTTATATTTGCAAAAAGGTCCAAGTCTGTAATTCGTAAACCCAGATTAGTTCCAACTCTCCTTACATATTTGGAACCTATCACCATTCCCTTTCATAGCTGGGTCCTGCCATAGTTACTTCCTTGGCTGACCCTAAGTGGCTGGCAGTAATGTAGCGTGAAAACGATGCGTTGGTTAACGATAATACTTGTTGCTCTTCCTGCACATAGGCAGGGAACTGGTTGCAAATGAGTGTTTTGGGTAAAGGATAATCCACATGGAAATATGAATAAATAGAAAGCACACCATTTGATAAAAGGATTTAACCAATAACTTCCATTATATAGAAACTTTCTCTGCTGCTGTGGAACCAGTGACTACATGAATAGTCCTTACCTTTACACTTAACTCATATTGTTGTATCCAGCAGCTAGATGGATTCAAAGAGGCAACCTAAGGTTGGTTTATGAGGCTGGCTTATGCACTATTAGGCTTTGGTTTTAAGATCATTAGGTGTGATCCATCCCTTTTCACTCTTCATGGCTCCTAACACTGTCTCTATATGCTGACATATGTGGATGATATAATATATATAGTATATAATATAAATACAATGTTCATAGGCAGCTCCTTTTCATTGACATATGGTGGCTGGCACAAAGTCCACCACTTCATTCTAGGTCCACCATGACATTGCCATTGTGCCACCATTGCCTCTATTTGACAACACCACTTTCGGGGCAGATAACTAATTCTATTATAAATTTATATTGTTACGTCTCTACTGGAGTACTCTATTAATACTTAATACAGAGTATCTGCAGCCCTCATGCAATATGAAGTTTCTCAGAGACTCATAATTTTTCTTCCTCTTATTTTCTCACGTTATAAATTCTAATAATTCTCTTGAATTGCTATGAGGATATAAGTTATTGAGTTCAATATTTTACATAATATGTTACCTTTTCATTGTTTAGGCTGAGGTTAAAGATGATCTTAAAGCTGAAGAGGCATTTGAAAGTAAAAAGTGTAAACTTGCAGAGTTGGGAAATGCCTTGCTAACAGACCCAGAGTCCAATATTAAATTTCTGAAGGAGATGGTACAAATATCTAAAGACAATGATCAAACAGTTGTGAAACTTGGACTTCTATCTCTCTTGGCTGTTTTCAGAGATATTATACCTGGGTATGCCTGACAGCCATATATTATAATGCTCATTCTGTATGCAATGATATTATAGTTTACATTAGGTTTTCTTCCTCATTAATTCTATTTTTAATGTTTTAACTTTGACGTCAATGCATGCGATGTCCAGCTATCGAATCAGGCTTCCTACTGAAAAGGAATTAGAAATGAAGGTTTCAAAGACTGTTAAAAAGATGCGTTTTTATGAATCAACTCTCCTCTCTGCTTACAAGGTTCATATTCATGCTTGACTTCTAGTTCTATGCAAATTAATTTTATTACTTGATTTAGCTTAAATAAATATTCTGTTAAGATATGGTTTCCTGTTCCAGTGCTTGCATTGCTGCCTGTTTTCTTGTGTTTGAACCTACTTCCCAATTTGCTGAAATTTTTATGCTAGCTTGTTTAAAATTGTTTATAAAGTATGAATTTTATTAGATATCTGTGTCACTAACTTTTTTTTTCCTTTGCTTCTATTTATGCATGTCATCAGGCTTACTTGCAAAGGCTGATAGCCTTAGAAAAGCAGCCTTTATTTCAGCTTGTCGCAATTCGTTGTATTTGTTCTTTGCTTGATTCAAATCCCCATTTCAACTTTCATGAAACCTTGTTGGATGCAACTGTCAGAAACATAAGCTCCAGTAATGAGGCCATAAGGTGCGGTTGTATATTTGCTATTAGCCATTGTTTTACTAAGGTTTTCTTTCTCAAGTATTTTATGGAATTTCCTACAAAAGAGCATGAATATCAGTTTCATAAATTTTGTTAAAATTTTAGGCTGAAAGGGTAAGTCTTGGATAATTAGCTTTTTGGTGGGTTAAAATGCTAAACTGCCGCATGTAGTTCAATACTGGATAAAAGTTGTGTATACTCTCCATCTAGGCTGTCAATAGCGCCGCAAGGCAAACCATTTGTCTCCATTTGATTTTAAAGATGCATGGAAACATATCTCCATTCTTTTTAAATAGAACTACATTCATGCCATCGATGGGAGGTAATATTATGTAAATGTACACATTGGCTGCATGCAATTGAAATGGTGTTGGTAAGTATATGAAAAATGTTGCCAAGTGTGCAACGCATACCTTATCAAAAAAATGTTGATCTTTAAAGATGTGAATGCTATCATTGACGTAGCACTAGTTGTAGAAATTTACAACACCGTCGTGTCAATGGAAACAACTATCATTGTTTCCCCTTTATAATTACGACAAGCTTTACTATTGTGTAACTTAAGAATCTTATTTCATTCAATAATCGTAAATCAGTCGGTATCCAATGTGGCTTCTAGATATTGAGGGTTTAGACAAAAAAACAAATTGCTCTTGTGGGTTTCCAGTTTTTATTTGCTCATATAATGCATATGAATAATGATCTGTTTTCTGTTGCTATATTTGTATGCTCTTGTGGTTACTATTGTGTATCTGACAAAAAATTATTGTTTTTGTTCAACAGGAAACTTTGTTGTTCCACAATTAAGTCACTCTTCACAAATGAGGGTAAACATGGTGGCGAAGCTACTGTGGAGGCTGTGAGGTTGATTTCTTATCAGGTTAAAGATCGTAATTGCCAGTTGCACCCTGATTCCATTGAGGTATGATACAAGTCCCATGTCCCTATCCTTTTTTTATAGTTTTATTGGAAGTTTATACTTTTGAATCTTCTGTTTTCAATTCAGGTTGCTATTACACTTTTTTGAGGGTGATGAGATCATGATAGCTATTTGAGTGAAACTTGTTATATTTGATGTGGAATATTTCATTGAACATAAAGCTGTTAAGTGATATTTGTTCTTTTGAATGCTTATTCAGGTTTTCTTGTCTCTTTCATTTGATGAGGATCTTGGGAAGTCTGAAAAGATGGACAAGGATCAGAAATTTAAAAAAAAGAAAGGTATGAAAAGGAAACACATGGAGGAAAAAAATCAATTGCCGGAAAATGACAGAAAGAAAAGTAGGCAAGAGTCGATTTCTAAGACAAGAGAGGAGGTGATTATTTTTCCCATAAGAGTCAGTCTGATCTGGATGTTTGGTTGATGGTAGAAATGAAATTTTACTGATGCTTGATGCAGGTTGAAGCTGATTACAAGGCTGCTTCCTTTACCATGGATGTCATGGAGAAGAGACAAATGCAAACTCAAACACTCTCTGCTGTGTTTGAGACATACTTTCGCATTTTGAAGCATACGCTGCAGTCGTTAGCTGCCAGGTGTGTTTTAATTCATATCATGTGTATTGCTATATTACGAGACATGGATGTTGATAAGTTTGTAAATCTAGTTGCCTATTTAATAAGATACTTAATTCTTTTATATATGGACAGTTGGCTTATATTAAAATGAAACTACCATAATAAATAAATAAATAAAATGATATGCCGCCAAATAAAATACATGCTTGAAGAATATGGATGCTTGATCCACTAACATGTTTCTTGATTTTCACAATTCCAATTGTAATCAATATGCCGACAATGCATTGACTTGATATCATGCATTTTTCCATTTGCTCAGTAGTTTTCGCAATTCTTGGTTTGTTCTTTATGATCACTTGTGAACAATACTCACAATTTTACTCGTGTAGCCAACTAATCATACATGCCTATGAGTTCTACATTTTGTCTGTTACTTTTTTTCCTCTGATCATTGCTGTGGCAGTAGGTAGTGTTGTAGGCTTGTTTTCTTTATGAACAGTTGGAAACCTGAAAAACAATAGGAAAAAGGAATGTCTGTGGAGGGAGGAGGAATTTGAATTCTTAAGTTTCTTTTGATTGTTAAAGAGTTCCTTTAACTGGTTTCTTCTTAAAGCTTTATCAACAGATTGTGTAGAAGTAGCTCCAACTTTTTGTTCTTTTGGGGCTGTTTCTGCTTCCAAATTTTTCAGTTTTGCAACCTCCCTTAAATAACATTTTTTTTTTCTGGAATAAAATTCAATTCACGCGCTTACACTCAGATCCACTATAATTTTATATTTGCTTATGGATCCTTATGTTGGAATTATTGCATCTGGATTGGATTTATAACTAAAAGGAAAATGAAGATTTACTAGAAATCGCTCAGTCCAAAGATGATGCTTTGGATATCTGTGTTGGTTCATACTTTACTATGTTCTGTTTTAATTTTTTTTCACTCTTACATATATTCCTTTGATTTAATTTTTCTCACATGCTCCTTTTGTTTGTGTTTAACTTTTAAGAAGTTTTGGATGGGAGTTAATCAATTCTATCGTCATGGTTGCTAAGTTTCCTTCACTTTCTTGATCAGGCCTGAAGCAAACCCTGGGGCATTATCTGTTGCAGTGGGAGTGGAACCCCACCCATTGCTTGATCCATGTCTGAAAGGACTGGCAAAATTCTCGCACCTGCTTGACCTTGATTTCCTTGGGGATTTAATGAAGCATTTGAAAATACTTGCTTCTGGAAATAGTAACTCAGGGAACACTTCTGAGAAGTGTCCTAAATGTCTGACCGTATCTGAACGCCTTCAGTGTTGCATTGTTGCTTTTAAAGTGATGAGAACCAATCTTGATGCTTTGAACGTTGATTTACAGGACTTCTCTGTCCATCTTTACAATCTCTTACTTGAATACAGGCCTGGAAGGTTTGCTTTATAATACAATATCCCAAAGTTCTTGCTTTTACCAATTGACCAATGTGTTACTGTTTCAGAATATCTACTAAAGATGCAGGATAAGTCATTTCTGCAATGTTATCAATATAGCTGTTTGGTGTGGGATTGCATGTTAGTTTGTTTAGTGCTTATGCAAGCATTCAAATATAGCATTAATAATTATGATCGCAAACTACACAAATAGAGATTATAGATATACAATACATTCATGGGTCTTTGTCTAGCATCTTAAGATTTTAGAATGAACTGATTTCAAGTCATCTTTATCATATTGTTAGTAATTATTATGAATCCAGTATTTTCTTCCATGATTTTGCTTATTAAATTATGACTTAAGCACTTGTTAGACAGCTTGGAATATGACAGAGTAGAACACGAGTTCACTTATGTTTGAGTTATCTGGTTAATTGTATATTTGTATTGAAAATATATATCAAGATTGTACATATCTATATTAAAGTGCTATTGTTTATTTTTATTTTTGCTTTTGATTTCCTTATTTTAACTTTGAAGTAGTATTCCACAACGATATGCACCTTATTTTTAGATTTTTTACTTAGCTTTAACACTTGACTTATTCTAATTTATTTTTCATTTTTATGCAAACAGGGATCAAGGAGAGGTGTTAGCAGAAGCTTTGAAGATAATGTTGTGCGACGATAGGCAGCATGACATGCAAAAAACTGCTGCATTTATAAAACGTTTGGCTACATATTCACTATGTGTTGGATCTGCAGATTCCATGGCTGGTACGTTTTAATATTCTTATATCAACCTTCTTCGTATGTGCCTTTACTTTTGGAAATTAAGCATAGAGGAAAAGGACTAAAAAGAAAAGAAACAGAGTCTGAATATGTTTTCCTTTATACCTTTTTCAGCCTTGGTCACAGTAAAGCATCTTATTCTGAAGAATGTCAAGTGCAGAAATCTGTTGGAAAATGACACTGGAGGGGGCTCTGTTTCTGGGTCAATTTCAGTAAGCTTGCTTTTTTTTATGTACTTCTTTTTTACATTAAAAGGCACATTAATCTCCATTCTCCACTAGGAATTATAATTGTCTCCCTCTCTAATTTATGCTAAAAGAAATCTAACTAATATGGAAAAGATGCGTTTATAAGAGTGCAGATATTTAGGTATCCTCCGAGGAATAATAATTTAAGAAAAAAGGAAAAGAACAGGGTATGCCAATACATGAGTGCCAGCATTCGTTTTCCTTTTAAATGTCCACAAGTGAACATCTCTTTAAGAACTCCATTTCTCTAACTCTTGCAATACAAAAATGAAAAGCTTAAGTTGATACTTATTTATCTTGATGTGGCATTTACATGATGTTAAAACAAGAGTGATATGTGCAACACAATTGTTGTTATACCTACTATATTTAGTAATCCGTCACACACGCATACACAATGCTGTTTATAAACCAAGCCAAATAGAGATATAAAGACCTTAATACATTTTTATGCCCATTATCTCTTTTTGATGTAGAATTATTATGCTCTGGTGTGTCCTTGAAGCATGCTATTATTGTTTTTCTAGGCGGTGTAGTAGCTAATAATACAAAAAAATTATTCTTAGTTCAAAAACCTGATATACGATGCATGAAACATCTTGTTTAGAGATAAAGTGAATGACAAGGAAGAACTTGATATAAGGGAAGAGGGTAAGATGGAGAAATGCTTCCAAAGTTTTCTGCATCAGCCTTAAGTTATTCTTTTATTTATGTACATATATATATATATATATATATATATATATATATATATATATATATATAAAATGAAATATTATGATCTGTGAAGATATTCTTGAAAGAAAAACTGGGTGAGCAGAAATTGTTAGGGCAGAGGGTTTATGTAAAAATTCAAAGATGTCATACGGTTGGTTTTGATTATAAGATTTTGAGTGCTACTTTTATTCTCCTTATGTTTCTAAATACCATGCCTGTATTAGAAGTATATATCTGGAGGAGAAAAAACCAAGTTTTTGTTCAAAAGTATATTTTCAGAGGGCAACAAATGTGTGTTCTTTTCGGAAGTATACTTCCGAAGTGCATGGAGAGTGAGAAAAGAAGCTCCCTAAGATTTTTAGCGTGCACCCTTGTTTTGTGTCGGCTTTTATGGAGTATAGACTATAACAATATGTTTATGTCTCCTCTCTCAAATTTGCAGAAATATCTACCATATTCGACAGATCCTAATTTAAGTGGTGCCCTTGCCTCGGTTCTTTGGGAACTCAGTCTTTTGTCGAAACACTATCACCCAGCCATATCAACAATGGCGTCGGGCATTTCAAGCATGAGCGGCGAACACAACCAAGTCTTCCTCTCCAAGTCCTCTCCTCAACAAGCTTTCAAGGACATGTCTCCGGTCCAAGAACTATGTTTTGAACAAAGTGACGGTATAAAATTAAAAAACAAGAAGCGACAAGCAAACAGCAATGCTACATCAAATTCCATTGGTTCTACAACAGTAACGAGTTCCTTTGACCAGGACGATTTGCAAAGGAAACTTAGTTCCCATTTTACGATTCTTCATGATATCAAGGAGAATGAAAGGTTGAGAAGTAAGTTGGATTCGACCACACAATCACTTCAGCTATATGAACAATATAAGAAACAAAAGAAGCAACGATCAAAACCAAGCAGATGATGATCAGCCATTTTTTGTTCCCATCATATTTTATCTATATTTCCATTATTTACTGTTAAAATTCCATTTCCAGTGGAGATATTTGTCAACTAGTCGTGTATCACCATATACATTTTAGTGCATGAATAGGATGGATACACAATTTCTATTTTTTTTATTACAGAATACAGTTTGAATTAAAATACTGAGATAATGCAAAAAAATGAGTTTATCACTTTATCCTTGTTCTGGAGTGTTGGGTGTTGTATTTTGTTATGGTTATTTTTTGAACAATGTATGTTTTGTGGTGCAATTAATTTTGTAAAACTTTCCTTTCGTTTGATGAAAAGGTTTAAATATTATTTTTTTGACAAGAGGATTGAACTTTTTTATCACTAGAATTTGCAAAAATTTGTTTGATCAAGCGTGTTCTAATAGAAAACATTTAGTTTGCTTAAAATGCTCCGCCACCAAATTAAAATCCTATAAAACACCTCTTGTAGCCAATTTTAATACCCCGCATTATTGTTGTTGTGATTATCCTATATTTGGGTTTGGTTATGATAGCTTATCAGACACTTACAATGTGGTAATTGTCCAATTCGAGACTAGTGTTTATGATACACTTATAAAATCTAGGGAAACATTTACACCTCGTTGGAAAAATATTAAAAGATTCCCTTTGTATTGTTTCACTTGATCTTGGTTGAAAATTCTTGGACTCAATTTTTGAAACACAAATATCAAACTCAACGGCGGAGCTTTGTTGGGACAGGGGGTGGCCGCGGCCCCCCCAAAAATAAAAAATTATAGTTAAAATGACTAGAATGGCCTTGTTAAAACTCAAAAATTACAACAATATCTAAACCTATTTTAGTTTTCTCTTTCTTCCTCTCTATTCCAGCTTTCCCCTCTCTCTCCTTCCTTCAGTTTCACCAATCACGACAAACCTGCGCCGCCGCCTCACTCTGGCTGTCCAGATTGCTCCTCTGCTCGGTGCGGGCGGCCGCCTCTGCCTGACTGCCTCTGTGGCCGTTCGTCGCTCTCTGTTCGCCGCAACCTCATATGTCTCTAGATCCCGTTGCTACTTTGCTTTGTTCAAAACGTTAAGATTTCTATTTTGTTACTGCTAATTGTTGTTAGTTAGTGTTGATTTTTGTTATTTCTATTTTGTTACTGCTAATTGTTGTTAGTTAGTATTGATTTTTGTTAGTTAGTTTTGATTTGGAATTCTGTTGGTTTGAATCGTCGCTCCTCTGTTAGTTAGTTTGATAGTTGGTCGCTCCTATGACTCTGTTAGTTTTGATTTCAATTTTTCTTAGTTGGTCGCTCATGTGTCAGTTTTGAGTTCTTCATTTTGTTGAGTTTTTACCTTTCCTAAGAATTTAACATATACATATACGGCAGCCTCTGATATTTTTGTGGAATTCTATTATGTTGTTCACTTAGCATTAAATTTAGAGCTTATTTTGTTAGGATTGAGTTTGGAGCTTTGATTTAGAGTTTGGAATTTTGATTTGGAATTTAGTGCTGATTTTTGTTTAGAGTTTTTGTAATGCACATAAGGTGTTTGATTTTATGTCATGTAAAATATTTGAGTTTTTTTATTGCACACAAGGTGTTTGATTTTATGTGCATGTAAAGTGTTTGAGTTTTTTTATTGCACATAAGGTGTTTGATTATACGTTCATATAAAGTGTTGAATTTTTTTATTGCATATAAGGTGTTTGAATCTTTTATTGCATATAAGGTATTTGAATTTTTTATGTGCATTTTTATATCGGCCACCCCAAACTTTTTGGTAAAGCTCCGCCGCTGATCAAACTCTTCCAATTGATCAAGAATATTGTATTTCACCACCATTGGGTACTTTAAAGAATGATCACTTAATTCTTATTTTGACCATGGATGATAGATGGCAAGCAACAACCAAGAAGAAAATGCTAAACTTCCAAAAAAAATATGGTTTGGCTCTATACTAAGGATTATGTACAAACTTTACTTTCACCACGATGAAATTATTTAGTATTTTTTGTTATCCGGTATTTATATATTTTTTCAAAACTATTAAATATCTTATGTAAGATTTCTTTATATTTTGGTTTTGGGGATGTCACAATTTTTTTTACTCAAACAGGATTTCAAATCTTAAAAGCTTCATATTTGGTTAAGACTCATTTATGATAATATTATATCCAATTATAAATTTTAGTATCTTTTACACTATTTGTACCCTTTGGTTGCATTAATTATGTAGTTTGTCTTTATTAAATTAATTAATGATTGTGTAATTAAATTTTCAATTTAATTCATATTCAGAATCATAACTACTTTTTTTGACATTATAAATAACTATATAATCTTTTACACAATCTTTCGATTATAACGGTTAGATTAATTGTTAAAAATATTTGATTTTTACAATAAATAATTTTAATATCACATGATTAATTATCATACGCTTACAATATATATATATATTTATGTAACATTTTATTAAAGAGCAACATATATTTTTTTTTAAACTCTGAAATTTACCGGGGCATAAAAGAGTCAAATGATGCAGAATTTGATATAATGACTTAAATATTAATCAACATATAATCACAAATTATTTAAAAATTAGCAAAATAGACAATTTCCATGCAGAATTTAATATATATATATATATATATATATATATATATATATATATATAT
>JBBPBR010000006.1:44581531-44602737 GCA_037974775.1 Cicer pinnatifidum
ATAAAAAATAAATAACCGTGTGAGGCGCTATCAATACAATTCTTGAATGTATCAAAATTATAAATACATTTATGACTTATATTTTGTTAATCTTTTTATAAACTAAATTGACAAAAAAAAAAACATATTTGAAGAGTAAATTGATAAACTAAAGGCATAAGTTAGGATCAAAATGACTAGTAAAAGACATATTTAGGCATATTTTGAAAGTTTAACAGATTCAAAGACTCTTGTGACAAAGTCTTGTAAATTTAAGAGCCACAGTAATTGTTTACTAAACAAATTCTTTGAATATGTAAAAGGTTATTCACACTTGAGAGATAGATCATTGAAATTCAAGTATGAATGTATAGTCTCACATCAACTAGTAATTGGGGGTGCGGGAATGAGATATCCTAGTGTAGATCAAGTCTAGTGTCGTGACTTACACTGGAGTGAGAGATTATTAGAATTCAAGTGTGAGTAGTTAATCTCACGTCGAATAGAAATGGAGGAAGTGTTGAATATATAAGAGTGGTATTGTTGCGCTTCTTGGACTTCCCAACAAGAAAAATCTTCAAAATCAGATGGACAAAAAAAATAAGTATTTGTGGACGGATAATGGGACATAATACATTGACTCAAGTTTTCAAAAAAAAAAAAAAAAGTGCAGAACACACCACATTAGAATAGTGTGGTAGAAAAGAATAAAGTTATCTAATCAACAGGTAACCACGACCTTCATTAGAAGTGAAAGTTATCAATGAGGTATGAATAGGTAACCTCATTAACCTATACAACTTAAGGATTTTTTGGTGTCCAACTTATGGGCATATATCTAGTGAATATAGATATAAACTTGATTTAAAGTTGAAAAAATGTTTCTTTATCGATTACTCAAAAGGTGTCAATTGAGATGTTTTTGATGAATAATTCATGTTGAAACAGTCAATTTTGAGCATTTATCAATAAGCAATACTTGGGTGATACTTGAACCATAAGTCGAATCAGTATTTGATACCAACTTGTTGATGGAGTTCAAGGAATCATGGTAGTAACAATAAGCTAAATGATCAAAAATCCCTAAGAGACCTTATATATCCAATATTTCTTCTTTTTCTTCTTCTTCTTCTTCTTCTTCTTCTTCTTCTTCTTCTTCTTCTTCTTCTTCTTCTTCTTCTTCTTCTTCTTCTTCTTCTTCTTCTTCTTCTTCTTCTTCTTCTTCTTCTTCTTCTTCTTCTTCTTCTTCTTCTTCTTCTTCTTCTTCTTCTTCTTCTTCTTCTTCTTCTTCTTCTTCTTCTTCTTCTTCTTCTTCTTCTTCTTCTTCTTCTTCTTCTTCTTCTTCTTCTTCTTCTTCTTCTTCTTCTTCTTCTTCTTCTTCAATCATTGTTAATCCAATCCCTATATTGACTCCAATACTTTCTCTATTACTTGACAATTAATAAAATTTCGAGGAATGTGATTTCAAATAGTTCCCCCTAAACATAAATCACTCCAAAATGATATGTCATCACATCTTTTCAACTTATTTTGAAGAAGGTATTCAAACCAATTAGTTTCAAACTCATAAAAAAAATTCCAATTGACATGATATATTGTCACCACAAAAATTCATTTTTTTCCAATTTCAATTTCTCCCGAATTAAGAAATTTGTTCACAACCGGCTCGTATCTAATTGTTACTAGAGATGTTTAAAAACAAAAGAATCAGAATGCATGACAACATCTTATTTATGCTTATTAGTCAATTGCTTATTAGTCCACATTCTTATTTTTGTGTTTTCTTATATTTCTTGTATAAATCATTGATACCAAATAGCTTTATTCATAGAAATAAAACCATTGTGATTTTCTTATTAACTCCAACCATAAGCCTGGAGTGTGAAGTGCTGCCATAGGTTATTAACATTTGAAAAATATCACCATATTCAAATACAAATGAAGCTAATTAATTTATTTTTATTAAAAAAAAAATTAGGATGACATCAATTAATTATTAATCATAGCTATGATGTACTATCACATGACATTAATTATTTTAAATGTTACTAATAAAATTATAAGGGAGTGACATTGCGCCTAAATTCTCAAGCGACAAATGATTGCGATGCTGACGATAAAGTGAGAGTAGTGTGCTTTGCCAACACCTCTTTCGGTAAAGCATGGTGGACCACTGGACCTTATGTAAAACGTTTTTCTTCTTATCCATTTTTGAATAAATAAGAATAAAATAAACGTTTAAGATGAATAAATATTATTTATATTTCAAGATTACGACACAAAACTACTATATTACAATGGATAATTATGCAAAGAGTTTTCGATTTCAAACTCTAATCTTAATCCAATAAAGAGTTTTCATTTCAAAATCTAATCATTAGACAAACCAATTTTTTTTTCCAAATCGTACACCCAAAAAACAAAGATATTTAAACTTGTATTTTATTATGCGGTGATTAAAATTAATTTTAGTTAAATGTATATATAGTAATTGATGTTTAAATATTTTTAAATAAAAGTGAGTTGAGTAATAAATTTAGTATAACAATTATGTTTGAATTTAAAAACTATAAATTCAAACTTCAAACTAGAATCAATTTTAGAGACAAAATTAAATATGTTCAATAACATTTAAATAAGTTTGAATCAATTCTATACCTCCAAAATTGATTTTAGCTTATCCAAAAGTACAACCAAATATCCACTAAAATTTTAATGTCTAGTCATTTAATTTGAAATTGTAAGTTACAAATTTTTTGATTTTTTTTTAGCACTCAATTCTTAGATAACAAGTGAATAGATAACTTAGTCCCTACCACTGTGAGTATTAGTCAATTTAAGTCTAGACATTAAACACAATGACATATTAAGCTAAACAACAATGTAGCGATCTATATTTTCTCTACATCACCTATACAAATATGAAGATCAATAGTGAAATTTTTGTTTAGTCCAAATTAAATAATTACTCTCAAGATTTTTAATATGAAATTGATAGTTTTTTTTTCTCATTATCTGTTTGGAATTTTTATGTATTTCTTCTCCTCCCAAATCACATCTCTATAATCATGAAAGTAGAGATGATGAGAAGGAGGTTCCTTGTTTTCCAAGATTAGAAAAATCAAGTCAACAAGGAACTCATCTTCAATTTAAACAAAGCAACACTGTTCGTGTGAAAATCTTTAGAGAACGAAACACCTTTAGAGTAATGCATAAAACACATTGATCCTTATATTCTTTAATACTTTTAGATTTATTTGATTTTTCTCTTAAATCGAGTTCTCTAGTTTCTAACTACTTATTCTCTTATTTTTTTCCTTGGATTCTTCCAAGTTTTCATCCTAGTTAAATTAAAGAGAAGAATAAAAGTAAGTATATTAAAAAAAAAAAAGGAAAATGAAGAAAAAAAAGTAAAATAAGAAACACCCTGAATGAATTTGGAGGTGATTCAATCGATTTATTAGATTTTATTTTTTTATTTTTTATTAATTGCAAAATTAGTTTTTTATTTTAAAATTTGACTTTTGATTTTTCTATTAGATTTTTTAATCAAAAATAATAATTTGACATATTTTTTTAAATAATGTAGGATACAATAATCAAAAAATTTAGAATAATTTATTATAATTTTATAAATATTAATTATTCAAAATCATTGTATCATATGTCATGTCATTTAAAATATATTATATTATTATTTTTTAGTTAAAAAATTTAATAAAAATTCCAAAATTATTATATATTTTAAAATAAGAAACAAATTTTGCACATTGATTAATATAAAAAGACAAAAACTATAATTAACCCTAACTACTGTATAGGTTGGGTCATCTATTTGTAAAGAAGAAACGACAATAAAAATGCAAACACCAAATGATGCAATTCAATCAAAATGACTATTGCTTTATGGTGCACAAAATTGCAAATACAATCACGGGCTTATGGAAAAATTCGAGGCGACCTTGAAGTTCAAAGTATATGGTGTGACTAAAATAAATCAAACACTACATGTGTCTACTTCTTTTGTCACTACTTTTCATCCATGTTGTGTCTACGCCGAATTATACCTTCCCATCAAAGGATAGTGGCTCATATGAAGGCTTTACAACATATCATATCAAAATAGTGGGAGACATAATATAGATTGTCCAAATAAAATACTACTATCAACGCACTTTATAAACATCAAGGAAAAGTGTCAACATAAAATGCAAGCTATTTTAGATCGTAGGTCATTATAGGCAAGGGTATACAAATATTTTATTAATGTCTATATAAGTGCGTACATAGTATTATTTAGATGATTTAATTAATGTCTATATTTTTATTCCAACCAATATTTGATAAAACAAAAATATGACGTCAATTAAAAATATAAAACAATATATTAGTGTATTTTGGTGTTTAATATATTTATTTAAAAAATAGGATATTCTTAAAAATAAAAATCCAATTTGTTTACCATTTACTCGTATCTTTGCTCCACCGTGGCTCACTCTGTTCCCGCCGGCAATGGACGATACTCCCGAACCCGAATCTGAACAGAATCATACCGAACAACCTCTCACTCTCCACACACTATCTTCCATCAGGTCCCTTCTCATCAACCCTTCAACCACAAAACGCATCGTTTCCTCAATCCTCCAAACCCTAACTCGTTCTCCGCAACTCACTCACCACACCCTCAACCTCCTCTCCGACCTCATAACTCATCACCCTTCTCTTTCTCAACTCGCCCTCGACTCACTCCTCCGCGCCACCGAGTCTTCCACTCGCCTCGCCGTCGACTCCCTCGCAACAATTTCAGAATTGAGTTTCCCCAAAGAGTTCGAACTAGACGACGGACGTTTCGTTGCACTATGTTTCGGATCCTCCGTACCTGGGCGGGTATGGATGCTGAAGAATGCGGGTTATCGGTTCAGAGTCCAACCCGCATTGTTGTTCACGGTGTTGTTAGGTTTTACGAAGGATCCTTACCCTTATGTGAGAGAGGCTTCGTTGGAAGGACTTGTTGGTTTGAGCGAGCGTGGAGAGTTTGATGACGTTAGCATGGTGAAAGGTTGTTATGAACGTGGTCTTCAGCTTCTCACTGATATGGAAGATTGCGTTAGGCTCTCCGCAGTTCGTGTTGTAAGATCAACTCTCTCACACTTTTCTGGATTGATTTTAAAATTTTCAAGTATTTAAGTTGTAATAATGATTTACGGATAAGGGCTTAATTAAGTTAGTATCCAAGGTGTGTACGTAATGTTTACCTAATGATTGAAATGTATTTTCTTTTACTTTTTGAAGTGAATTATATTCCCTTCAAAAGAATTCAATTTCAAAATTTTGTATTATGTTTCTTAATAACTACTAAATAGGTATATCTCTCTTTTTTTTTTTTTTTGTTGAATGGTAGATAATAGGCATAGTAGAGCTCTATTAAAACCTAAGAATAAAATGAGAAGAGTTTTAGGTTTCAACACAGACTTCATTTTCTTTCTGTTGACTTTCATTTTCAACCCGTAGCAGGTCTCGTTGAAAGTATGTGATTTTATGTTATGCTAAATGTGGATTTTGGTTTTAGAAACTATACTTAGAATCAAGGTATTAAACCGTGCTTAAAAACTGCAATTGTAGCTGCTTTCAAGGTTTAGAAAGTCTCATTGCAATAGTGGTCATGTCAGTTGTATTTGTTAGTAACTTTTCATAATTTTCAGGATTTTGACGAGATCGCAATTTAAAACCTTGCTTAATTTTAATGTCTGTTTAGAATGAGAAAATTACATAATTTGGTGTTATTCTCACTAGAAGTTGTGTTCTTGTTGAGTTCAGTCAATTCTGAATGATTAATATTCTGTTTTGAAGTTGCTTGTGTAAGCAAGATAGCGTATAGAGAGTTTATAGTAGTAATTGTTTGAATGATGTGAGTTGTTATATTTCAGGTTGCTTCATGGGGTCTGATAACGTATAGAGAGTTGATAGTAGTAATTGTTTGAATGATGTGAGTTGTTATATTTCAGGTGGCTTCATGGGGTCTGATGTTGTTATCAGCTTCTAGTGCAGACATGAAGACATATTGGTGCAATGAAGTATTTGCTAAGGTATATTCTTTATATTGTGGGTTGCACATGGTTTTGTAGATTCTATGTCAATACCTTTTGGTGTTGAGTATCTGTTTGAGTTTCAGGGGTTTCCGACAGTTGTTGGCTGGTCTACTTAATATCACGTAACACATTCACTGCATGTGCATGTAGCTTTGTTCTATGGCTAGAGACATGAGCATGAAGGTCAGAGTTGAAGCCTTTAAAGCCCTTGCAAAGATGGAAATAGTATCTGAGGATTTTCTTATGCAAAGCTTGTCAAAGAGAGTTTTAGGAGTTGGAAAGCAAAGGGAAAGTATGGATCAGAGCACATCTGAACAGTTTTCGTCGTTGGCTGCTGGTGTTGCCGGTGCACTAGTACATGGACTTGAAGATGAGTTTTTTGAGGTAAATTGTTTGTATGTATCATAGCCATATATTGCTCTTTGTTTACAAGGTTCATCTATAAGTTGACTGTAACTATCCGCCTTAATTTCAATACGAATTCCTTTTTAGATTATATGAAAATAATTGTGTTTCTGCTTTACCGTAGGTGCGGAAGTCTGTATGCCAGTCTTTAGGTAGACTGACAATCCTCTGTGTTGAGTTTGCTCGTGAAGCCTTAGACTTGTTAATGGATATGTTGAATGATGATTCAGTGGTGGTTCGATTACAAGCTTTAGAAACTATGCATCATATGGCAGTCAATCGCTGTCTAAAGCTTCAGGAAAAGCACTTACACATGGTATCTTTCTCATCCTTCATTGGTCATTTTTCTCTTTGTCCAGAATATAATTTAGTCCAAATAATTTTTCTTCCGTTTGAAACTGCAATATCCACCTCATTGTTATTGGTCAAATTATCCTTCCAGTTTGTGTATGGAGATTTAACGATTACACTTTGCTTATGTTTCTTTTCATAATTATTACTTTTATCTTATTTTCTGTGGTGGGACAAAAATTGGAAGGTGGGGACATGTCTTTGTATTTGTGATTGTTTTCCTGGAAGATGAATAGATTTACAGCTGCTCGGCTTCAAATTTTCAATACGATAAATAAGTTTTCTTACTAGATTTGTAGAATGAACTAGATCATTATGGTTGAAAAAATTGCTTTTGGAAAAGGAAAAATGACTAATGGGGTGCATGGAGAAATTGTTCTTCATAGAAGCCAAAAAGGTGTGATTTCTGAGATGGATAAAAAATTGAATGAACGATAAACAGAAATAAATGTGTTTTGGTATCTGAGAGAAGCTCAAATTAGACACAGAAAAAACAATTTTGTGACTGGTAATCGAATGTAATACCAGGGAATGGTGTCTTTTCTAAAAGCAATAAATTCCACTTAATTGCCGATTTTTTATTCTTCAACTAAAAAATGTCTTGGATGATTCTAAATTTAAGATAATTTTTTTCATCCATAAATAGAACCTACTCAACCTAGTGAACTGCATGAAATTGTTGTTTGGATTTATTGAAATGGATTATGGACATTTAGTGGACTTTTCTAAGTGGAATTTTTAATCTATTTTAATATATATTTATATTTATTTTGCCAAACAGGTGAAATCTTCTCTTGCTGATTCCCATAGTGGCATTACCTCTTTCCTTATCTATGTGGTGATTTGTTGCTGATATTCTGTTAATATTTCATTCCTTTTGCAGTTTCTTGGTGCTCTAGTGGACAACAGTAAGGAAGTAAGATGTGCTGTTAGGAAAATACTTAAAATAGTGAAGCTAAATAATCTGGCAATGTTCAAATCATCTATTGACAGACTTCTGGAAAATTTAGACAGTTATTTGCAGGTATACTTTGTACTATGTTCCCGTAAGCTTTTATTTCTTCAAAAGACAATGCGAAATATCATGTTAATTTTTTAAAATTTCAAGATACAAGTGAGTTTCATCTACTAAAAGAACGCGACCTTACAAACTAAAGTTGTTATGGCGTTGCTTATGAAAACATCAAAAAACAATTATTGGTCATTTTCATTTTGTTGGTTTAACTATTGGAAGAGAACAATAAAGTGAAAGAGTGAATGATGCCGTAGCTGAATCAAAGAAGAGATTATTAGCTTTTACAAAACAAATGTGATAGGGAAATTATTGGACATATCCCATTGTTCCTCATTTCGTCCGACATATTGGTTTTGTTTCATTAATTACATGCTTCTTGATGTTATTGTGTTTTGAAATAACAATCATGATACTAAATACAACCACTTTTTAGCAATTCTAGACTTCTATTTCTCACCTGTGTTTAACTAAAATATGCTTTCAGGATGAAGCTGATGTATTTTCTGCTTTCTCTCATCTTGGTCGAAATCACAAGAAATTTGTAGGCATGATTGTCAGGGAAACTTTTGAAGAGGTGTGCTTGTTCAGAGTATAATATAACCATATGAAATCTTCAATATTTTGCATGCCAATGAAACAGATATAGCTAGAGTCTTTAGATTGAGTGATGCTGATTAATTTTTTATGTTAATTATAGGTAGATGCAGCCTTTGAAGGAAATGTTGAATTTAAAAGTGCAAGGATAGCTGCACTTTTGATCATTTCCATATCTGCTCCGCTATTGAATGAAGATGCAGGAAGTATACCACCAGTAATGTTTTCTTATGCAGTTACGTTGCTGGGTAGAATTTATTGTGCTTTTAGTGATATCATGGATAGGGATGCCCTTTTGGCATACCTATGTGAGAAAAGCAGATGTATAACTGCCCTAAATATTAACCTTGAGAAAGAAGAGCTACAGTTGCCTTTTATTGAAGGTGATACTCCAAATTTTGCTAGCAATGAGACGAATGATTCCAAAATTGGATCTCAAATCATGAAGGAACCAAAAGAGCTAGCCAATTATAAGGTAGAACAACATCAGTCGGAGCATAATGAAGTTATGAATTTCAAAATTGGATCCCAAATCACGAAGGAACCAAAAGAGCTAGCCAATTATCAGGTAGAAGTAGAACAACATCAATCGGAGTATAATGAAGTTATGAATTCCGCAAATTACATCCTTGCAAAATTCCCTGACATGTGGCAAATGATACAGACAGGTCATACAAATGAAGTGTTAAGGTCTTTGAGGTAATGAATTGTCGTATTGCTTCAGTAACATATGTGCCTCAGCATTTACTTCAATTTGCTTCATCCAATTTTTATTTGAGAGTAATAGTTATGAACTGATTTTACACCGTTGTCCAACACGAACCAATATCTTGTCATGTAGGTATATATTGTAACCATTTTTTTAAAAAAAAAACTACCACGTACTCTATTTTGATTGGGCGTCAGTGTAAAGCTAGTTTACACTAATGGTGCATATCATTTTTTCTCTATTTATTTTGTATATGTTGCATATAAGTACCAGATGTCCGGAATTTGCTTACAGTTACTCAAACTTTTGCACTCTAGATGTATATTTATGTGCTGAGCTTACATTGTTTATGTGATACACGGATTCTGGTTATTTGGTGTCTATATTTGGCTTGAAGGCTTGAAATTTAAGGCGTCCTGCAAGCTTATAAACTGTTCTTGCGGTCGTTTAATTAGCATGTATGCATCTAATATTCTCTCTCTTTTTTTCTAATAATTGTTCCTTTTGCTGTGATTAATGATGCAGGTGTTTGAAAGAGGAATTAGCAACTCTGAAATTGGACTCTTTAGGGTCTCATGATGCTTTAAAATTTACATTGCAGTATCTTCGGATAATAAAACTACTTGCAGAAGTGTGGGAGCACTTGCTACATGCAAATGGTTCGGGTTCTCATGGAATGGGAGAATTGGAATTCAAACTAGGAAAGCTTGATAGGAGGGTTAAAGAATTGATGAGTAAGTTTGTAGGTTTTTCAGCAGAACAAGAATTTAACATCTTGGAGCTTATATTAGTGACTTATGCCCTCAGGCTATGTAAAGTTGAAACCTGCTTTGTCAATCTTACATTCAAGAGGTTAACTTCTATATATTCATGCATTGAATCTATCCTTAAAGAAAGATCCGTTTTACCATCCAATTTTGTAGCTGAACTTGGTAAGTTATTACATGAATGTCACACCACCTCCATCAATGGATCTTCGTGCAGTCCACTTCAGCTCAATCGATGTCTCAAGCTCTTCTCCTTGAAGAAGTTTGTGCTTCATGGAACAATCAGACATTTAATGGCAGAACTAAGCATTTCCAATAACGACTCTCTACATCCTTTTCCCTTTATTTCAGGACTACCAGTTAGTATACCATGTGAAATCACACTCCATAATATTTTTAGGAAGTGTAAGTTGTGGTTGAGGATGAGTTTGGATGATGGTCTAGTACAATATGTTTTTCTTGATTTGGACATATTATTAGGTTCTGGAGATGTAAGAAATTTTGTTTTTGTTGCGCCATTTTACAGAACACCGAAAGCTAATTCTTTTACACTGAAGGTTTGTATTAGCTTAGAATGTTTGTTTGAAAATGTCAGTCCAGTCCAAAGGTGTGGAGGACCAAAATATGAACTAGTACCTCTTTGTAAAGAAAAACAAGTTTATTTTGCCAAGGTTAATTAATAAAGATTAATTTTATATAGCCTTTCTAGTGAAAAAACTAGCTTTTTAAATACACATGCACTTCCATAAATAAAAAATAAAAAAACCCATGCACTTCCAAGTGGTCTACATCGTTATTTTAATTTATGCATTAGGCTGCAATAACACCTGTTTGGACATTTTTAATGAAATGATAGATTTTTTTTGTTTCAACAATGAAACAAGGTAAACAAACTATGATGTAACAAATCTAACTCAAAATTTTAGACTGAGTACAAGTTTATTTACCTTGATATTTTCTAGGGCGTTCTAGATTTAAATGACAAAATCTAAGCATGTTTTCCCTTAAAATAGTATTAGTAATAATCTTATCATGTACCAACTTATGATCTTTAAAATATGATGATATAAGTGCTAAATTTCTACGACACATTGAGTATTTACTTTTAAAAAAAAATGTTTACATAAACTATTTATTTACAGTATGCACGGAATATAAGTTATGAACAAATTATTACAATAAACATTAAAAAAAAACGTAGTTTAGTTTAATATAAGGTATCATTGAATTAAGTATGGGGTGTTTGACAATATTTGTTTAATGATTGTGATAGATAGAAAAGAAGATTAAACAAATATTTGTATTATTGTAAAAAACAACAAATTAGCTTTTACTTTTTTTTTAAAAAAAATCTCTTGGAAACTATCTAAATTATTTATCTAACAGGGCTTAAAAAAATAAACTCAAGTCACCAAATGCAGGTCTATTTTGGAGTTTGAAGAGGAGAGAACTTTGGGAGAAGAAGCAATAAAAATAAAGATTTTTTAACTTATTAAATGGATTATGTATTATAAAGAAGAAAAAGAAAAACTCATCTCAAAGTTCTTTCTTCTTTCCATCTCTTCCTTTTTTTTTTGGCAAAGTCCTATCAAAAGACAGATTCAAGAATTTTAAGAAGGGGGTAATATATATTATCTCTGATCTTAAATGTAAGAGACAATTAAATCATGTATTTAATTAAAATTCAAAATTTATATCAAATACATTGATCCAACTATCTCTTATATTTTTAATTAAGTTGATTGAACTATCGCTTATATTTTAAATTGGAGGTAGAATAATATTTGATGGCAGTCAAAATTCTCTCCCTTTATGTGTAGTGCGGGCTAATAGTCAAAATCATCTTTTCTCTGTTTGTGGTATTTAAATTATTGAGTGCAATATAGTATTAAAAAAATACCCCAAATCAAATAGGGATTGTTTTCTGCACGCTTTGATCAACGTGGGGCCGTCCATGAACCTTATATTCCCTCTCAAACTCCCAAAAAAACCCTAAATTTGCAATGTTCCAAATCCTAAATTCAACCACGCAAAACCTTTCTAGAATGGGTCTATGACAAAAATGATATAGACATATAAGATGTAAGCCATGTAACATAATCTAAAAAAGTAATTTTGTTATTTAATAATATCGAAATTTATTTTGTAAAAGTTTTTAAGAAAAAGAAAAGTTTTGTATTTGTCTCACAATAAAAATAATTTTTTCATAAAGAAATCAATTATAATGATAACTACTTTTCATTTGAAACAGTTTTTAGATTTATTTTCATTTCTCGTTTTTCTGAAGTACTATAACAAACAAACGAAAACTTTTAAAAAAATTATTATTTAAAAAAAATGATCATCTTACAAAAAAATTTGGAACACACCTTAATCTTCAACTACAAGGTTGTGAAGATTTTCTATCAAGTAACAAAATGTTTAACAGAATTTGACAAACATGAAATTTATCAATGCTACAGAAAAAATGAAGAGATGAAACTCAAGTACAAGATTATCAACTACATGTCAGAAACTATTAATTTTGAAACCACCTCAGATTTACTATGCACTCTAAAAATAGAAAGATAGAACAAGTTCTGGAACAGAAAAACACATATTTGAGAATGAAGTCATTCAAAGTGGAAATTGGTTTCGTTTTTATGTTGAATAGAAAGGAAGAAAAAAGAAGAAGAAAAAGTCAATTGTTGCAACTTGCATGTTATATTAAGTGACAAGGTTCATATATAATTGTAAAATATCATTAATATCATTATTATTAATAATAATTTTCCTTTTCCCATTTTTTTTCTAAAAAAAATTTGTCTATGCATATTAAGTTGTCGGACTAACCAAAACAATTCATATACAATGTTTCTCTTGTTAACATCATGTGCAAATTCAGCAATACTATGCACATCTTACTTCATATATCAAACAGACAAACACCTTAACAAAAACTAGTATCTATGAAACTAGCCGCAATGACACTAGAGTTAACTGCAAATCAATGCAATGTAAAGAAGCATTCGGATTCATGCATAAATTTCTCTTTATCCTTTACTTTACAAAAGCAATAGCACAGCGAAGAGCATTTCTATGATCGCCGGACAACCTTATGTCACTTGTAAGGGCAGGCAATGGCCGACATGAAACATCTTTTGACATCCAAAGATGTGTATGTTTCCTTCCAACCGTTGTCTTCCTTATAATTCTCAACCTGTGTGAATATATATATATATATATAGTATGAAATATGAATATGAGTTATGAAGCACGTATAATGACACAGACACCAAACACGATACTGACATTGACACGTTAACTTTGATAATAATTTGAAAAAATGAATTAACTAAATATAAATATGTCTGTGTCGTGTCAGATACCAAGACACGTCTTCTCGATCAGAAGTGTCTGTGAGACTAATACAAAATGTATCACAAGAGGCAAAAGACTATTGTTAATAGATTTACTTACCGTGTCTACAATAGTTTGACAACCTTTAACACCCCCGATCACATAGATGGAATCTTTGACAACAGCAGCAGAAAAATAACCCCTAGGATGATTCATTGTTTCCGCCACTGTCCATGTCCCAAGACGAGGATCAAAGACTTCAACACTTGGAACCATTGTTTCTCCATCGAAACCGCCAAGCGCATACCTATGTGGTGAATGAAGAAGTTTTGAGCTAAGCATGTTTCACATAAGAACAGAAGTTATAGAACATTACAGAATGGGAAAGTCAAGTGTGTCTGGCTAAAATTACGACACTTCTATCTTTGCAAGTTTACCTTGTTAATGACCACATAACTCCGTCCAAAATGTTTTCAAGTGAGCTACAAATAATTACTGTCGAAAAAACTCACGCTGGAAGATATATTGTTTAACAATGTATGTATTAAGTTACAGACGTCGAGCGAATATAAGGTTGGCTTAGTGACTGAGATAGGAAGTTGAGCAATAATTAACAATACTAATTACTAACATTGAGTGTTGCAAAACAAGAAGTTAAAAAGAAACGTTGCTCATCTTACGCGCCCACTCTATGACATTGAATTAGAATCAACCCAAATTATAAGATAGTATTATAGTTAATCCAAAATCTATTAGATCACCTGCAATCGGGCCCCTCAAGTCATACTTCAAATGCGAACATGAAGGGGTGATCCAAATTGATCTAAATAAAAACCGCAAACTAATTCAAAACAAATCAAAAACTACAAAAAGAAACAAAATTTATTAGGTATAGGATCACCTTTTATGAAAACTATTCAGATCATATCATTTTTCAGACTTTTTTTGAAACAAAACCCAACCACATTGATAGATGTAATACTTATTTCTTTTGTTATTAGTATAAAATGTTGTATTAATCTATTATTTGTTTGTTTTAAATTTTTTTCATAAGTTTAGTTTAATATAATCTACTGATTTTACTATTTCATATTTTCGAATATAGTTGATACTTTGTAATGTTAATTTTTAGTATATTATGTGTTAATCTATATGTAATATGTTATTTGCCATAATAAAAATATATAATTATGTGTTGGTACAGATAAAATGAATCGATCCAAGTTGCACTTAATCAGATCGGATTAGATTTTTTGAAGGAAGTAGTCCAAACCGAAACAAAACGAATGCAATTATAATCTTTAAATCGGATTATTTTTTTACCTACAAAAATCTAAGTAGAACTACAAACACCCCTAATTATAAGGTTGTAAGAACCAAATTGGTTTAAGAACAATGAAACCTTTGATGTTTCGATGATAACAAATATAAGAGAACTATTTATCCTTTGACTTATGCTGAAGTGTGCAGGTAAGCATATTGCAATACCAAAGGAATATGGTGCTCACTTTTTAAGTGATATATAGTATAGATTAAGTCTGTAACAAAATAATGTATCATCTGGTAATGAATGAATAAGATATGGTGAGTCAGTTACACTCAAGATCAAGACCATCTAGTGCTTACCATATGCTGACACTATAACAAAGCACGAAACACATGATGAAACAAATTGGATCTAACATTCACCATTTGCCAACACAAGTGAAGCACAAAAGATAGTTTGGTATAAAGAATCATTAAGCATTTGGCACATGACATCAAGACATCCTTAGTGAAGCAAAATCTTCATCTGATAAGCTCACAATACAAAGACAACATCATCATTAGCTTTTATCAGACTGAACAAAATCACCAGAGGCAAAAGAAAAGTTGTAAGAAGACTGAGCACAAAGATCAAAGTGCTTTTGGAGACTTAACCCTCCGTACAAGGCACCCTAGAAAGCAGTTAAAAACATTATGTTAAAGTTCCAACGACTCTTTCACACAGCAACAACAACTACGAACGTATCTCCTCAACGACTATATTATCGAAAACTTATCTAAACTCACTTTGACCTCAAGTTGAAGTTGCCGTCGATGACCACAACAAAAAATGGTACTTTGTCCAAAAGAGGGAAACCTTAAATAGAAAGCACAATGCAAAATACAAATTGGATATCCTTTCATTGAGAGTAATTATCTTGTAAATTATCCAAGAAAGAAAATTGAATATCCTCTCTGTGAGAAATAATTGGAATGATATATTGAGATTGTATAGCATATCCTCTCTTAGAGTTATCAATTAATTATGGCTTAGACACAACCTCATTTGTAAAATGCCCACTAGTGGCAAAATATGTTTCTTAAAAGGCTTATGTTTGGGTAAGTCGTTTTCGAGTGATTGGGAAGCCTGAAGACGCTAGTAAAGAATACTTGAGCCTAAAGAGGCATGACAATACTTGTGAAAGTCTGAAGATGCTTAAAGAATACTTGGAACTTAGAGAGTCAAAGCAAAGAATAGTCTAAACTTGGAGAGGCAGAGGTAAGAATACTCTAAGCCTAGAGAGCCAGAGTAAAGAATGCTCTAAGCCTAGAGAGGCAGAGTAAAGAATACTTGTTGCTTGAAGAGGTTGGCATTTGTAACCAAGCCTGGTTATAGTGGATTAAGTCCTTCAAGTAAAGATGGCAAAATCTCTATGTAAAAGGAGGACTAGATGGAACAACAATTTGATTGAAAACTAGTATAAAAAATCCCTCTGCGTTTCTCTTTCCCTTATCTCTATACTTTTTTTTTTCTTTATATCTTCCCTTATCAAGTCAACGGAGTTAAATGCTACACATTACAAAACACTCCAAGGAAACTTGTACAATTCCTCATTGCTACTACATCATAAAAATAACAATTAAAGGCAATCAAGAAGAAGCAAATATGTTGAACTCACAATTTTTCATTTAGAGCAACAATTGAGTGACAGCCCCGTTTAGTATTCATGCTTGCTATTTTGAACCAAGAATGTTCCCTGGGATCAAATCTTTCAGCAGTACTGCAATTATGTTGAAGTGTCATTCATATTAGTACAATTTTACAAATCTAAGTAAAATATATCTATCTATTATATAAAAGTATAAAATAAAATCATATCTAGATCAATCCTGTTTAGAGGATAAATCTTCTTAACTATAGACATGAATCAATTGAATTGAAATCAAGTTATAAATCTTACTTTAAGTAGTTCTTTCCATCAAATCCACCAGTAGCATAAATTGCACCATTGAGTTCCACTGCAGCAAGAGCAAATCTCTGGAAATATGAACATTTAAGCAATAACGTCAACAATTTTGTATGTTTTTCAAAGAAATGATCCAAATTATTACTCCCTCTGTAACCAAATATAAGCAAAAAGTACATGTATTTGGTCCAAGCAATGTCAGTAATTAGTAATTTTAATATTGTAAGCATTTTTCTGAAGGTGGGGATCGAACCAACAACCTCCTTATCACTCCACTCCCTAACTCCCCACCTCAGCCAACAAGCCAACCTCATATCCCCTTCCCGTTGTTCAGTTATCCATAAATAATTATACCTCTCAAATATCAATCAAGACATGAACATTTACTATTTGAAGATCCACTTTACCTTGTCTATCATTGAACGTGTGGGGATCCACCGTCCAATGTCTAAATCAAGCATCTCAACATCTGAAAAGCAGTCAAATCCATTGCCACCTCCAACAGCAAATATTTTTCCTTTCAAAGCAGCGCCAGCCAAACTTCCTTTCTTCTGTTTCAAAGAGGGACGCAAAGTCCAGTTGTCATGAATTGGATTGTATGATTCAACTGCACAAACACAAGACAAAAATGGTTGACAAAAACTTCATCTCATCGTAAGAAAATAACATTGAAAACTGCAGTAAGATCTCATACCTGAGTCGTACCAATCACAATCATTTCCACCGCCGAAAACATAAATCTCACCATTCAACTCTACAACTGAAGCATACGATCGAAGATAGCTCATAGGCTTGAGAGATTGAATCACATTCTGAGAAGTACAATACTGATCCATAGCTGCTAATGATGATTGTCCGTCAGAGCCGCCTATTAAATATATTGAATCTTTGGCATCTAAATGCAGTTCAGCAGACGGATTGATTGCTGTCTCCTCAACGTGTGATGAAGGAGCATTGTGTGTAGATTCAAACAGTGTACAACGATCCTTTAGAAGCTGAATTTCCAATTCTGCCTCTATCTGAATGAAAAATACAAACAAGCCAACAGTGATATGGGAAAAGGCGTTATCACATGATATGATAAATAGAAAACTAGTCCAATTAAAGATACAAAGTGCACTTCAAAAGACAATTCTGACTTCACTTTCACTGAGATAATTGTCATGTAAATACTCTCCAACCTAAAATTGGTTAAAGTCATTTACACTTATTTAGCTTAGTTATTGAACTTATCAAATACCCAACACAAGCTTCTTATACATTCTTCAATGTAGTTCGATTTTTAGTTTTCATTCCCTTATGAAACCATATATTAAGACTTGTAAGTTGTAGTCAATGTTGTCCATAGTTTACTTCCTATTTTCCTAAAGACATTTTTTAAATTAAAAAATCCATTTGAATTATGCATCATCAAAATTAAGAGCAAAGAACTCTATGTTTTAGATCTACAGCGGTCACAGCATAGATGTAGCGAGAGAGAAAAAACCAAAAGGTCTCGTTACAATTGAATTGTTGGACTCATCTTGTTTTATTTATTTCACAATGCAGCAGAACCAAAACCATGTGAATCAGGAAACACCGTGAAATGAGTAACAAGCATACCTGCAAGTGATCTGCATCTTTTCGAACTACAAACAGGCGCAGAAGTTCGAAACTAGCACAGGAATAGCTACTTAACAAATCTAAAAATATGGGTAGATAGAGAAGTTCCACATACTTTGAACATTATTATGATGACCATATACAATGTAATGCACGCCAGTAATATACAAAAAACTGATATGACAGAAAACAATTGATGAATATGGTAAATTCTAGAGGTTGTCTATAAAATAGCAAACAATACCAGCTTCTGCTCCAGGTACTTATTCCTTTCAGTTTGAGTTTTTTTGAAATCCGTCAGTTCTTTGATCTCTTGCACCAACTATAGAATATAGATACATTACAAGTTAGTTTTTTGTTAAAAATTAATTAATATATAATACGTGTAATGAAAGTTATCAAACATTTTCAACCACCTGAGCTATGTTGTATTTATGCTCTAATTGAGAACTGAAATTCTCCTCCTTCTCTGATGAAGAACTGGGATTCTCCTCCTTCTCTGATGGAGAACTAGTATTCTCCTCCTTCTCTGATGAAGAGCTGGGATTCTCCTCCTTCTCTGATGAAGAGCTGGGATTCTCCTCCTTCTCTGATGAAGAGCTGGGATTCTCCTCCTTCTCCGAATGCTTTCCTCCGAAGCAACTCTCATTCGCATAAGGAGTATCGCTTACATTGTTTTCCCAAGAGAGATCTTGATTTTCACGAATAAGAGCCAATTCCTTTAGTTTCATCCATATGAGGTCCTTCTCATTCTGTTTCGCTTCCTCCTCATCAATTGTATGAGTATCCAATGGCTGAGTGTAGTCATCAAACAATAAATCACTCCCAATGAGATCCTTCTCAATTTGTTTTGTTTCCTCCTTATCAATTGAATGAGTATCCAATGGCTGACTGTATTCATCAAACAAAAAATCACTCCCAATGGAACCTGATTTCGTACTTGAGTGAGTAGAACGATGCTCAAACTCTGATTCAGGCATTTTAAACGTTTCTGTTTTCCACGCAGGCTCTTGCGGTGGAAGATATCGGGACACCACAGTCGTCCATTTCGTATTTTGTGGAACAGAATTACGAGGAGTAATTGCTAAGGGTTTTAGCAAGGAAATCAGTTGGCTTGTTTGTCCATGGTCAAGCTCAAACCAGAAATGGTTATGGTGGTAGTAGTTGTCTGCAATTACAGGTTTAAATTTATCTTCGGACAGTGGCCGGCATTGTAATTGAACTCGAATTTGCACCTTGAACATTGATAACAAAGAAGCATATAAACATAAGGCCCTTTTCATGAATAATAATAACCCATAATTATTATAAGCAAGAAATTTTACCTGTGCAGGAAATTGTGTTACATCTGAACCGTCTGTCCATCCATAACGGTCTATGAGCATTCTCCCATTACAAGCCGCCTCATAAATTCCATGAAGCATCCTATCAGTATAGTTAAACAGAAACAGCGGCAAACCAGGTCGAATATTCTTCACATAAGAGAAGTGCTGAGCCGGTAAGCCTGTGGAACAAATAAAATTTCCATGAGTAAGAGTTGACAACCAAAATGCCTATAAAGTGAAAATATTAGTTACCAATGCTGATAATTTTGTGGCATCGGATACAAATTCCAAGCATCAAGTTTCCATGTTTTTTTATAAGCAAATGTTAGTAAATTAGTAGTTACTTTAGTTTCCAAGTTTAAACCCAAGACATCCTACTTAAATCTCCCTCGGTGTTCCTTAGTTCATCAACCGAGCTACCTACGCGGGACTACCAAGATGCTATCAACTAAAAGAAAAGCAATCACATGAAAGTGACTGACCAAAGAGTTGTTTGGTTAAACATTCTTTCATCGTCGCGTTCTTGCACCCAAATATGACACCACCAAGTTGATCCGTTGTCAAATTTCTTCCAAACACCGACTGATTAGGAGGGAGAAATTGATTCCCATTTGAAAAAGAATATTGTGTTTTCTTCCATGTCCCCATCCTGGCATAAGAAGAAAAAGGTCATTTCATTGAAAAATCAATGGCAAAACCAAAATCACAAACAAACCTAACTTATCAAAAAGCTGATAATTCATCTTCAAAAGAAGAAAACACAAAAATCTGGCTTATGATAACAATAGTATTTCTACTTTCTCTTTCTTTTTCTTCTATGTGAAAATGAAAAGCAGTGAATACACAAATTACTACTTTGTGAAAGCTGAAAACATACTCTTATTAAGCATTTATTCCAAAACCGCTTTGAGTCCATTGTATAACAAAACTAATAGATAAAGAACAAAACATTTAGCTAAAAATGGCAATGCTACAATGGAAACCTACACATGAAATGTTTTCCAAGAACAGAAAAAAACGATCGTGGACCACATTTCAAAGAGAAGAATGAAACAAGAAAAACTATAATATAACAAAGTTAGAAACTTTACAAAAGTATCAAAAATTCCATAACTGGAAAACATTCAATGCACAGTAACAAGTAAGTTGGAGTAACATGAAGAAGAAAAAAACCCATTTGAAAAATCCAAACTTGATGAAATGTGGTTTACCCCAATAGCATAAAAATTATGAAATGACATGCAAATTTTGAAAACTTAACAGAAAAAGTTCTTTCGATAATGATCATGAATGAAGTCTTTTTTGGAATCGTACCTTTTGAAGAATACGAAAAGAGAGCGATGAAGAGAAGGAAAAAGAGGAGAAGGGAGAGAAAGAAGAGAAAAAAGGAGATTGTTTCGGTTGAACAGAAAATGAAAGGATCAACAACACTGAAGACGAAGAAGCAACAGAAAATACAAAGAAAAGGGAGGGAGAGCTTTTATTTATTTATTTATTTATTTATTATAAAAAAAATAGATTGATATTACTTTTTACTCCCTCGATCTCATATATTAATTAAATGCAGTTCAGAGTTCAAGTACATACTATTTTGTTAAGAGTACTTCTCTCATATGGTAATAACAAAGTAATAAATGAGTTTAACATTGTAATTTTAATTAAAAAAATAGATGAATTGAGATATAATAAACAAAAATATTTATGAAAAAATAATTAATATTTTAGTAGTAATATAAAATAACAAATGAAATAATATAAAAAAATATTTTATACATGACATGTAATTAGAGAAAGAGAGATTGAGATAGATTATAAAAGT
>JBBPBR010000006.1:44610686-44620925 GCA_037974775.1 Cicer pinnatifidum
AAAAAAAAAAAAAATATCTATATATTATACTCACCGATAGATGATATATTATCTATAATGTGTTATAAAGTACTGTTATTTCTAAATAGGTAAATTTTCTCTAAAATAGGAGCGTATGCATAAGAGTTGAGAGTATTGTAATTTATGAAGGAATGACAATGAAAATTACTTAATAAAAATGACGTAAATATAAATTTATAATTTATGTTTTTAATAATAATAGTTATCGTCAAAGGTAAGTTGATATGATAGATGATAATGGTCAATAAAGACTATAGTGGTCGGATATGATGTTTAAAATGATAGTTGATAGTAACGATCAATAATATGTTGTGGCTCACATAGGTTAAAGTGGTGTTCATCATGGATCACAATGGCGACCACTAGATACTATAATTAGTCAAATGTGGTGGTCTTAGTGATAGTTGTTCTTGGTGGTTAGAGTGATAAGTGGTGGTTTTCAATCGATTATTAGAATGGTCATGGTGTTTGTAGGGTGTAGCTGGCGATGGGTTGAAGTTTTTGCCAACAAACACTAGAGTGGTGGATACTACGCAAAAAAATCGTATTTTACAATGTTTTTTCAAAAAAATTAAGCGTTGTAGTATTTAGTGATTTAAAAAGATACAACAGTGCTCTTTAAAATAAATAAAAACACTGTAAATCTCTTCTAAAAATGTACTGTTTATTGTATTAGTTTTAAAACATTTAAAAAAAAACGCTGTAAATTCCTTCTAAAAACGCATTATTTGTTGTACGTTTTTTATAGTATTTTTTCATAAATCCCTTCTAAAAATACGATGTTTGTTGTACTAATTTTACAGTGTTTTTTCAAAAAAAAAAACGTTGTAATAGGTGCATTTTTATGCACGTTTTACAGCGCTTTTCTGAAAAAGCGCTGTAAAATAAACATTATATTACATAATTTTTAAAACGATTTTTTGACAAGCACGGTAAAAGACTTACGCTGTAAGAAGCGTGATGGTCGACTACAAAAGGAGTGGTGGTCGACAATTGATTGAATGGTGATTTACGGTAGTAAAGGTGTGGGTTAACGACTATTGGTAATGACATTTTAAAATAAATAAAAAATAAACAATAATTATATAATTTATTTTAATAGTTTTGAGTATTAAAATTTGTTTTCAAATTAAGAAAAAAAACACAATTTAACTCTATTTAATATGAACTTTTTTCTAAATTCAGGGCGAAATCTAAGGACACTTATTTAAAAAAACTAAGAATACAAATACTTTTTTTGACATAACTAAGAATACAAACATAGGTTTAACCCGTGTGCCATCAGAATTTTAATAAAATTAATAAAATTTTAATAAAAACTAAGAAGATGTTTTAATAAAATTTTATATAGTCTATTCTTGTCACAAAATATACAAATTAATATGTTAAAATAAAATCTCAAAATTTAAAATCATTATAATATAGTAACAATTTTTAACACATTTTTATGTGGTAATTTGTTGTCACAAAGTATCCAATTTGATATGTAATAGATTAAATAATATAACAGTTATTTTTTTTGACGTAAAATACTATAACAATTTAAACATATATTATGTTGGAATATATATGATGTATTAACTTTAATATAATCTATTATATTGAAAATTTTATTGATATTATCTATTTATTAAATATATAATATTTTGAAATATATGATATTATATATTTGTAAAATATATTTTTGTATACATGCTGTAGATTTTGTTAAATGATTTATTTTGACACTCTTTTAGTTTTGTTTGTCTTGACCTCTTTACGACAATCTTGGACATCAGACAATAGCTTAGTGTTCACTTTGTAATAATCGTAAGAAACAAGACAACAATGTTAAAAATATAATAACAATATTAATGTATTCTTTTTATCATTTAATGTGAATTTTATTTTAAAAAGTGAACAAGGGAGAAGATAATAAAATATTTATTCAAGTTTTTTTTTCTTCTGCAGTTTTAGGCCAATATCGATCCTTTCATTTTTAAATGTTTTGTATAAAAATCTTTAATTCTTCTTTTCCTCTCCTACTTTTGATTGGTCAAGTTTTTTTAATATTTTTTATTTATTTTTCTCAATAACCTTTTTCTAGTGTTTAATGTTTATTAATTTTGAAGCGCTTCATACTATATTAATTTTGGTCATACTAACAATAACAATTATATAGAAGGACACCGACAAAAAAACTTATTAAAAAATGCAAGAGAGACCTCATTATATTATTGAAAGATATTCAATAAACACTCGTTAATTCGCAGAAAATATATTGTCTGCAAATTTATCTAAAGAACTATTTCTCTACGTAAAACCTTTGTGGATAATTTTTTTCGAGAATTTGAAATATGCATGCAAAGTACAATTGTTGAAAAAACTTTGCAATTTATAAAAATCAATGGGAGGGATTGCCATCTATCCAAATAATCATTTGAATTTATCAACGTTACATTATGTCTTCTTTCTATGAGAAGACAAATAATTATTTTTTCAATATTTTTTAATTCGAGCACGTCAAATACTCCAAAGATTTAAAGAAAAGCAGGATCTAATGTTCAATGCTTTATAAATAGGCACAACACGATAGTTTAAAAAAGTTAGTTGCATATATAAGTGGGTGAATACAGTCCTACAAACCTATTAATAAATTACGTTATTTTCACAAATTTGAACTATTGATCGACAAGTATTAGTAAATTACATTAAGTTTAAGGGTTAGAACTCTAAACCACATGGATAATACTCCTTCGATGTTTTCTCAACTCAGTAAGTGTGTGAAATTAGTATTGACACATATATTAATAGTATTCTTTTCAATTCGATTTGCATCATAAAAACTGAAAACAAGTCAATCCATTAATTTTTTTTTTTTAGTTTATTTATTTATGTTTGGTTTGTTCAATTTTAGATTTTCGATTAGGTTTATTGTATTTTATTTTGGATTAGATATGAACACTCTTACTTTTTATGAGAAAAAACACGTATAATTGGTAGTAGCGATGACAATTATATATAAGTGCTCAAATTGAAATTAATTTTTTTTTATTTCTCTTTACTTAGCCAATTATATATATATATATAATTTAGAAAACGGGAGAAAACATATTTTAGGTAAAACATACCTTAATTAAATCCTATAAAAATCTATAAAACAATTATACAATCCTTTCTAACTTAATATAAGACTTGAGAGATTCCTTCATAAAAAAACTTAAGACTTAGAGAGATAGTTGGTTCCATTGTCCAATATGACATTTTACCTAAAAAGTAATTAAGAGCAAATGCATATGTCACATAAAATATATTCTAACCATAATGCATTAATATTACACCACACCCACTACTCATGATATTTTCATTTGCTTCCTTAACTTTCCTTCATCATAAATCAATCCATGTTTTCTTAAAATGTAAATGGGTTGGTATGGAACTACTCTGAAGTTTAATCATGACTCTTGCGAATGAAAAATTCAAGTGAAACTAGCTAATTCATCTTACGTATTTAATAAAGTTCGCAAATTAATTACTACTAAACGACAATATATATTTTGTACCTATAAGATACTTATAAAAAAATCTTAAAGCTTCTCTCTAAACCTCAATTTAACACAACAATCACCATCTTCAACAACCACCATGTTCATCCAATTCTCCATCCTCTTCCTCCTCTCCACTACTCCCTTTACATCTCTAATCAAAGCAAAACAAGACATTAACAATTTCGTACGTTCACTAGACCACAAAGCATTAAGTTTGGAGACCAAAAAAGAGAGGCTAAGCCATTTAAAGTTATATTGGCATGACATAGTTAGTGGAAACAACCCTTCATCAATAAAAATAGTTCCATCACCTTTGAAAAACTCAGCCACTTCCTTTGGTTTTGTTAACATGATTGAGAACCCTTTGACCTTAGGACCTAAGTTGAGCTCAAAATTGGTTGGAAAAGCACAAGGATTCTATGCCTCAACATCACTTAGTGAGGTAGACCTTCTCATGGCTATGAATTTTGCTATTACTCAAGGGAAGTACAATGGTAGCACCATCACTATTTTGGGGAGGAACCCTATTCTTGATAAGGTTAGGGAAATGCCAATAATTGGTGGTAGTGGTCTTTTTCAATTTGCTAGAGGATATGCTCAACTTAGAACTCATTCGTTTTCATCCAAGACAAATGATGCTATAGTTGAGTACAATATTTATGTGTTACATTATTAATTGATATTCTCTAGCTTAAATTATAAACAAAAATTGGTTAAAAGAAGTTGGTAAATGGAGTTTAAAATTAAGCCAAATATATAAATATTTTTTAACTCATGTTTAGTTATATTTTTTAGGGGATTACTACTATGGTACTAGTAATTATATACTTTATTTTTTCATCTTTTGAGGACATAAATAAGCATTCACTTACATCAAAGGATGCTTTAGAAGAGATGGAGTTGTGGTTGTCCTGCTGATCCACCCACCCCTGTCTATGGAATTTTATATATATATATGGTGTATTTTGTGGTTGATATGAATGAAATATGCCAAAATAATTTATTGTATTACTCTCTCCACTGCTTTTTTTTTATCCATTAATTGAAGATAATATCTGCAAAAAAAAATAAATTTATATATTGAGTTAGTCATGCTCATATATGAACAAAATAAAATAGAAGTTCAATAACTTAATCAATCCACGTTACAAATTAATACTTCTACGTAGTTTTGATTTTTTTTTTTTTTTTTTTTTTTAGTTCTGCCCCTTCTACCATCATACCAAGTATAAATCTCACCTCTAGTAAGTGTGTGTTAGATTAAAGTTGCTTGTGAATGTTCAATAAAGTGTGAGATCTATTTTTCAAAACGAGAATAACGTAACAAGAAATGACACTAACGAGAATGTACTTGAGGTGGAGCCGGAGTTTGTGAATGTCTCGTGGGTTTATTTGAGAAACTTGAATTATGATATATATTTTTCTTCATTTTTTTTTAGAAATGGAGATTGAGAGCTCCAATTCTATAATTTTATGTATATAAAGTTGATTAAAATTTAATTTATGTCACATGTTTTAAAAATGTGTGTCAATATACACTCAAAATTATAGTAATAAATTTAAATATTCTTTTAAATATTATGATTGACATTTATGGAACTCGATTATGATTGACATTTATGAGAGAAATTAATTAGAGAATTAACATGTGTGTGATTAGGATAGCCTAATCTCACATACTTGAAATTTACACTATAAAGACTAGGTGACACTTTTGTGTTTTGTGATTATGTTTTAAAACAATTAATTAAAGAATCAAAAGCATTTTTTTGAAATATCAAGCAAAATGATCTTTTGGGAACTTCTTGTGAAGTACTCATAGTATCATAGTTTTTGGATGGATTTATAAGCCTTTGGCCTAATTTTGTTTTTTTTAATGAAATCAGTCTCACATATAAAATGGAAATTCTGAGTTTAAACTCTAATCACCATAAATTTTTTAATCTAATAAAATCGACATTATCAATTGAGTTGAATTTTATAAACAATCTAACTCAATTGATCTAAAACAATATTTTTTAATAAGTGGAATATAATCCATTTTTATTTATAATTAAGTTAAGGATAGAGTAATTTTTAATGACTGCACTCTTAAATAAAGGATTTGCATCTCATGTAGTCACAATTGTACATTAAGCATATTGAAAATCATTCGACGTTGATCAAATAAAAAGTTGCATTATTTTTACATCGTTTGATTTTGATCAATTGTAAAATGAATGGGATCAGATGGCACGTAGTCAAAATTGCATGGAGTAAACCAGAGAGTTCAAATTTTCAAGAAACTTAATTTTAATAATAATAATAATAATAATAATAATAATAATAATAATAATAATAATAATAATAATAATTGATTTAAAAAGTGATGAAAGATGTTAATAAATCACCGTGAATCCCTGAATATGCATGCATTAAAAATGAATGATGACCTTCGAAATCATATGTTGTAATAATGCAATGCAAGTGACACCGAGTTTGTAGGTGACCATGCAAACGACCTTAACAAACTGGTGTCAATGCAACAAAGCTTTCACCTTTCTCATTCCCCACAAACCCAAATCCCTCATTCTACTCTCTCTTCCATTCTCATCTCTCTCATTTCAACCCTCACAACACACCATTGCCACCATCGTCCACACTCTCTGTGACTCCAACCGTTTCTCCGAAGCTCACCAACGTTTCTCCCTCTTCCTCTCCTCCGGTTCAATCCCCGATCACCGAACCTGTAACGTCCTCCTCGCACGGTTACTCCGTTCCAAAACCCCACTCCAAACCTGGTCTCTTTTTAAATCATTGATCCAAACCAAACCTGGTTTTGTTCCCTCTTTGGTTAACTACAACCGTTTGATGGATCAGTTTTGCTTGATTCATCGACCGTTTGATGCTCACCGGTTGTTTTTCGACATGAAGAATCGTGGGCATTGTCCCAATGTTGTTTCTTATACTACTTTGATTAATGGGTACTGCTCAGTTGGTGGAATAAGGGATGCAATGAAGGTGTTTGATGAAATGCTTGAATGTGGTTTAGGGCCAAATTCGATGACTTATAGTGTCTTGATTCGTGGATTTCTTCGGGAAAGGGATTTGGAAGGTGTTAGAGAGTTGATGTGCAAGTTGTGGGAGAGAATGAAAGTGGAAGTTGAATTGGGTGTGAAGGTTGCTGCTTTTGCAAATTTGGTTGATTCTTTGTGTAAAGAAGGGTTTTTCAATGAAGTTTTTGAGATTGCAGAAGAGATGCCATGTGGAAGTAGTTTGTCTGAGGAGGTTGTTTATGGCCAGATGATTGATTCATTCTGCAAAGTTGGAAGGTATCATGGAGCAGCTAGGATTGTTTATTTGATGAGGAGGAGAGGGTTTGTTCCAAGTGATGTGTCATATAGTTATATAATACATGGACTTAGCAAGGATGGTGATTGTATGAGGGGTTATCAGTTGTTAGAGGAAGGAGCTGAATTTGGATTCTCGCTGTGTGAGCATACTTATAAGGTATTGGTGGAAGCTCTTTGTCGTGTATTGGATGTGGACAAGGCAAGGGAAGTTCTGAAACTCATGTTGTGTAAGGAAGGTGTTGACAAGACTAGGATTTACAACATCTACTTGAGAGCTCTTTGTCTTGTAAACAATCCAACAGAGCTTTTAAATGTGCTTGTGTTTATGCTTGAGAGCCATTGTAAAGCTGATGTTATTACCCTCAACACAGTTATCAATGGGTTTTGCAAGATGGGGAGGGTTGATGAAGCTTTAACAGTATTGGATGACATGTTGATGGGTAAATTTTGTGCACCTGATGTTGTGACATTCACTACATTGATTTTTGGTCTATTGGATGCCGAGAAAGTCTATGAAGCTCTTGATCTGTTCAATCGGGTGATGCCTCAAAATGGTTTGAAGCCTGGTGTTATAACATATAACACTCTTATCAGAGGTCTATACAAACTAAAGAGACCGAACGATGCACTCAAGGTTTTTAATAACATGGCGAGCGATAGCATTACTCCAGATAGTACCACTTATACGGTTATAGTAGAAGGTTTATGTGAATGTGATCAAATAGAAGAGGCAAAGAGTTTTTGGCAGAGTGTTATATGGCCTTCAGGGATCCATGATAATTTTGTTTATGCAACCATTCTGAAAGGGCTATGTGGCTCTGGCAAATTTAACGAGGCTTGTCATTTCTTGTATGAATTGGTAGATTCTGGAGTCACTCCAAATATATATAGCTATAATATTCTGATCAACTGTGCTTACAATCTAGGTTTGAAAAGTGAGGCTTACCAAATCGTTAGAGAGATGAATAGGAATGGAGTGGCACCTGATTGTGTGACATGGAGGATTCTTCACAAGTTACAAAGCAAAGTGAGGAAGCACTCCAAATCTGAAGATCCAACAATTTATGAGGGTGATGAAATGGATAATAAAGCAATTCAGGATATAAGGAAATGGAATTCTGTTTATACTTCAAGTGGTAAACCTTTGGATTTTACCAGATAACAATGAAGCTTGGCTATTATTATTAATGTATGTTATGATAAAATGGGACATTAGGAACAGAGTTGAAAGAGAGTAAGTTTGAGATAAATTTTGTTGAAGATTATGAAGCTACTGGTGGGAGTGCTGTGATGTTGTGCTGAAAGGAAAATTTCAATGTGTTTTATACAGAATGGGCAGTGCATGTATCAGCGACTAGTTTACTGATAAAAGTTCATAGACTCTCCAACTATGAAACCATGAGATGAAATCTTCTACACCAAGTTCAATCCAGCAATCAGTTTGTGATGACTAGCTAAACAGTCTAATAAAAGTTCGTACATTCTCCAACTGTGAAACCATGAGATGAAATCTTCTACACCAAGTTCAATCCAGCAATCCGTTTGTGATAACTAGCTAAATTTGTCGTGTCTGATTGAAACTGCGGTAAGAAGCCAAATTCTTGCGTTTGAATGCATTGCTACTGCAGAAGCTATCTCTAGTTGCTTCATATTAGCTTGATGGTGAGGGTGGAAATGTTACATTCATTCAACTGTCACGACTCACAATAATGTAGAAATAAATCAAAAGGAAAAAGAAACTAGAACTCCTAAACTCCATGAATTGCATCCCCCTAGTATCAGCTTGAAAGGGGCAGCTTAGTCCATGAGTAGGAGTCTCAAAAGTCTTGAAATTATCTTTTTTTATTGCGCATAATATGGCCAAGCAATCTGCACAAGTATTGCCCTCTCTTCGTGTATGAGCCAACTTTACTGTCTAATCTCGACCTAACATGTCCTGGATGCTTTGAATTATGGCAGCTTAACAATACATAGTCTGGTCAGGACTTGAAAACATAAAAGATATAAACTTTTTTTTGTCATAACAATTATGATTTGTCCATGAGTAGTATGAGTTCCTAAAAATGAAGTAACTATAATCAAGTTTTCATGTCATATCACTTGCTTGAAAAGCTTTTTAGATTGTGAATATTGCACTCAACTCAGCTTTAAAACCAAATTTTCCTTCCTATTTTTTTATTGTGAACATTCTTCAGTTCAACATTGGCACATGTAAAATTTTCCTTCCGGTTTTTGATTGTGAACAATTTTCACTCCAACAATGGCACATGCAAAATCTTCCACAGTTTCATTAGTTCGCCTTTAATCTCTTGAACCAAATCTGGGTTTTGCCTCGCCCTTACCTTTTTGTCTTACCGAGTATTAGATTTTCCTCAGGAATCATATGAACATTCTTAAGTGTTAAATATGATGCAGAAGAGATAACTAGTGCTATTGAACAAAATAAATGAAAACAATTGAAAAACATGAACACCGATTACATCCTGTTAAAATCATTTTCCAACCTGATAAAAGTTAAGACATATTTGTTCATGTTTGGTTTTTTCCACTCACATTCTCCCTTTCCACCATTGAGGTCAGTGTTCCTCTCCTTCTCCACTGCGCTCTCCTCTCCCCCTCTCTACCGTGCTTTCCTCTCCCTCTCCACCGATGCTCTCCTCTCCATCCCCTTTTCCACTACTACTCTCCAATCCCTCTCCACAATCACTTTTCCTGTCCACAGTCGCACTCTCTCCATTGTCGCTTCTCTAACATTTTCTCTTCTTTTCATATTTGCCTTAATTTCCTTTGGTTTTTTTTATTGTGTTGATGAAGTAATTTTTTGATGTCATCTAATTTTATGATTATTTTCTGTTGATTTTATGATCGTTGATGTTGGGTTAATTTTATGATTGTTAATGTTAGGTGGATTTCCTCTTTTCATATTTTCTTAGATATTTTCTCATTGTTAAAGTTATGATTGTTTTTCTGATTGAGTTCATGTTGAAAAATTGAAAAAAAATAAACTTTAATTAATTTTTTTATTGTTTTCTTTGTTCATATTTGCCATTTTTTCTCTATCATCTTTGATGTTTGAGTTTTATGTTAATTATTTTTTATATAGTTACTGATAATAAACTTTGATTGATGTTTCAAAAAAATAATTAAACTTGATGGACAATAATTATTATTATTTTTCTTTGCCATCTATGTTATGTGTTATGATGTATTTATATTCTATTTTACGTTGATAAATAATAATAATAATAATAATAATAATAATAATAATAATAATAATAATAATAATAATAATAATAATAATAATAATAATACTTTTATATATAGGTAAATATGAATTTGAAAGAACAAAATGATGTGAT
>JBBPBR010000006.1:44621029-44633925 GCA_037974775.1 Cicer pinnatifidum
ATCTATGTTATGTGTTATGATGTATTTATATTCTATTTTACGTTGATAAATAATAATAATAATAATAATAATAATAATAATAATAATAATAATAATAATAATAATAATAATAATAATAATAATAATAATACTTTTATATATAGGTAAATATGAATTTGAAAGAACAAAATGATGTGATGTTGTATCTAATGTTAGAACAAATATTTTTAGATATGGTTGGATTTTGTTTAACAATTTTTATGATAGTGAGTCATTCTTCAATATGGTTTTATGAAAATCATAGTATTATAAATTAACTAATGGATAGAGAGGGATTAAAGGGAGACTTATAGAGAGTTTAATCCATCGTGATGATGTCACATGTGTTAATCAATTTCAGATGGGTATTAGATCATTTTGACATTTGTGTGTTCTCCTGCTTAATGAGGGTAGGTTGAAAGAAGATGGACTAGTAATTATTAAAGAACAAGTGGTTACACATATTGGTTCATCATTCTAAAAATTGTGTTATGAAGTTCTTATTTAAACAAACAAGACAAACAATTAGTAAATATTTTTTTCTTAGAGTACCTGATATTGTCCCAAAAGATTGTTTGGATGAAATATGGAAATGATTTAAGTTACATTTATAGAATAAACTTTATATCTTTGAATTTTTTCGTGTGTTCATTTGGATGAAACATTCACTAATTTATTTAGATATTTGTTTATAGCTAGAATTGCCTTAGAGCTCTAGATGAAACACATATCCAAGTTAACATGTCAACTATTGACAAACAAAGATATTGTAATAGAAAAATGATATAACAATGTCTTATGTACAAGTTCTAAGGATTTGAAATTTATTATAGAATAATAATATTATAAATTTTAATAGTGACAAAATAATAATAATTATATTTTTATTTGACAACTCTATTTTATTATTATCTTGTGGATGTTAAGTATACGATGAAGAATTTATCTCTCTGTATAGAGAGAGTGTCGTTATTATCAAAGTGAATGGAGTCATGAGCATACATCATCGGATAAGCAAGAGCTACTCTTTAACATGAGACATTCTATGGCAAGAAATGTGATAAAAAGAATTTTTGATGACTACAAATGTTATCCTTATGAATTGGTCTTTCTATCCAATCACGATTCAAATTCACATTATAAATCAAAATTCAAATCCGCATTACAAATCAAAATTCAAATTCGTATTAATGCTTGTTGTTTTTACACAATTTGATTCAAAAAGAAATGTTTACCGATCCAATGGAAGAACAATAAGACATATATATTGGAAGCACAACCACACAACGAAGATATTGTCCATGCCGCTTATGTTATCACGATTGAGACAACTTATGTGTGCCGCTTATGCCGCTTATGTTATTACTTGGAGGAAAAACTTAGCAACAGAAACATGGAATGAGTGTCTTGTTAATAGACATATGAATTGATTGTTTATTATTAGTTTAGTTATCAGTGATATTATTTGAGAACTTTTGCTAATTATATTGGAGTGAATGATTTTCTATTTTGGAAATTTTGCTCATTATGTTTGAACCTTGCATATTAGAACAAATGACTTTTTGATTTATTTTATACTTTTAAATCTTTTATCAGTTATATATTTTTCAATCCTATATGTGATTTTCTTTGTATTTTAGTGACGTTGTAATACTATATTATTTATAATTTGGTTGTACAATAGGAATGAAATGGAATTTGAGTTTAGCATTCAATCAAGTAACAAGAGGAAAAGGGATAGTAAAAAACTGTCTAAAAATGAGAATGCAACTCTTCTCGATATACTGATTGAAGCTGTGAACATTGGTCAAAGAGGTGATAATGAACATTTCAAAGCAAACACTTTAACTGCGACTGAGACAAAATTGGAGGAAAAGTTTTCAGGATGAAGAATTAAGGTGAAGCCACAGATTGAATCTGCAATGAAAAGGCTAAAATTAGTTTATGGAATAATTTATAATACTTGCTCCTAAATTAACTTATCTTAAATTATTTCATAAACTATATTTAGGCTCTTCACGGCAGATTCAATATGTGGTTTTACCTTAATTCCACATTCATGAAACTTTTTCTCCAATTTTGCCTCGGTGTTTGCTTTGAACGGTCTATAATCACCTCTTAAACCAATGTTCCCAACTTCAATCAATATATCAAGATGGACCTCATCCTCTTTTTTAGATTATTTTTTATAATATATCTTCCTCTTGTTATTTTATAATATAATTAGAAAAGGTTCTAAAATAATATCACTAATAATTAAATTAATAATAAACAATCATTTCGTATGTCAGTTGTGACACCCTAAATCCCAAAATAATATATATATAATAATTTATATCATATTCCTATAAAATTTGATTCAAATAAAATAAGTAAAATACAAATTAAAACCCTTATTCCCGGTATCACCTATCAGAGCGGGGTTCCTCCCAAACATGAACTTCAAGACTCATTAACCTGTAATAACTGCGATTTCGCAAACGCAGGGCCCAGCCAGTCAAACACAAACAACGAAGGAGGTGAGTTTTGAAATCATGTTAATAGTATAATATGAGTAAGAAGAACACGCAAACAATCATAATAGAACCGTATCATAATCACTTTACGATATATCAAAATATTTAATTAAATAGTATCATACTATAACATCAAAGTCACCCAAGTAAAATAATCATCTTATTATAATATGCATTAAATAATCTAATTAATATTACCTTTGAAACACATCAATCACAACAAAACAATCACAAGGAAATGCAATGCTATGCATGAGCTTAGACTCTACTTCACAATGTGGTACCATTCTAACTCTGAAGTACTTGGTTAGGAGGCCATGATACTATGCCACTACAAGAGTGGACGAACAATTCATGAATGGCCAAGTCCTCATAGATCCCCTCAACTCAACCCGAGACACATATACGCGACGGTCGGGGTACTCTTGTGTTGCACGGTAGCTCCCGGTCTTAGGGAATAACCCACTAATCTACTTAGGAATTCCCCACTAGGTGTACCCCCAAGGTCTATCAGTCTTACTTTACAGTTCGACTGTAGCCCTCCACGATCAGGCTCATTCAGTTGTACTTCCCCATAATCACTAGGCTTGTCAGGCCCTACCTATATGATGACAAAATAATCTTCACTTCACAGTTCACAATATTAATTTTCTGCCCTCGTTAGCTTAGACTACTCCCTTAAGAGCACCATATTTAAGAATCATCACTATCTCATCAAGTATGGGGTACTTCAATATTTTCATCGCAATTTTATAATATCATTGATCATAAATAATCATGATCATCGTATAAACTCATCACAATTTTATAATATCACTATCATCAATCAAAAATCATCATTATCATCACATAAGCATATATCAAACCATGCATCCATATTTTATTATCACATCACATAATTTCATCTAAGCAAACATGTACACATAATTTCATTCAACATCCAACATCACAATAATAACAAATATCAACTACCACACAAGTATCGAAAATTAAATCAATCAACACCTTATAAAAATTTCTATTTCACATTTTAACCTCACAATTCTCATATTTCAAATTAATCAATTTATCTCTCAAAGGGCTACTGCCGTACGTAGCAAGCCCCGGATGAATCGTTGGGAAATACGGTTTTCCCGTTCATCTCACAATATATTATACTCATGAATTCAAACGTTCTCTCACCCCTTACTTTATTTTGAAGCTTTCACACACGAATGCGATTCCACGAGCAAACAACCTTTGTTCATTGACTCTTTGTCCTTCAATCGATCTAACTCGATAGTTTATAAGTAAACGTTAAAAATAAATTAAGAGAAGATACTCTAAAAACTAAATTCGAAATTCGGTCAAGAAAAATTACCATAAATCAGAAACCCAATCAGTGGATAATATAGTCACTTTTCACACGGTCGTTTTGGCGTTGGTTTCACTCAAATCGGACTTACGGTTAAGGAGAACGGTGCAAAATAACGAATTCTACAAACGAAGAAGTCGGGTATTTTAGAGAGAAATTGGGGTTGTTAAAAATCTGGAAAATTATGTTTAATTGACAAGTTAAATGAATGAAATAACGTACTCAAATTTGGATGAGAACGGAGAAGCTTTTACGGAACAGTTATCGATCACCGGTGTAAAAAAACGATAGGTTTGTTGTTGTGTTTACTCTTTGGTTCTACGGCTTCCCATTCAACTCCCTTCCCTTTTCTTTGTTTTGTTTTATTTTAGTACAAATCAGGGTTCACAAGGTCTCTTTATTTATATTTTGGTTTTGGAAAGCGGCGGATGGAAAAAAGGTAGCAAAACCTAACAAACTTATCTAAATATTAGCAAAACCTAACAAACTCATCTAAATATTTGTAAAATTAGTTAAAGCCCATGCCTACCTTACATATATCAATCGGATTCTACAATTTAGCTTGTCCTATATATTTTAATGTATCATTATTATTTATTTATTTATTTATTTTAAAGAAACAATTATATGGATATTTATTTATTTTTTTTAATAATATGTTTAATTAGGTTTTATTCTTCTACATGGGTCTAACCCATAAAACACATTTTTATAATAACTATAATTATTACTATAATATTTCTCAAAATCAACCCATAAAAACACTATCATCTTTATAAAATAGTCAAAATGATAAAATGAATAAATATAACATCAAATTAATTAGCCATGAAATTTATCAACATATATTCTAAAATAATATTCTTCATCAAATTAATTATTTAAAATTCTATTTAATTAATAAAATTGTTTATTATAAAATTTGGGGTGTTACAATTCTCCCCTTGTTAAAGAATTTCGTCCTCGAAATTTTCGGTGAGTGAACTAATATCCAACTTATCATCCTCAAGATTCAAATTTAGTCTTTAACCATATTTAAGACATTCAATCTACCATTAAGCACATCATATAAAATTCAACTAACATAGCATGATAGACTAACATGACAAAATAAATCAATTAAACACACAACATTTATCATTCAATTATGAAATAAAATGTCTATCACATTTATCATTCAATTATGAAATAAAATATCATAGAGTTACTCACTATAATTTACATATAAAACATGACATATAGATTTTGTCAATAATAACGTAGTTAATTTAGTTTGGTTAAATGAAACACATTCCAAATATGTTGTCAATTTCAACTATTTCTTTCAAACCAAATATTACTAGTTTTTAATTCTTAAAATAAAGTCTAAATCATATCACGAAACATTTAACAAATTTAACTTAGACTTGACAAAGAGATTAAATTTTTAAAATATCAATGAACATATTTTTTTAATTATTTTAAAATAAAATTAAAAGATACTTCTAACAAAATAATGAGTTATCGTTGTCTCTTTTATTGACGATGAGTCATCGGGGTAGGTAGTCCCTTCTACTCATGTAGTCAACTACTTAAGGAACTATAACTGCACTCATTCAAATTCAAATATGAATAATTAAAAGTATCTTTAACGTGGTTCAGGAGTGCGAAGGCGGCGCCACAACTCCTACTCCTTACTTCAAGTTAAAAATTCAATTAATTACACCTTCACAATAATCTATTTATAATTTATTACTAGTTACAACAACAAAAGAAAGGCCACTGACATCAATATAGAACCAATAATTTGATTGAACAAATATAAAACTATTTCACATTTAGATGCTCTCGACTACTCTAACTCCATACACCAACTCCCAACAATTAGAACACTTGAAACAAAAACAATTTAATATTTACATAATCATATACACACTCAAATAATTAATTCAAAACTTAGCACCAAGATTTTACGTTCATCTCATAACTTAAACGATGATTCTAAAAATGAAACATATTCTCATCGATGTCTAACTGCTCCAAATTGATCACGATTAAATTTTCTTTTCAATTAATCATCACTTAAAAGTTACAACAAATGGAAGCATATGTAGATCTTTCAAGTAGAAGATAAGATAAATAATTATTTACTAGAAGATACAACACATTACCAAACAACTTTCAAGGTTACACATCATTCTAAAAATTGATTTCTTGACTTAAATTATTATTAAAAAAATATCACTAACCATTTAGCATCCAAAAAATATCATTGAGAATTCCAAATTTTCCTTTAAATTATTTTTCAATAATTAAAGTCTAAATAAAACAACTAAGATAAATCACGTTTCTAAATACAATACAAATAGAATAAATCACATTTATTTTTAAAATCTATAAAATTTCTAAAAATTCATTCCTACTTTAATCATCAATAACACATTTCTAAATAGTTAATCACTGTAAAAATTATTATTTTCAACTGATATTTTGAAATAAAATTTAAACTATATAGATGGATAGATAGGAAATTTTACAATTAATTAACACTTCTAAAATAGTTTCAATTTATTTTCTTATTTTATCATACTAAAAAAATTGTATGTTTATATACATTAAAGTTGTGCACATGACACAAAACATAAGACATATGATAATGATTATGAATTACATTAATTCATAAATCTACAAAATAGTAACCTCCTCTCACACTAACTACTCAACATGCTTATAGATACATTCCTCAGTTTCTATCAAGCCACCAATTGGTCCAAAACATAACACATCATCAATTTTAAAGATTTTGAAGTTTTGTTCTAATCTTAAAAATTGAGTCTTAAATAAAAATTGCAATTTTATAATTAATAAAAAAATTGATAAAATAAATTTTTAGTTTCTATACGCATACCAATTTACATGATGCACTCTACACATATCAATCTATATGATGCACTCTACACATACAAATCTAATGCATACCATTTTGTTATGTTAGTTCATATAACAAAAAAAAATCTACTTGTAAAATACATCAATTATAGAATCCAAAATTTAGATAATTTTTCAAAAAGAATTTCACTATTGAGAATATTTTTAAAAATTTTGTTCTCTTTTTTTTTTTTCTCTTTCTCAATTAGTAGACATTTTATCATTAATACTATTGTAAATCACTGAAGAGTTCTTAAACTCTAAAACTCTAACATCGAGTCACACTCTAATGAGTTCATAATATCATAATCAAGAAAATCAATCATTTCAAATAAATATCCCAACACCATCACGATACAATATTCACACTAGCCCCCTAAACCAAGATAACAACAACTCTTTTCAATTTTCTTAAACACAAGACAAAGTAAAACATAATGTAAATTTTAAGGTGTTTTAAACATTAAATAAAATCAGTAGCATAGAATTATTGTTATTTATAAATCAACAAAAATTGAACTCAATTTAATTTCTTTTTCTTTAAAATAATCAAGAGTAATTCAAACAAAAGTTAGTTTCATCATACAAAATAAATAAACTTTAACTCCTACAAAATGTCATTTTTTTTAACACAAACCAACATAAAATAAAAATAAGAATTTATTTTTTTTTGTCAAAATTAAAACTTTAAACGTATGAAACGTATTTCCTATCTAACTCAAAGTTTAGAACGAAACATTTTTTTTTCTCTAAATTGAGTTTCAACAGAATAATAATAATTTGTACCTAGTAAAAGTCAATACTTGAAGTTTTAAACATATAATCCATACGAAAATCAATGTTTCAATCAATTAGTTATTAGATCAAACACTTTAAACAAATACACATCAAAATTAAATATTTTAAATTGATTAAGGGTGAAATTCGAACTTTAAAACAACTAACTAGTGAGGTATGACATTTGATAACTAAAATTACCTGAATGAGATTAATAACTTGAAACATACAGCTGGTCAATCAAAACTATTACTTCCAACTATTCATATAAAACAAGATTGCAAAAATCATAGTTCAATAGACAAGCAATAAGAAACAAGTAACTAACATAATCTTGTCAACAATTAAAATTAACTCAAATCTTAACAAGTAATTTCCTGGTTTATTTACTCACTTAGGTAAGAATTTATGATCCATAACACAATCAGAGTAAGCAAATAATAAACAGTTAATTAGTAATCTCGAAAATATGTATAATAATACAAAAGCACATAACCCTTAACACAATTATATAACGCGAAGACATCATAGTGAAAATAATTACTACACAAGAAAAAACAATTGACACGACTGACATTTGACTAACACTGAATCGACATTCGACCCACTCGGCCTGATTGGACAGACCAGCTCTGATACCACTAATGTGACACCCTAAATCCCAAAATAATATATATATAATAATTTATATCATATTCCTATAAAATTTGATTCAAATAAAATAAGTAAAATACAAATTAAAATCCTTATTCCCGGTATCACCTATCAGAGCGGGGTTCCTCCCAAACATGAACTTCAAGACTCATTAACCTGTAATAACTGCGATTTCGCAAACGCAGGGCCCAGCCAGTCAAACACAAACAACGAAGGAGGTGAGTTTTGAAATCATGTTAATAGTATAATATGAGTAAGAAGAACACGCAAACAATCATAATAGAACCGTATCATAATCACTTTACGATATATCAAAATATTTAATTAAATAGTATCATACTATAACATCAAAGTCACCCAAGTAAAATAATCATCTTATTATAATATGCATTAAATAATCTAATTAATATTACCTTTGAAACACATCAATCACAACAAAACAATCACAAGGAAATGCAATGCTATGCATGAGCTTAGACTCTACTTCACAATGTGGTACCATTCTAACTCTGAAGTACTTGGTTAGGAGGCCATGATACTATGCCACTACAAGAGTGGACGGACAATTCATGAATGGCCAAGTCCTCATAGATCCCCTCAACTCAACCCGAGACACATATACGCGACGGTCGGGGTACTCTTGTGTTGCACGGTAGCTCCCGGCCTTAGGGAATAACCCACTAATCTACTTAGGAATTCCCCACTAGGTGTACCCCCAAGGTCTATCAGTCTTACTTTACAGTTCGACTGTAGCCCTCCACGATCAGGCTCATTCAGTTGTACTTCCCCATAATCACTAGGCTTGTCAGGCCCTACCTATATGATGACAAAATAATCTTCACTTCACAGTTCACAATATTAATTTTCTGCCCTCGTTAGCTTAGACTACTCCCTTAAGAGCACCATATTTAAGAATCATCACTATCTCATCAAGTATGGGGTACTTCAATATTTTCATCGCAATTTTATAATATCATTGATCATAAATAATCATGATCATCGTATAAACTCATCACAATTTTATAATATCACTATCATCAATCAAAAATCATCATTATCATCACATAAGCATATATCAAACCATGCATCCATATTTTATTATCACATCACATAATTTCATCTAAGCAAACATGTACACATAATTTCATTCAACATCCAACATCACAATAATAACAAATATCAACTACCACACAAGTATCGAAAATTAAATCAATCAACACCTTATAAAAATTTCTATTTCACATTTTAACCTCACAATTCTCATATTTCAAATTAATCAATTTATCTCTCAAAGGGCTACTGCCGTACGTAGCAAGCCCCGGATGAATCGTTGGGAAATACGGTTTTCCCGTTCATCTCACAATATATTATACTCATGAATTCAAACGTTCTCTCACCCCTTACTTTATTTTGAAGCTTTCACACACGAATGCGATTCCACGAGCAAACAACCTTTGTTCATTGACTCTTTGTCCTTCAATCGATCTAACTCGATAGTTTATAAGTAAACGTTAAAAATAAATTAAGAGAAGATACTCTAAAAACTAAATTCTAAATTCGGTCAAGAAAAATTACCATAAATCAGAAACCCAATCAGTGGATAATATAGTCACTTTTCACACGGTCGTTTTGGCGTTGGTTTCACTCAAATCGGACTTACGGTTAAGGAGAACGGTGCAAAATAACGAATTCTACAAACGAAGAAGTCGGGTATTTTAGAGAGAAATTGGGGTTGTTAAAAATCTGGAAAATTATGTTTAATTGACAAGTTAAATGAATGAAATAACGTACTCAAATTTGGATGAGAACGGAGAAGCTTTTACGGAACAGTTATCGATCACCGGTGTAAAAAAACGATAGGTTTGTTGTTGTGTTTACTCTTTGGTTCTACGGCTTCCCATTCAACTCCCTTCCCTTTTCTTTGTTTTGTTTTATTTTAGTACAAATCAGGGTTCACAAGGTCTCTTTATTTATATTTTGGTTTTGGAAAGCGGCGGATGGAAAAAAGGTAGCAAAACCTAACAAACTTATCTAAATATTAGCAAAACCTAACAAACTCATCTAAATATTTGTAAAATTAGTTAAAGCCCATGCCTACCTTACATATATCAATCGGATTCTACAATTTAGCTTGTCCTATATATTTTAATGTATCATTATTATTTATTTATTTATTTATTTTAAAGAAACAATTATATGGATATTTATTTATTTTTTTTAATAATATGTTTAATTAGGTTTTATTCTTCTACATGGGTCTAACCCATAAAACACATTTTTATAATAACTATAATTATTACTATAATATTTCTCAAAATCAACCCATAAAAACACTATCATCTTTATAAAATAGTCAAAATGATAAAATGAATAAATATAACATCAAATTAATTAGCCATGAAATTTATCAACATATATTCTAAAATAATATTCTTCATCAAATTAATTATTTAAAATTCTATTTAATTAATAAAATTGTTTATTATAAAATTTGGGGTGTTACAATTCTCCCCTTGTTAAAGAATTTCGTCCTCGAAATTTTCGGTGAGTGAACTAATATCCAACTTATCATCCTCAAGATTCAAATTTAGTCTTTAACCATATTTAAGACATTCAATCTACCATTAAGCACATCATATAAAATTCAACTAACATAGCATGATAGACTAACATGACAAAATAAATCAATTAAACACACAACATTTATCATTCAATTATGAAATAAAATGTCTATCACATTTATCATTCAATTATGAAATAAAATATCATAGAGTTACTCACTATAATTTACATATAAAACATAACATATAGATTTTGTCAATAATAACGTAGTTAATTTAGTTTGGTTAAATGAAACACATTCCAAGTATGTTGTCAATTTCAACTATTTCTTTCAAACCAAATATTACTAGTTTTTAATTCTTAAAATAAAGTCTAAATCATATCACGAAACATTTAACAAATTTAACTTAGACTTGACAAAGAGATTAAATTTTTAAAATATCAATGAACATATTTTTTTAATTATTTTAAAATAAAATTAAAAGATACTTCTAACAAAATAATGAGTTATCGTTGTCTCTTTTATTGACGATGAGTCATCGGGGTAGGTAGTCCCTTCTACTCATGTAGTCAACTACTTAAGGAACTATAACTGCACTCATTCAAATTCAAATATGAATAATTAAAAGTATCTTTAACGTGGTTCAGGAGTGCGAAGGCGGCGCCACAACTCCTACTCCTTACTTCAAGTTAAAAATTCAATTAATTACACCTTCACAATAATCTATTTATAATTTATTACTAGTTACAACAACAAAAGAAAGGCCACTGACATCAATATAGAACCAATAATTTGATTGAACAAATATAAAACTATTTCACATTTAGATGCTCTCGACTACTCTAACTCCATACACCAACTCCCAACAATTAGAACACTTGAAACAAAAACAATTTAATATTTACATAATCATATACACACTCAAATAATTAATTCAAAACTTAGCACCAAGATTTTACGTTCATCTCATAACTTAAACGATGATTCTAAAAATGAAACATATTCTCATCGATGTCTAACTGCTCCAAATTGATCACGATTAAATTTTCTTTTCAATTAATCATCACTTAAAAGTTACAACAAATGGAAGCATATGTAGATCTTTCAAGTAGAAGATAAGATAAATAATTATTTACTAGAAGATACAACACATTACCAAACAACTTTCAAGGTTACACATCATTCTAAAAATTGATTTCTTGACTTAAATTATTATTAAAAAAATATCACTAACCATTTAGCATCCAAAAAATATCCTTGAGAATTCCAAATTTTCCTTTAAATTATTTTTCAATAATTAAAGTCTAAATAAAACAACTAAGATAAATCACGTTTCTAAATACAATACAAATAGAATAAATCACATTTATTTTTAAAATCTATAAAATTTCTAAAAATTCATTCCTACTTTAATCATCAATAACACATTTCTAAATAGTTAATCACTGTAAAAATTATTATTTTCAACTTATATTTTGAAATAAAATTTAAACTATTTAGATGGATAGATAGGAAATTTTATAATTAATTAACACTTCTAAAATAGTTCAAATTTATTTTCTTATTTTATCAAACAAAAAAAATTGTATGTTTATATACATAAAAGTAGTGCACATGACACAAAACATAAGACATGTGATAATGATTATGAATTACATTAATTCATAAATCTACAAAATAGTAACCTCCTCTCACACTAACTACTCAACATGATTATAGATACATCCCTCAGTTTCTATCAAGCCACCAAATTGGTCCAAAACATAACACATTATCAATTTTAAAGATTTTGAAGTTTTGTTCTAATCTTAAAAATTGAGTCTTAAATAAAAATTGCAATTTTATAATTAAAAAAAAATTGATAAAATAAATTTTTAGTTTCTATACACGTACCAATTTACATGATGCACTCTACACATATCAATCTACATGATGCACTCTACACATACAAATCTAATGCATACCATTTTGTTATGTTAATTCATATAACCAAAAAAAAAATCTACTTGTAAAATACATCAATTATAGAATACAAAATTTAGATAATTTTTCAAAAAGAATTTCACTATTGAGAATATTTTTAAAAATTTTGTTCTCTTTTTTTTTT
>JBBPBR010000006.1:44655796-44684759 GCA_037974775.1 Cicer pinnatifidum
ATATATATCAAAATTAATGCGGTTGAATAAATGTGAAAAACAAACAAGCTAATGCATATTCAATTTAAACACTTGAAAAAAATATTTACATTACATTTGTCACTTTTTAATCATATTAACGAGATCAAATCCGCAATATGTAGAATTTTAGAATTGTCTTTTTAACACTAGACAAAATCAAGCATCAAGGACGTTGGTAAAATTATGAAGGTTAATGTAAATAATTCATTTCTTAATCAAATTTTAATGTTTTTAAAATTAAAATATATAAATATTTTTTACATTTAATATTGTTTCAATACTATGAAATCAATTGAAAAATAAATATCACACGATATCAATGATATTAATTTAGTGATGTTAAGTTAGAATTTAGAAAATTATCTTTAAATTTCATATTTAAAATCATTTTAGGCCTCCACATGTGTTGGGTCCTACACTAATGCATCACTTGATTTTCTATTTATCTCTCTTTTTATCACATCATTAATCTATCATTTTTAGTGCATTAGTGTCTTTATACTTTCTCCACCATCAATTTTGGTTCTTTTAGACTTAGACACATATTAAAAAATAATAATTTTAGATTGATTTAGTTATTTTTATTATTTATTTATTAAGTAAAACCAAAATTCATTAAATGCATATTTTTGGAATTTTAAGGGCATAAAAAGAAAAATATCATTAATTACATCTTATTTTTCTAAGGAAAAATAAAATAAAATTGTAATACAAAAATAAAATATATAAAAGACCAAAGATTGAAAAATAATAAATATTTATCTCTAAAGGTAAATACATTAAAGGTATATTTGATGCGCATGATAAAAATATAGAGAAGATGTGATCTAAAGTTGAATAAAACTATAATATAATAGTGACAAGATAAATATTATCTTATCATTTGATTGATACACATAAGATAAAAATATTTTATTTTGTCATATATTTGATATATATTTCATCATAAAATAATATAATATACAATACATTTTTTAACTTAAATATTAATATTTTATTTTTAAGTTTAATATTAAATTCTATTAATTATTTTATATTTAATTAACATGTTTAAATTTCAAAATGCATTATTTTATACAAATTTTATTTTTTATAATTATTTTATACAAATTAAACAAGAATAAAATAACATTTAAAAAAAATTGGGTGTGGGAGTTAAAATGGAGGGGTGCAGCTTACAAAACGTAAAAGATATATATCCCTCTTTTTAACTCTTATTTACCTTAATTGCCCTATTTCAAACTCTAATTCTGTCTACTACTTTTTCTTTCCGCAATTCTGATTTTGTGTTCAGCTTGTCCTCTCCATGTGAGTCCCTTGCAAGAAACGCCATTATTTGCTTCTTGTTCTGTTCTAACTCATTCATCCGCCATATTACTCACTTCTTGACTTTGTTTTCTAGTTCTTGATTGCCAAATGTGATCACCGTCATCATCATTATGCCATCGCCATCATCCATCATCACCGTCCTTCCACCTTCCAGCACCGTTTTCCGGCAACTCGGCCGACACCGTCCTTCCTTCTTTTTAGTTCTGGTTCTTTTCTATTCATCCTTACCATCTTTTTTCTCTTATTTATTCTTTTTCTATGTTGTTTCAATGGATGTTTTGGTTCTTATTTTGAACATTTTAGTTTTCTTTTGATTGTTTTTTGGTGTGTTGTTTCGTTGAATTATTGTTCTTCTATTTTGTTGATTTTTTTCAAACATCGTTCTATTTTCTGAAGGAGGAGAAGGGATTTTTTTCTCAAAAATTGTCTTTATTTTTTTCTCTTATTTGATATTGATTTTGTTCTCTTATTTGAAATCGTGACTTGCAAATGATTATTTTTTAAAGAATCTTGATTATAATGTTTTTGCAAGAAAAAATATAATAATTACGAGGTTTTAATTTTATAGTTCGCCCAGGAAACTGTACATTTCTTCTAGTAGAGAGATTATCTCCAACCATCTCATTGTAACCTTTGATGCAATGCAAATTATAATCTTGTAGGAAATAGCTCCAATTATGTAGTAGGGCTATATTTGTCATTGTTTGTATACCTTGAAAAATATAAATTACAGAACTAGTTTTTTTTGATTTATGGACGAGTGCATTCTCTTTTTGCCCTCTGTGGGAGTTGATCAAACCTTTCCCCCTAATATATGGTTCATTATGCACAAACACTTGGAAGAAGGATATTAACCCAAGAATATTGAAGATGCAATAAATGATGGGGCACCAGGAAAATTAAGGGTCATATCTGTACATGAGGTAATATCCTTTTAAATAATATATGCAATGTGAAGCTAATGTTGAAACAATTATCAGTTGCCATAACTACAAAGTAAAAGAAAAAATGGTTTACTTGTCTTACATTTATAAATGCGATAACAATAATAAATGTGAAATATTGTAGGTATCACTTGCCTTTCATCCGAACTTCTCTGCTAAATGGAGGCGTTACCTTTATATTTTCCCACTCACTGATGAAGGGGATAAGGACCAAAGCGGTGGCAATGAGGAGTCTTGCGAAAGATTTATATATAATGAAATTTGCGATTCTGTCAGCAAGGATTTTGCATCCTTTTCTTATTTCTTTCTCAAATGAAAACTAAATCCTCCACAAACTTACTAGATCAATTAGTGGTGAGTGCTTGCTGCTATTTGTTAACGTGTACAACTATTTTGCGTAATTTTTTTCATTATGTTAATAACATAATAATATATGGTTTTATAGTATCCGGGAGATGCGGTTCTTGACCTGTCTACCATGACAAACCAGACCATTAAGCTTGGAGGCAGTTTCGGGAGGCGTAATACATGAATGAAAGTAGATGAAATACTTTGCTATGTGATGCTGTTCTCAACTTTGTTTCTGATATTTTGTTTTTGTTTTTCGTGGGGTTGAATGCAGATAGCTATGGCCATTGCAAGGGAAGTGGCAGCTGTAACCCGCCTTGGCATTGAGGTGACTATAGTGTACTCCTTTTCTACTAATACCTTTCTGTTTTGTTCATTGTATCTTGTATTATATGCTGCACTCTCTAGCTGTTTCAGATTCCGTGGCTTATTTGAATATGTGAAATTTGTTGTAGTTTTGGGGAATTATTATTGTTGATGTGTTGTGCAATATAATCTTTTGAGGAAGTTCTGCATTTACCTATTCTCGGGGGAGTTTTATTATATTTACATGATAGACCATTTGTCTTGAAACTATTCAATGCTTTATACTGGTTTGAAATGATTAGGTTGATGTTTCAGGTTGCACTAGTTGTTGGTGGGGGAAATATCTTCCGTGGAGCCACCTGGGCGGGATGTAGTGGTCTTGAACGCTCATCTGCTGATTATATTAGGTGATTGATTCCCTTCATCTCTCTTAACCAAGAATACCTTTGATCTTCTGTCAAAACTTTTTGCATGTATGCAGAATTCTGTCTGAATTTTATCCAGTGCTCTATATTCACATTTCATATCCAAATATCCTGTCACTCCTCAAAATTTGTAATACCATATTAATAGTATTTCCTGCACTCCTGCTTTTGTAGTAATTGTGTTTGATTTATCCTCTAGGATGTTGGCAGCACTTAGATGTGCAGAAAGTGAGTTAGTTTTTTGTTGCTACGATTCTATCTGTTATCAGTGATGGCTTAGTTCATATTGTTTTCATTATCACATCTTGATAAAGGATGTATATTTCCAAAACTCAATTTGTAAATTGCAAATCCAATTCCATTAATTTATATATTTTTACTAAGTTTATTAATTAATTCTGTATTACAAAGGGAAATTTACTGCTGTTTACTTACTTTTGTTCCATCATTTACTCAGTTAATGCAGAGGTTGTACTCAAAGCTACAAATGTTGATGGAGTGTATGAAGATGACCCAAAGCGTAATCCTCAAGCGCAATCCTCAAGCGCGCCTTCTTGACACACTAACCTATCAGGAGGTAACTTCAAAAGATCTGTCAGTGATGGACATGACTGCCATAACTTTATGCCAGGAAAATAATATTCCAGGTAAGTCAAGCCAACAAACATTTATATGAGGATTTATTTGTTGTATTTTTTATTTATTAAAATTTAACTCATTGGTAGTTTGGTAGTTATTAGATTTATTGTCCTGATAAACTGTCTCTGTCTTTCCCTTGTGGAACAGTTGTTGTCTTCAATCTAAACAAATCAGGTAACATAGAGAAAGCCATTAAAGGTGAGTGAGTTGGCACTTTGATTGGGGCAACGTGGAATTCCACCGTTTCAACAACGTGAAAATATTTGAAGTCCAATTACAAGTGATTCTTTCTCGTGGTTTTCTTATACAATCTTTAAGCTGAGGATGCCAAAAAAGGGGAGGTGCATTACTTTGCAGTTGGTAGTTTTGATGTACTTTAAGGACACAATTTTGAGATAAAATCTGTAAATATAACTAGGTATATTATTGTTTGATTTGCCCTCCACGTGGTTTGGCCTAATTTTATCTTGCCATCTTGTGTGGTTTGAAAAAGAAAAAGGACTTTTTGACTTCTCAACCTTGCTCCATTAGCACACAATTCATGTATTTTATTCATTGTACTATCATATCAATACATCTTTCAATCTAAACAAAAATTAACAATGTTTTTGAAACGTAATTCATTGTAGGGGTGATGTTTATCACCCAATTTTCAATGTCATCTAGAACACTTTGAACGAAAAAGCTTTATTTTGGAAATAAATCAGAAAAAACTAATAAAATATTAGAAGTGAAGGAATGAAGCAATCATATTTGCATTTTTCATTCCTTTGAATGTGTCACTAACGTGCTTACCCGCACTAGTTTACCATTTTTGTTTTCCTTCCCTTCTCTTTTCTTTTTAGAGACAATCAATTGTTGTTTATGTACTTACAGATTTCAATCGGTAAATATTGAAAGTCACGATTTATCAAAATAATAATAATAAAAAAGTCACAAAGTGTATCTAGTTATTAAGAAAAGAGTAATTTGATTCGGTAAAGAATTATGAAAAAATTTGTAAAAAAAATAGTTTAAATGATGTTTAATATTGATATTTTGTTCATATATAGTTGCAAATAAGTCAACCATAAATTTATCTAGTAGAGAGATTATCTCCAACCATCTCATTGTAACCTTTGATGCAATGCAAATTATAATCTTGTAGGAAATAGCTCCAATTATGTAGTAGGGCTATATTTGTCATTGTTTGTATACCTTGAAAAATATAAATTACAGAACTAGTTTTTTTGGATTTATGGACGAGTGCATTCACTTTTTGCCCTCTGTGGGAGTTGATCAAACCTTTCCCCTTAATATATGGTTCATTATGCACATACACTTGGAAGAAGGATATTAACCCAAGAGATATTGAAGATGCAATAAATGATGGGGCACCAGGAAAATTAAGGGTCATATTTGTACATGAGGTAATATCCTTTTAAATAATATATGCATGTGAAGCTAATGTTGAAACAATTATCAGTTGCCTGCCATAAATACAAAGTAAAAGAAAAAATGGTTTACTTGTCTTACATTTATAAATGCGATAACAATAATAAATGTGAAATATTGTAGGTATCACTTACCTTTATATTTTCCCACTCACTGATGAAGGGGATAAGGACCAAAGCGGTGGCAATGAGGAGTCTTGCGAAAGATTTATATATAATGAAATTTGTGATTCTGTCAGCAAGGATTTTGCATCCTTTTCTTATTTCTTTCTCAAATGGAAACTAAATCCTCCACAAACTTACTAGATCAATTTGTGGTGAGTGCTTGCTGCTATTTGTTAACGTGTACAACTATTTTGCATAATTTTTTCATTATGTTAATAACATAATAATGTATGGTTTTATAGTATCCTGGAGATGCGGTTCTTGACCTGTCTACCATGACAAACCAGACCATTAAGCTTGGAGGCAGTTTAGTCAGGTACCTCTCCACTTTCACAAAATTACAACACTCATTCATTATTATTAGGACCACCTATGCTGGATAAAAATCAATTGATAATTTCCCTCTGAGATATGCTGTTTGAAATTTGAAAACTTATGATTGCACTAGTCAAGTGTCTCACTCTTTTTTCTGTTCAACATTAGTGCAATATATATTAGAAGCACACACGACACTCATTTTTATCAATGCCTTTTATTTATTTGATGCCATGTTTAGTTTGACACCGGACCCCGACAATCATGCTAGATAACAATCAATTGATAATTTCCCTCTGAGCTATGCTGTTTGAAATTTGTAACCTTATGATTGCACTAGTCTTTTTTATTTGAATTTCTTCTTCTTTACTATAGATTTTTAGACTTGGGATTTGAAAACTTGTTTGTTTTTCATTAATTCACTTTCCACCTCTAGAACAGCAAACTTTGTGGAGCTAGCTATGGTAACTTCTATTCTTTGTGGGGGTTGTCTAGCTTAAGTAATTAAGTAAACATATTTCACTTAGAAATTATTAAGTGGTTTTTCTTCTTTTACTTAGGCATAAAGTGAGTGGAAACTCATCATTTCATTTACTCTAAAATTTCAACTTACTGAAATTATGATGTTTAGATCTTTTTAATTTCATTATGTGGAAATTTGCTGTATATAATATATATATACTGTATGGAACTTCAAATTTCAATTTTGTGTGAACCTAAGGTGTCTTGCTCTAAATCTCTTATTTCTTTATTCATCTCGATATTTGGCATCTTCTAAGCAAGAAGGAAATAGTAAAGGATTTTCTTGCATTTATTTCATTTTTGTAGTATATTAGTAACAGATTCTCATTTGTATAAATTTTGTTTAGGATGATGATGTGATTTATGTTATGAAGGCTGACAAGCTTAGGTTCTCCAAGCCTAATAAATACTGGGTTGAATGCTCTCAAAAGAGGGTGAGTATAGTAGTGTAAAGGATTTCTTTGACTGACGTGACAATGTTGATTTTTCAAAGTTACTGGTTCAATTCCATTATGGTTTTATAACATGTTTATTTGCTATTTGAATTGACTGCCAAATATCTATAATATATGCCTTACAATCAAGCATGTGTTTCTGTTATATGTATTCCTGAGATATTTTAATAGAATTGACTAATATGTTTCCGACCTACAACAAGAGGGCTAAAGTGGAAGTTGGTGGAAATAATATCCCAAAATCAATGCTTTCATTTTTCATTGTAATGTCATCTGTTAGTGTCAAAATTTGGTTGTCTTTTAAATTTGGAGACAATACCTATCATGTAATTTGTGTTGAACCTTTTACAATGTTTGCTTTCAATGTTTTTCTAACCTTATTGAATGAGGTGGTAAGTAACCATGAAATTAGGTTAGTGATGTGTGCGCTATTTTGCTTTTAAATTTTTACTCCTTAGCACACTCTGTACGTATTAGTATATGAGACTTAATTTCTTGCTTTTCAAGATGAATTGTAATTTGCATTCTGGAAGAGGCTTGTAATTATTTTTCTCTAGGCTCTGAGAAATGCTATCTTCTTTCCTTCCTTATTCTGATTATGCTGTTTTGTACAGTATTGCCTCATGCAGAGGATTCAGTTCTTGGAATAGTTGTTGACTCCAGATGAGATGTAAGAAACTTTATATTTTTAGTTTTTCTGTTCATTGAAGTTCTTTAGGTCTGCTCTACTTTCTTGCTGAATGCAATTTTTATAGGTTTTATAACTTGTTAGTTTTTATTGACTATATAAAGTTTATGGTAATGGTATCAATTGGGCGTAGTTTTAGGATTTCGATTTAGAAATTAGGGGTTCCATTTGGGATATTTTTATTTAGGGATTTATCCTAGGTTGGATTGTCTTATTCCAGGATAAAATAGGGTTATTTTATTTTGGTGTTCTATGATCAAGATACCATCAGTAAAACATTTTGTACCTTTTCTCATATAACCATACAATATCGAGATCTCTTTTCCTCGAAGTTTATGAAACCTGAGTCAAATGAGTACATTGCCCTAGAGGAGTGCCCAAGGCTTATAGTTCTAGATCATTATTTATCTACTTTGTTAAGTCCTTAATGTTGGCCAAGAAAAGTGAATTAGCCATTGCATGGTGATATTGGCCTTCTTCAAAATATAGTTTTTTCCTACACCAACACAAAGCACATGATGGTAATTTAGGGCGGTTGTATCTTAACATATAACAACAACCAAGCTTTATCCCGCTGGGTGGGGTCGGCTACATGGATCAAATGATGCTATAATGTTTCTTAACGAATAACATGTAACTAAAAAATTACTACAAATTACAAAATGAGTGAATTTCTTGGTTCCGTTCAACTCTTGTACTTTCTATTTCCTTGAAAGTAATTGAATTTTTTTCTTAGCTTTGAGGTTTATTCTATTTTATTTAAAATTTCATTTTATATCTGTGCATAACTTTCTTGTGGATATAAAAGGACCTGGTTTAGCATTTCTACCAGTGCTTGCATTTGAAGGAGGAACCAGAAGAAATATATCTAAGTTTGAGGTGTGAATAAATTCTATATGTGTGCTATTTGGATAACTTATATTTGGTATCTCTCACGACTCATATTGCTAAACTGTGCAATAGTTCAATTTTAATTTCTTTATGTATCATTTTATCTTTTTTAGTGCATGTAGAGAACCTTCTTTTTATAAAATAGAGATCTGTTTGGTATAATTATTTCTCTTTGCGGTATCCTTTTCCACATTAACTAATGGCAACATCTTTTAGTTACTTGGCTTTATGAATTATGACATTCACAATTATCATGGTTGTTGAGGGATCTGGGACGACATTAATGAATTAAGAGTTCGTTATTGTGCACACGTAGTAGTTAAATGATATGGGGTTCATTTCATAATATAACCCTAGAGACCTAGACTATAAATATAAACTTACTTAACTAGATACATTATAGCAAGGACAATAAAATTGCGTCCAAACATTGGCACTAGTACCTTTGAGTAGTTATGTCCAAAACACAGATTTTGAGATCAGTTACATGACACGGTCTTGTTACTAATCTTTAAGTCAAGTCACTAGTCTGCTTGAGAAATCTTGCCTCTTGTGTCTATGTTAGAATAGATAGTAAAGAATTAAAAATATTATTGAGTAATGGTTCTTATATCGATGAATACAATGAACACAACTAGAAAACAAAATATGAAAACAATGAGTCCTCTGTTTCACAAAAAAAAGGAAAACAAGAATGACATTTACATATTCAATTTATAGGTATGGACCCGAACCTACATGTATGGACCCGAACCTGCAAGTCTGGTCCCGAACCTGCAGGTCTGGACCCGAACCTGCAGGTCTGGACCCGAACCTGCAGGTCTGGACCCGAACCTGCAGGTCTGGACCCGAACCTGCAGGTCTGGACCCGAACCTGCAGGTATGGATAGAGCCTGCAGGTATGGACCCGAGCCTGCAGGTATGGACCCGAGCCTGCAGGTCTGGACCCGAACCTGCAGGTCTGGACCCGAACCTGCAGGTCTGGTCCCGAACCTATAGGTCTGGACCCGAACCTGCAGGTATGGACCCGAACCTGCAGGTATGGACCCGAACCTGCAGGTATGGTCCCGAACCTGCAGGTATGGTCCGAACCTGCAGGTCTGGACCCGAGCCTGCAGGTATGGACCCGAGCCTGCAGGTATGGACCCGAGCCTGCAGGTATGGACCCGAACCTGCAGGTCTGGTCCCGAACCTACAGGTATGGACCCGAGCCTGCAGGTCGGGACCCGAACCTGCAGGTATGGACCCGAACCTTCAGGTATGGACCCGAACTTGCAGGTCTGGACCCGAACCTATAGGTCTGGACCCGAACCTGCAGGTTTGGACCCGAGCCTGCAGGTTTGGACCCGAACCTGCAGGTATGGACCCGAACCTGTAGGTCTGGACCCGAACCTGCAGGTCTGGACCCGAACCTGCAGGTCTGGACCCGAACCTGCAGGTCTGGACCCGAACCTGCAGGTCTGGACCCGAACCTGCAGGTCTGGACCCGAACCTGCAGGTCTGGACCCGAACCTGCATGTATCGAACCTGTAGGTATGGACCCGAACTTGCAGGTCTGGACCCGAACCTTCAGGTCTGGACCCGAGCCTGTAGGTCTAGACCCGAACCTGCAGGTCGGGACCCGAGCCTGCAGGTCGGGACCCGAGCCTGCAGGTCGGGACCCGAACCTGCAGGTCTGGACCCGAGCCTGCAGGTCTGGACCCGAACCTGCAGGTCTGGACCCGAGCCTGCAGGTCCGGACCCGAACCTACAGGTCTGGACCCGAACCTGCAGGTCTGGACCCTGCTGATCTGGAGCCGAGCCTGCTCCTCTGGTTGCTCTGGTGCCGAGCCTTACATTTCTCACCCTTGTTGGTCTGACCAACCAAATTGAACATACATGTCCCAAACACTTTCACTTTATGGAATTTGTGTTTTATATATAGGACGCTTTGGTATCAGACTTGGGGGGAATAAGTAAGACAAAAGCGTTTTATAACTATTTAAAATCTTGGAAGTTTATCTTGAAGAATAATAGTTTCTGGGTTGTAAGTTCCATGTTTAAGCCGACGTAAAGGCGTTTAAGGGCGGTTAATCCTTGAAAGTTTCTTCAAAATAAAAAGAAAAAATTTTAAATATGAATAATCTCTTTTGTAGAACTTCTTTCTCAACTCCTTCTACCCAAGACTTTCCAGAAAAAAGGGATCCCATCAATAGTGAAGAAATCACTATTGAAGACTTTCAAAAATCCATAAACAACTGGCAAATCCCAAAAATAAAAAAGGATGAGGTCTACGTATCTAATCTTTTCAAAAATCTCTTAAAAACCGATTATGTTATCAAAACAGAGGAACGTGATGTTACTCTTTCTAACCCTTTTGAAACAATAAATCTTCTTTCTTCAAAAGCTCTCAAAAAACACATTGACAGGAACTATAACTTCATACTTATAGGACTTGTTCAAGTAGGTATAAAACCTCTAACAAGGGAAGGATTAACCACTTCAATCCTATGTGTCCTACGGGATGCAAGGTTCTTGAACTTTCAAGATTCAATAATAAGTACAGTTGAATCTAGTCTATGTCAAGGACCAATTTGGTTTGGATGTTATCCAAATTTTTCTTTATCTTTAAACGATCCTAACATCACAAAATCTCTCATACTACAAATCAAAACTCATAATTACAAAATGTTAGCAGGATCTATTCCAGTAGCTATTATTTACAGAGTTCATTACAAAACAATGTTTTCAGCCTTCACGGCAACAAAAAATATTGAAAACAAAAAAGGCGAAACCCTATTTTTACAAACTGACCTAGCAAAAGCCAACACGGTTATCCCAAAAACCATCCTTTGGAAAGAAAGATATTGATCTTCCTGAAGAATGGATTCTAGAAGGAGCTGTTAGACCACAACCTCTTGAACAATCTAAACCAAACAACAACCTTAAAGAAGTCATACAATACAATGATGGTAGGGTAAAACTAAGTTTTTCAAGAACTTCTAGCGCCAGATTTTCTGATGCTAGTTCCTCCAGGCCACCTCCAATCACACAATTGCCTCAAAAACTTGAAAACTTTTCAAAACCACTTTTTTCATGTTCCAGCATACCAAGTGCTTCCGTTCAAAACGTTGACTACTCCACAAATATACCTCACCAAATTTACACAACACCTCAAAACACTAATGAGGAGCAACAAAACATTTCTCCACCAACTTCGCCATCTTTTTCTGCTATAACTGAAAATATTGTAAATGAACTCAATGTTATAGAAAAGGAATTTGAAGTTGATAAAACTATTCTCCATAACGATTTTTATGCTTCTAAAAATACAGAAAAAAGAACTTGGTTCTTCAAAAACTTTCTAAAACAAATACAAGATATTCAAAATGAATTTTACAAGTTCATTTTACAAAACAAGACTCATATTCTATTTTTTGAATGGTTTGAAATTTATGCTAAACAAAACCAAATTTCTTATCCTTTCAAACAAAACCTAGGTTCTATTAATCCCATAACAACCAGAAACAAAATTCAAGAATGGGATTTAGCAACTGGACAAAAAATCCAGTCTGAACACCCACCTCTGAGACAGATTATAATAACGCATCCATAAAAGCCAGTAGAAGCTGCCCCTTTCAAAATCCCAAGTGAAAATCCTGAAAAAGATATCCGAAATATCCTTCAACAAAATAATTTTACAAATGTCCATCTTAGCACAATAGCAAAACAATTAACTAAGATAGAAGAAAATCAACAAAATACCACTGTCTCTCCAATTGAGACAGTTGATCCAAAACTAAAAAACCCAGTTTTTAAACCATTCCAAATCTCAGAAACAAGCCAAAAACTGTTTAGGGAAGGCAGATCATAATTCACCCAAGCCTTACATGAACAACTCAGTAGGATAGAACATTCCTCTACCTCCACACCGTTGGTAGCCAAAGATACATTTGACAAAACGGTTACAACTTTACACCAAGTTTCTGAAGCCGAACAAGAACCACAAAACCTGTGTAAACTTCAGTGGCAAAACAGTCAACCTTTAGCCATGGTCACCGTACCAGACTTGGGTATTGAAAATAGACCCAATGATAGAACATTCCTCTACCTCCACACCGTTGGTAGCCAAAGATACATTTGACAAAACGGTTACAACTTTACACCAAGTTTCTGAAGCCGAACAAGAACCACAAAACCTGTGTAAACTTCAGTGGCAAAACAGTCAACCTTTAGCCATGGTCACCGCACCAGACTTGGGTATTGAAAATAGACCCAATGTCCTCTCTCAATCCAAATTCAATGCCATCACTGTCTATGAATGGAACATAGATGGCATGTCTGAATACAACATCTTAGGTCTCCTCCAGCAAATGACAATGGCATCAAATGCTTACAAAACCCAAGCCAACACACCCGACAAAGCCATAACTGAACTCCTAATAGCAGGATTCTCAGGCCAACTCAAAGGATGGTGGGATTACCATCTCACAACCCTTCAACACTTAGAAATTTTAAACGCAATCCAAACCACAGAGGAAGGAATTCCTATCCTCGACGAAATAGGAAACCCAATACCGGATGCAATTGCAACACTAATACACACAATTAGCTTGCACTTCATAGGTGATCCATCACACTTAAAAGATAAAAATGCTGAACTCCTATCCAACCTAAGATGTAAAAAACTTTCTGAGTTCCAATATTACAAAAACACTTTCCTAACTAGAGTCATGTTAAGGGAAGACTCAAACCAACCTTTCTGGAAGGAGAAATTTCTTGCAGGACTCCCAACTCTTTTAGGAGAAAAGGTTAGAAACAAAATCAAAGAAGTCTATGGGGTAAACCAAATCCCATATAACCATTTAACCTATGGGGAATTAGTTAGCTTCACTCAAAAGGAAGGTTTGAAAATCTGTCAAGATTTGAAACTCCAAAAACATCTAAAATGGTAAATGAAAAGAACTAGACAAGAATTAGGATCTTTTTGTAAACAGTTTGAAATACCCATGACCAATATTTCAAAAGACTGTGGAGGATCTTGTTTAAAACCATATAGAAAACCCCACACCAAACCAAGAAGACTAGAATTCTATAAAAAATCTAGACCCCAAAATTCTTACAACCAAAGGAAACCTAATTTTTATATGAAAAAACCTTTTCAAAAGAAATCCGAACCTCAAACGTCAAGACAAATAACTTGTTACAAGTGTGGCCAAACAGGACACATTTCAAGATATTGCAAGAGAAATAAAAAGCTCCATGAATTAAAAATCGATGAAGAAATAATTCAAAAAATAGAGGCAATACTTTTAGAAACCTCTGAAGAAGAAACTGCCACAGACTCTGAAATGGGTTCTTCAGAGAATAATAAACCTTTACAGTTTGACGAACTGGGGGCTTCCGACTCTCTTAGCGATTCCGAAGCAAGTACAAGATCCATTAATGTTTTAACAAGGGATCAAGAACTAATTCTTGATATTGTAAAACAGGTAGAAGATCCAAAACTTCAAAAGGAAATAATAGGAAAACTTTTAAATACTTTTGAATCAAAACAAGGCCAACCTCCTACATCCTCATCAAAATTACTTCCTAAGACCACTTATGACCTAACAAATATCTTAGGAAAAAGAGCAAAGTCACAAGCCCATGTCACAATTCAATCTCTTCAAGAAGAGATTAAAATCGTAAAACAAGAGTTAAAAACTCTTAAACAAAAAAAAGAAATTGATTCAAACATTCTTCAAAATCTCCTTTTTCAGGTACAAAATCAAATCTCTGACCATGAACAAGATGACGAAGAAAGAGAAAATGAAGAATATTCTAACAAAATTGAAAACTTAGAAGAAATCCCAGAAGATTTTTTATTCGTTTTAAGAACTATAACAACAAGAAAATATTTGATAAGAATCAATTTAGTTTTTTCTGAAGATTTCAAATTTGAAACAATTGCACTTTTTGATACTGGAGCAGATTTAAATTGCTTAAAAAGTAGCATTGTACCAAACAGATTTCTACAAAAATCTAATGAAAAACTTGTTGCGGCTAATAACTCCAACATGATTATAAAAAGTAAAACTGAAGCTACCATTAAAAATGGTAATGTTTCAATCAAAACTCCTTTTGTTTTGTTGGAAAATATTACTCATACTGTCATTTTAGGGACCCCTTTCATTAACATGATAACTCCCTACTCAGTCAACTATGACAACATTTCTTGCAAAACAAAAGAAGCCAAAATCATTTTCCCTTTTATTGAAAAACCCAGAACAAAGAATTTAAATCTTTTAAAAGCTTGTTTTGTTTACAAATCTCAATTAAATTGTTTAATTCAAGGAAAAGAAAAACATTTATATTTCTTAAAACAAGATGTTTCTTGTCTCAAAATCGAACAACAATTACAAAATAGCCTTGTAAAACAAAAAATTTTAGATCTCCAAAAGAGAATTGAAAACGAAATCTATTCAGATTAACCAAATGCTTTTTGGAATAGGAAACAACATATGGTAGACCTACCATATGAGAATGGCTTTTCCGATAAAAAAAATCCCAACGAAAGCTAGACCTATTCAAATGAATTACGAACTTGAAACACATTGCAAAGCAGAAATCCAAGACCTAGAACAAAAGGGTCTAATTACAAAATCTAGGTCACCTTGGAGTTGTGCAGCCTTCTATGTGAATAAAAATTCTGAAATAGAAAGAGGTACACCTAGGTTGGTCATAAACTACAAACCTTTAAACAAAGCTTTAAAATGGATTTGTTACCCGATTCCAAACAAAAAAGATCTTTTACAAAAATTACACTCTTCATCTGTATTTTCAAAATTTGACATGAAATCAGGATTTTGGCAAATTCAAATTGATCCAAAATATCGTTATAAAACAGCTTTTACAGTCCCTTTTGGTCAATATGAATGGACGGTAATGCCTTTTGGACTAAAGAATGCTCCTTCAGAATTCCAAAGAATTATGAATGAAATCTTTAATCCATTTTCAAAATTCTGCATTTTCTATATTGATGATGTCTTAATATTCTCAGAAACTATTGAACAACATTTCAAACATCTTAGAACATTTTTTATGACCACTAAGAAAAATGGAATGGTTGTTTCAAAATCCAAAGTCTCACTTTTCCAAACAAAAATCCGTTTCCTAGGACATTACATCTATCGGGGCACTATTACACCCATTGAGAGATCCTTATCCTTCGCAGACAAATTTCCTCACAAAATCTTTGACAAAACACAATTACAAAGATTTTTAGGGTCTTTGAACTATGTTTTAGATTTCTGTCCTAACATCAATAGGATAGCAAAACCTCTTCACGATAGATTAAAGAAAAATCCTGTCGCTTGGACTGAAGAACACACAAAAATAGTACAAATAATCAAAAAACAAGTAAAAGAAATACCTTGTTTACATTTAGCTGACCCATCAGCCCAAAAAATTGTTGAAACAAATGCTTCAGACATAGGATATGGGGGTATCCTTAAACAAATAACAAATAACAAAGAATGCATTGTACAGTTTACTTCTGCACATTGGAATGATTGCCAAAAGAATTACTCTACTATTAAAAAAGAAATTCTTTCAATTGTCATGTGCATTACAAAATTTCAAAGTGATTTACTCAACCAAAAATTTTTACTTCGAATTGATTGCAAATCTGCAAAAGAAGTTTTACAAAAAGATGTTCAAAACATTGCATCAAAACAAATTTTTGCCAGATGGCAAGCAATCCTTAGTATTTTTTATTTTGAAATTGAATTTATAAAAGGAGATCTAAACTCAATTCCAGATTTTCTAACTAGAGAATTTCTCCAAAACAGGACTTGAGTGATGCCCATAAAATCTAAAAGAATTGAGGTCCAAAAGGACCAACCTCAAGAAACACCAAAACCTATCTCTTCTGTAAAACCAATTCGGTCTTGGAAAGAAGCTGTCGAAGAAAATGAAGAACAAAACCAAATCCAAAAATGGCTTGCCAGCCAAGCAATAGTTGGTCCTGACAACTTCAAGGAAATAAAGGACTCAATTGAAGAAAACCTTCAACTACAAAAAATTGCAAAACTCCACAAACTCCAACAGGAGATTGAATCCCTCCAAATTCAATTGCCTACGTTGACGGGGCAGGAAATAGGAGAATCTTCAAAAACCCCTTCTCAAAAAATTATTTTAAAAACTTTACAGGAGGAACCATCCTGTAAAATAATTTCAAAACTCTCCCAAGGAGAAACCCAAAAAATTATTGTAAATGATTCTGAAAATACTTTGTTCAGACAAAAATCCAAATATTTTATTAAACTCATTATCAAAACATTTGGACAATTGAGGATCATTTCTATAATAGAAATCCTCAATCAGTCATCTCAAAATTTTTTCCAGAAGGCTGGTTTTTCACACCATATGATTTATCAAAATCCCAGTCTTACTACAAATCTATTCTTGAATGTACAGGATCTGTAACAATTCAAGACAACCCAAAAGAAGGCCCAGTAGCCTATTCAACTGCAAAAATCTACAAAATCATCCCACCATCAGAATGGGGATCAAACCTACACACACCAAAACAGTTCCCACTCGATTTTAAAAATACAATAAACCATTGTAGGACTTTTAATTACTGGGATTATCAGCAAGCCTGGTACAACACTTTTCTCATCAAAAACCAAAAATTTAGCCATACATGGTTATTTTTCTTTAACCTTACTATGGAGCCTTCAAAAATTCCTCAATGGTTTGCTCATTGGTGGAAATTCTTTGGCTCCATTCCAGAAATCTTAAAATCAGAAGTCCAAGAAAGCTTCCAATTATACAAAACAAATTACAAACTGACAGACAGAGAACACATTTTTCACCCTTTAATGCTATTCTCCACAAAATTCTTTCTACCATGGGTATTAGCCTGGTAATTTGACATTAACCAAAAAGAGACCCAAACAATCATCGTAAGAAGATTCAAAGTCAGATGATGGACAAAATTTTCTATTCCACAAAGTCTCAAAAAACAAGCTGTATCGACGTGGCTCCAAAAACAAGGAATGAAGAAACCAGATCAAATGGTAACTAAATTCTTGGCCCAAAAGTCATTTGCCCAAACATAGCTAGCAGCGGCAAAATCCGAGGAAGAATATTTTGAAATCATGGCCCAACTCCTGAAAAGTAAGGCCCAATCATCAAAACATTCCTCACACAGTTCTTCAGAAGACACCGTTGATATGAAATATGAAAAAGACGATTGTTTTGGCATCTTTCAAATAAAATAAATCAAAAGGCCCAATAATGATGGCCCAAAAAAAAATCATGTATTGAGCATAGCCCAAATTTCATCTCGAATCAGTCTAAAAATAGTCTAGAATATCATTAACGGGCATGGCCCAAAATTGATTCCAGACTTTAAAAAAAAAAAATCTCTTTCTGAAAAGCAAAACGCAAAAGAAAGAATCGATTGACACTTGTCTTCCATGCACAAACACAGCAGAGAAAGCAGGTCTGCATTCTGCACCAACAGACGCAAAAGAAAGAGTCGATCGACACTTGTCTACCATGCACAAAGACGACATAGAAAGTGGGTCTGCATTCTGCATCAACAGAAAAATGTGGCACCAAAAGTGGGAAGACTCTCATTGTTTCCTCCGCCTAATAATGCAGCACAAGCGGACTCCTTGGCCTATATAAGGAAGGCTCCTCTACAAGCTCAAGGCAGAGTGAAATACAACAAGTGAATATTTGTTAGAAATCTTAAGAGATTCCTGAGTGTCTCCTTTATTTTTAGTAATCTTGTATTTTCTTTTCCCGTTTTCCATTTTCCAAAACCAAGTTCTCATTGTAAGCATTTCTTTAGTATGTATTAATTATATTCTGCTTTTATTTGCATCAAATTCATATTTATGTTGTACAAAATAAGTATGCTCTGCACTTGCAGCTAATTGCTGATCTTGTGCATCAGAAAGTGTTTTTAAATTTTTAACCTCTGCTTTTTCTTCGTTTTTCTTTGCATCTGCATTCTGTATTTATGTTGTGCGAAATAAGTATGCTCTGCACTTGCAGCTAACTGCTGATCTTGTGCATCAGAAAGTTTTCTTTGTTGCCCTTTGATTTCATTTAGTGACCCTTCGATCTAGGACGTTTTGTTTCAATCAAAACTCCTTTTGTTTTGTTGGAAAATATTACTCATCCTGTCATTTTAGGGACCCCTTTCATTAACATGATAACTCCCTACTCAGTCAACTATGACAGTTTGTAGTGAGATCATATGTCGAGTAATGGAAAATTGAATTTGTTACCTTACACTTTGTCATACTCTTATAGTTTTTTAAAAACTCAATTTTATTTCAAAATGACAAACACAACTTTTTAGATTTCAGATATAAGTTGGATTTTAGAGAAAAAAATTTGTGTGGAAGTTAAAAAATACAAGCTGATTTATTTATTTATTTTTACTCTTTATTGTCTACTAGAGTTTTTTTGGAAAGTCATCCAAAAAATAACAAAATGTAGTGTAGGAGTTAAGCCATGGGTTATTATTGGATATTCAATTATGAGTGGTTAGTCTCACATTGACTAGGAATGGAGGTTGTATTGGACATATAAGGAGACTGACCCATACACCTAATGCCTTAAGGTTTTGGATTGAGATGTGGTGTCTAAAGTCTCTTATGAATTGTTGTTTAGCACATTCCGAATGTTGTTTTCCCCGGACTCCCCAACAAGTGGTATCAGAGCTCTTGGTTGAAGAGCTATTTGTAAGTGTTTGTAAGTGGTTGAAGGGATATTTGGATTAAACTAATAGATTGTGTATTTTTAAAGATTTTAGAAAATAATAATAAAATATAAAACTATATCGTATGTGAATGTGGATAATGGAACTATGTATGAGTGATTATAGATAATTAAACTGTAACTTTGTTTATCATTTGAAAATTTGGTAAATGGTAGGTTACTCTATAATTTTTTTTAATATGTTATTTTACATTTTTGTTTAGTTAAATATCAATTAGAATAACAACTAAAAAATATGCGAAAAATTATAAGATATTAAAGAATTGTTGCAAGAGTAAAACTAAATTGGTAAGGTAGAACATCATGTGTACATTGATATGTGTAGAGAATCATGTAAATTGGTAAGATAGAACATCATGTAAATTGGTAAGGTAGAACATCATGTAAATTGGTATTAATGGCTCATTTTTTAATATTAGAAAAGAATCTCCAAAATCTATTACCTGCATATTTTTGTGATGATTTATTTATAAGTTTATTTTTTAAGAGGATCAAAAAATTATGAAATTGAGTATCTAAATTCACTGATTTGCTTATGATAAAAAGGAGATTTAGAGAGATATACTAGAGAGTGAGAAGGATAGTAGATAGATAGAGATTAGATGGGGAGATAAAGATGCATAGAGACATATGCGTATTTAAAAATATCCTGTATTTAAAAACATATTTTTTCAAACAAACTTATTTTCTTAAAAATCATTTTTATGTATTTTATGATCATTTTTGTAGTTTAAAAAAATAATTTTATAAAATTTTATAGAAACAGGTTAAAAATTATTTTACAAAAAAAAAATAAATTTATAATAGTAAACAAACAGGAGTTAAAAAATATTATTGTATAAAAAATCTCTAAATTATTTAAAACAAAAATTATTTTTATTTAAGCTCAAATAAACGCACCAAATAATAATAATAATAATAATAATAATAATAATAATAATAATAATAATAATAATAATAATAATAATAATAATAATAATAATAATAATAATAATAATAATAATAATAATAATAATAATAATAATAATAATAATAATAATAATAATAATAATAATAATAATAATAAATATATAAGTGCGCGTGCGGGGTGGGTATTATAAGATCCGTATACGCACCCATACCCATTCAATTTTGTGGGTAATTACCCGTCCTCATATCTATACCTATTGAGCGGGTTTTTACCTTATCCGAGTTTTTTTTTGCAGGTACCCACTAATTGCCATCTCTAAGAATGATTGACAATGTAAATTAATATCTCAAAACCTTGCCAATTTTCTTTCTACATACTAGTAAAATATTTGTTGTTGTTTTAATTAACTTGTTTTAATTAACTGATAAATATATAAAGATTTACGACATAATAAAACTTTACCCATAAAATAATATGACTTTTTTGTCTTTTCTTTACAAACTTGAGGGACCAAAAGAATTGGATAATTGAGATAGACAAAACATTTTTTTTTCTAGAGTTCTCATTGAGTATAAAGATAAAATAAAGTCTATTATGTTTTATACATATTCAACTAGAAGTCTAATAATTTATAAATTTAGAATTTTAAATATAGAATTTAAGAAGAAAAATCATTTAACTTCTCAAACATTTTTTTTGTCTAGACAAATATTAACATTTATTATTATATAATTTTTTAAATTGCATTTTTAACTATATATTTTGTTATATGTCTTAACAGTGGCGCTGATTTTCTTGGAAGCGGATAAGAGCTACAACACTCTTATATTTTTAAATATGTATATATAATAACTACTTGTATATTATCAAAATAACATTGATAAATTATTAAAATATCCTTAAACTATGTGATACAACAAACTCTGTATATACATAAAATATATAATATAGAAGGATAAATTAACTAATCTCGAAACAACAAACTCTAACATCCTAATTAGCAAGTCAACTATTAACTATTAACAAACTTTTTCATGTTAATCATTATATATGATATAATATAATACTATTTTTTAATTGTGGATTATTTTAATTAATATGTGTATTTTTGTAGGAGTGATACAATATTTAAATCTAAAAAAATTGATGCATTTTTTCACGAATTTTTTTTTTGACAAAGATGAAAATTATAAAATAGATATACTTTAATTCATTGAATTGTGTGATTTGTGAAAATTGTGACTTATGAAAACTGTGTGACTTGTTAAAATTGAAATTCTAATTTTTTTCAACTTGTCTACTAAGTATGAATTGTGTGATATTCTAAAAAAAACTATATGACTTTTAAAAATTTTAATTATAATATTTAAATTTCAATTATAATATTTCAGTTAATACTTGTCGCTCTATAGCTCCTCTAAAATATTTTTTACAAGATCCGTCAATATGTTTGTGTAATCGCACATTCTATACATACTTAAAGTTGACATTGACTTGCAGAAAGGTTGACAAATGGTCTCCAAAGGTTATTCAAATGGTCTCCAACTTAAACAAATTAAATTTAAGAGTAAATTTTAGTTATTTTTAAATTTAAAATTAGAACTTCAAATTTAAATTATCCAATTTTTGATCGTGAATGTATATGACTTGCAATCAATCTAAGTTCATTAAATTTATCCATAAATATATAAAAAAAAAAAAAAGAGAAGTATTCAGATTTGTAAGTTGTGTCGGTTAAAATTATTTATATATTTATTCATTCCACCGCAACCGTGTGATATTATAAATAGCTGAATAGAACAAAATATGGAAGGGAAGAAAATGTGTGTGTAGAAATGTGTTAGAAACAGGACACGTATCCTTAAAATGGGTATAACGTGTCTACCATGCAAATATGCATCTCACTCATCAACTCCTACATGTCCGCATACTCCACAAACATTCTTTGCTATTTTAATTATCCGAATAACAAGATTTTATTCATAACAAACAAATTAACACTAACTTCATTAAATATCATGGCACAAAATGTTAAGCCACATGAACCAAAGACACAGTCATTTAATCTATTGAGTGGTAATACAATACCAGCTATTGGATTAGGCACATGGAAATCTGGTTCACAAGCCATCAATTCTGTTTTCACAGCCATTGTTGAGGTAACTAATTCATTCATTCATTAAACTCTTTGCAATTCACTTTTTAATTTTATTTTTTTATGCAACTTAATATAGGATCACAATTTTAGAATATAGTTTTTGTACGAAATCAAATATATGAATTTTGGATGCAGGCTGGTTACAGACACATTGACACTGCTGCTCAGTATGGAGTTCAAGAAGAGGTATATACATATATATATATATATATATATATATATATATATATATATATATATATATAACCTTTCTGTTTCCTATAAGTTTTTGTTGGGTTAAACCACATTAATCTCAATTAATACATGAATACAAGATCATTTTATATTAATTGCATATAAAGGTTCTTATTGAGAAAAAAAAAAATCAACATAGGTTGGACATGCACTTCAATCTGCTATGCAAGCAGGAGTGGAAAGGAAGGATCTATTTATCACCTCCAAGATATGGTAACGTAACATAATAGATATAGTTATGTATGTTAAAACCTACTACTCATTCAATTGTATTTGTTGTTTCTTAACATTTGAATGAAATTTTATTATGAATGGTAGGTGCACTGACTTGACCCCTGAAAGGGTAAGACCTGCCCTCAACAATACCCTTCAAGAACTCCAACTTGACTACCTAGATTTATACTTGGTAACAATCTTTCTATTATTCTTAAAATCCACCTTTTTTTTAATTTAGTAAAGGTTGTGGAATATGACCTTATCAACTAGACCAACCTTCATTGGCTATATTTATTTTGCCAATTCTTTCATTTATGATGCATGTGATGATTTTTTTAATATGGAAACAGAAAATTACGTTCTAATGTATGTATATATAATGCAGATTCACTGGCCATTTAGGTTGAAAGATGGGGCCAGCAGGCCACCTAAAGCAGGAGAAGTGATGGAATTTGACATGGAAGGAGTGTGGAGAGAAATGGAGAAGCTTGTCAAGGAAAATCTTGTCAAAGACATTGGAATATGTAACTTCACTCTTACTAAACTTGACAAGCTACTTAATGTTGCTCAAATATTGCCTTCTGTTTGCCAGGTAAAAATTATATTTCTTGAAAGATTCATTTAATGACTCACTACTAAGACCCTTACTATTTGGATACACAACTTAATTAAGCTTTTAGCATAAACACTTATCATATTTAGCTTTTCGTATGGACAAATGCATATGTTATTCAAATAAGTCAATCCAAACAGGCTATGAGTTACATTAATTTCAGTTTTATTAATTGGAAAAAAGAACAATTCCAATGATTTGTGTATATATGATGTTTTGTTTGTGATAGATGGAGATGCATCCTGGATGGAGAAATGATAAGATGCTAGAGGCATGCAAGAACAATGGCATCCATGTTACTGTAATTAATTAACACACCACTATACTATTTTGATTTTTTATTTTTCTGGTTAAAGTGTAATGATTTGAATCCAAAAATTGGTGCTTTCTAGGCCTATTCACCACTTGGATCATCAGATGGTGGGAGAGATTTGATCCATGATCAAACGGTTGATAGGATAGCTAAGAAACTGAACAAGAGTCCAGGGCAGGTGTTGGTGAAGTGGGCCATTCAGAGAGGGACAAGTGTCATCCCTAAATCAACTAATTCAGATAGGATCAAAGAGAATGTGGTTGTTTTCAATTGGGAAGTTCCAGAACGAGACTTCAAAAACCTTAGCAACATACAAGATCAGGTAGGTCACAGTAACATTCAATTATGTATTCAGGATATTTGGAACACATTATTTTCCCCTCCCAAGTCCTAACTACATTTTTACCATCCACAAGTCTCAAACTCGAGGCCTTAATATCTTTGTCATAAAAAGAGTGTTAGCAATACACTCTCTAACACACTGCATTTAGTTGGTTTTTTATTTGAAATAGTGTTCAAGTTTGATTGTTATCTATACTAAAAACAATTACTACTTGCTAGAAAAAAATGGCCTTATCTCAGTTAAACTATATATGAGGCAATGATTGAAATCTTATATACACACTTTTGGTCTTTTGGGTCCTATAACTGATCATAACTGTATGAAACTTGCAGAGGAGAGTTCTGGACGGTGAAGAGCTCTTTGTGAACAAAAATGAAGGACCGCTCAGGAGTGTAGCAGATATCTGGGACCATGAAGATTAGCCAACACTTACATCAAGCTACTTTGTTTATCTTTTTAATTTGCAAGTTACTAAGTAGAATTAGATTAATGTACTAGTAGTTTATAAAAATGGGTTAAGCTATAACTTGTACACATACATCAAGGTGCAAGAACTTTGTAACCACATATTTCTAATGCATAAATTGTTGTAGCTGCTTCATTACTGGTTCACTAGCATGAAAGGTAATTCTCATTTGAAGTTGCTTCACCACATGATAAAGAAGTAGGAAATTGACCAAAATAATTGAATGTAATTAAGGATATTAGGACACGTCTTTAACTAAAGTGTCTTTTAACTGAAAGTCTTGTGCTACATAATTCACTGCTCAAAAAATTGTTAAAATTATGTCTGTTTTAAGTTATCAATACTTGTTAGCTTTTGTTTATGTTCAGCATGTGATTTGATCAGAATAATCCAGATTCCATTGGCAACTATACTAAGTTTAAATTCATAAATGTAAATACACAAAAATATAGAAGAGAAAACAACAAAAGAAAAGGAGTTAAGAAATTATGAGGTATTTTACAATGAGAAAAATGTTAAAGATCATTTTATCCATTTTCAAACCTAACAAAGAATTTTGAACCAAATAACTACCATTTGAAGACATCTTAGAAGCCACCCATCCAAATAACCATCGATCTACATAACAGATAAATCATAAATATTGCTATTGATAACAATTACAAATGGTAAATAATTAGTTAATGGTGGCCCCTCACAGTCTTATAAGAAGGCACCACCATTGCATCTTTTTAGGTACATGCACTTTTTGGCATCTCCTTAAAATTTGAGTGAAAAATGAGATATAAGCTTTTAAAAATACCTCATCATTAAATTCAAATTTTTCACTCTAGTTTTTAAGGAAACACCAACAATAATCAGTTCTAAAATCTTCAACCTCTTTTTTTGTTTGCACCTAAATATACAACTTGAAGGCCCAAAAACTTGACCACTTATTATCTTATATCATAAGGTTTTGATTGAGTGAAACTTCAACTTCCAATATGGTGCTTAGATGATTATCTTTTACTCATATTCCTAGCAACCCTTGGAAGTTTTGATATTGAATTTGCTCTAGCTAACCCTCCAAGAGCTTTCCATTCTTCATTCAATTCTACTCCAACTTTTCCAGCCACAGTTTCATTGTCTTCGTTTCTATGTGATTTGGAGCGATGCGAGTGCCTGCTGCGACGTCGACTTTTTCTACTCGTACTCGATTGAGAATGTGACAAAACAGGCTGGTCATCTAGAAACAAGCATATGGCTGCACAATCATCGACCTTTGATCCTGGATACTTGTACTTCCATGCTCGAACAGCGCGCTTCACCAACAATTTTGCTGCTATGGACTTTCTTGGCGCCGAAGCAACTATGTTTATTACTTCATTGTTTGTAAGCACATCCCATATCTGTCAAAAAAACATCAAATATAGTATAGTCCTTTAGATAGATTAATGTAAAAGTAATTTAGTGAATTTCTCATTTAATTGCTCGCATGATTTGATTAAAGGACAAAACTTAAATACAGTACTCTGACACAATTTCAACGAACAAGTAAATATTGTTTACCTCCAACCTTAGAATTCAATATCAATGATACAAAGTTGAGAATTTATTGATGCTTACCCCATCAGTTGCCAAAACAACAAACTCGTCTTGCTTGGTAACTTTTCTATAAAATACATCTGGAGTTGCAATGAGGCCGTAATCTTTTAGGCAAAAGTCACCAAAGGCTCTTGACATAGCTAGTCCAGGACAGTCATCATCAGGCATCCATATTCTGTATACATCTGGTTCTTCTTCTGCGGCGAAAACCCTGCCTTCACAGTTAAAGATTCTTGAAGCTTCACCTGAAAAACCATTGAAGATGAAAAGTAAGTTGTACTTAGATTTGATGGGCTAGTAAGACTATAGAGCTGAGGTCAATACTAATATACCAATACCTACTTGGAATATCTGGTTTCAAGTCAACGGTAAGTTGAACAGGTATAAGTTGGTCTCCATCCCTTGTGCAAAGAATTGCACGAGAGTCGCCCAAATTACCCACTATCAACTGGTCACCCTGAAATTTATTATAAAGTGATTAGTGTAAGGGTTATAAAAAAATGTCTGTTATCGCAATTTGAGCCGTGACATCAATGTTTTCGATGTCTCTGTGGCTGCAATTAAGGCTGCATCAGCCTCATTTAATTGTGGTTGTCTGCAATATCAAAATTACAATGCGAATGTGATTTAAAACCTTATGCAATTGTGAATATCTAGTTACATGGTTATTTATACCTGTTTAACTAAAGTTACAGCTGTGCAACCACTGCAATAGCTATCAGTGTTTATTTCCTGAGCAAGATATTCATCCATTTCATCGAAGGATTTCAGAAAACATCCTTCCCACGAAGCGAGGGATATGTTGCGGAGGTTATTATCATTGCGGACACCATCAAATGTCTCCAACTCTGCAGCATTAGCATCATAGTATTTGTTGGCCTTCTGTTGTGCCATTTTGATTGCTGCAGACAGTTTCAATGGGAGATTGTCGCGAATAAATTGCGAAACCTTGTGGCCTAGAGGACCATGACCATCAAATATGCCGCATAAGATCATGTCATGTTGTCCAGTATAGTCCTAATAATATAGCATATTCAACATTAATTTGAGCTACATGATTCATTTTCATCAATTCATTAACAAGTATCGAGCTATAATAATTAATAAAATGAAGGCCATAAGATAGAATAAACTAATTCTATTATTAGCTAGAATCATAAAGCTAAATAAATCTATCAAGCCCAGATATTAAAGAATAACAATGGAATCAAATTTGTATAATCAATGGTTGAATTTGATTTTTTTTCCCCTAGTCTGACAAATAGATTACTGTCATATAACATTTGCACACAAAAATATTCAAAATAAATAATAAAGCTATGATGAGAAAATGTGAAAAGAAGGATATAATTCATACAAGCTTCAAATCCATATATGAAAATGAAATGAATAATTATATATATTTGGTTCCTTCATTAAATAAAAGCGTGAAGGCACAAAAGAACATTGGTAATCAAGTCATAATAATAAGATAATCAAGGAAAAGAAAACAAAATAAAATAAATAACATGAAAATCCAAAAAGAAGAGAAAGAAAAAGTGGAGAACAAACCAAATCATAATTGCATGAACTAATAATTGACAAAGCAAAAAAAATAAATGCTCTAACTTCTAATATGAATATTGATTTTTATATTCACCAAAAGTTGATGATTAATGAAATTGAAACGGACCAAAAAATCCATGACTAAAGAAAACAGTTATTTTGCAATTGATTGCAAATTTAAGAAAACCAACCAAAAAAGAAAAGTTTATCAAAATTAAATGAAACAATTAAATCATCAAAAATAAAAATCAAAACATTAAGATTAATAATCTCACCTCCCAAACTGTCATTGAATCTTGATTAATACCTTTTCTACCCTGTTGAGTAAACATTGATACATACTTAGATGATCCTCTTAACCTAACCATTGCTCCATCATTTTGATACGTGACATCCTCAATGTTATTCTCATTATCATCATATTCATATTCTCCATCATCCACCTCACTTTCCACTCTGCCTCGAACAGAAACTTCGTGGCTACAACAGCCACCCATGTTTGAAAACCAAAAAACAAGCGAACCCCACAAAATTTCAAAGATTACCCAGATGATATTTTGAATAAAAAAAGCGAAGAAAAGAAAAAAAAAAAGAATTTTTATGCAGGAAAGAAAAAAGGGTCGAAATTAATTCAGGATTATGCAGAGGAAGAGAAGGTAGTGGGAAAATGGATCAGAGAAGAAAATGGAAATGACGAAAAGAACATGCAATAAGATGGAAAAAACAGGAATAAGGAAGAAGGAAATGGAAAAGTGGTTGTCATGTTGAGACAAATTAAGGTTGAAAATTTTGCGTATTATTGTTGTCTGTATCTTAGTTGGTTATGTTTGTTGTCTGTTATTATGTTTGTTGTCTGTTATGGCTTGGTTGGCAAGTGTCAATGTTTCAATGGCACAAAGATGGAAATTAAAATACAAACTTTATAGATTAAAATTCTGCATTTTATAGTTATTTTTACATTGTGGTCATAAAGTGAGACTATACCTTAATATTTAGAGTTCATATTGAATTTCTGTTTACATTAATAATACATCTTCATTAAATTTTTATTTAATTAATTTTTAATTAAGCCAATTAATAAATTAAATCATGGTTATTGTAATACAAAATGACAATAATAGTACAATATTGTAAAAAGAAAATTTAGTAGATTTTAATGAATGATCAATGAAACTTTAATTCATTATTTAGTAAATTGATTGTTTAAAACATGTTACGATAAATTAATGACAGGTTTTTTTCATTCTAATACTGAAAACTTAGGGCATGTTTGAAACATTTTTATATTTTAGTTTTGAATAATTATTTTACAAATTTAATTTAGAAAATCGTTTTA
>JBBPBR010000006.1:44685562-44703951 GCA_037974775.1 Cicer pinnatifidum
CAAATAGTACTTCTGATCATTTAATTTAATTCCAATTAACATTTTGTGTTTTATTTAATTTTTGAGTTGGTCCGTTATATTAATTTTAAATAAAAATTTAATTTTTTATATTTTAAAATGTCAATAATGTTATCCAAAATTAAATAATAAAATAGGCTAAATAGCACTCGTGATCTATTAATTTAATTTCAGTTAACGTTTTAGTCATTTATCTTCTTCTTTTTTTTCTCCCCGATTTGGTCCGTTATTTTAATTTTAAGTGACAATTTGATCTTTTATGTTTTAACATGTCAACAATGTTTTCCTTTTTTTTTTTACAAAAATTCAAAAAAATCATCAAAATTTTTAAACAAAACCCATAAAATTAATTATATTTTATAATAAATACAAATTTCATTAAATTCGTAACTAAAATTTTCAAATAAACTCATATTTTCATTCTTTCTTTGATATTGTTAGAGACGAAAATATGAGTTTATTTAAAGATTTAAGTTATGAATTTGATGAAATTTGCATTATATTGAGGATAATAATTAATTTTATGGGTTTTGTTTGAAATTTTTGATGAATTTTTTGTAAAAGAAAAATGATAACATTATTGATATTTTAAAACATAAAATATCAAATTGTCACTTAAAATTAAAATAAAGGATCACATGTGCTATTTAGCCAATAAAATATGATGGTGTGGTGGTCATGACATCTATGTGCTACCCCTAGTTTTGCCCCTTCTCATATGGCTGCCCCAATGATAGGGGTGAGGATAGGCTAGGTCAGATCAGACTTTGAAAGACCTAAGTTTGACCTACAATTAATTTTTAGGCCTAGGCCTGGTTTACAACCTATCAAAGGCTTTTTTTTAGTCTGATCTAACATTTTTAAAAGTCTAGTATCACTTGAAAATCTAATTAAAAACCTTATTCACATTAAAACATTTAAATGTTATATTTTATATTTTTTTAAATAGGTTAAACTATGCTTTTATATAAAAGGAAAACTAATAAAATTATAATTAAATATAATAAAATAATAACTTGCACCTCAACAACCTTGAGAAATTTTTTTTTTATAATTAGTCCCTATACACATATCAAGCTACATGCTCTATCCATACCAATTTCCACATACCAATACCAATGTACATATTTATATATATTAAACAAAAAATGATTTTTCTAACAAAATGATTTTAATAAATATGAAACAAACACCTTTTAAACCCTAAAAAATGACTTTTGGCTTCAAAGAATATATTTTTATTTCCTGAAACAAACACACCAATTATTACCTCTCAAACAAATATGGAACGACTACTGAGTGATTGCCTAATTGAACGGCTACCGAATATGAAATAGCTATCGAATATGGAATGACTACTAGTGATTACCTAATTGATAGACTTTAAAATATGAAATAATATTATTAATAAATAATAATAATAATAATAATAATAATAACATTAATAAATAATAAAATATATAGTACCGACTTGTCAAGTCTAATATGTTTTCTTTATAAGCCTGACTTATTTAAATAAATAGGCTTTAAAAATAACCTGAGTTTAGTCCTTTTATTAAATAAGCCATGTCAGAGCATAAATAAGTCAGACCATAGACCCCTTACGGACGACCTAATCTATTTGCATCTTAACCATAGAACCTTAATTAAAGATTCTCTTTATATTAAGGGAAAAAAAAAAGAAAACGCTCTTTATAATTTATATTTATTATGATTTTGTTCTTAGTAATATAGAGGAAATTAATTAGTATTATAATTTTTTTTTATCATACCCTTAAAATTTGAGATTATTTTGCGTAGTCTCTATATGAATTTATCTTTTAAAAAATCTAATGTGGTAATGTCATGTGATAAAACTTATGATAATGAAATCCTTCCAAACAAGTATTCTATCATGAGTGTATTGAGACAAAATTCTTAATTAATATTTTGAAGATGATTAAACATTTAAGTGTATTTGTTAATTAAGATTATGATTTTATTAATTCTTAATTTGTACTTTTGAGTGTATTCTTTTAGACATAAAATCAAAACAAGTGAATTCATGATATGTTGAAGCATGCATATTCATGCGAGATCAAATGGTCATTTTTCAAGTAATTAAAGAAGATTTTATCATCAATTGTGAACCCATCTCATGTATACAAATAGATCATAGCACATTTTTATGAAGTATAAAATGATTTAGAAGATTCCTTAAAGGAATGTCAAACAAGAGATTGATGACAAAATGATTGCAGAATATTTTAGTTGTTATATTTAAAGACAAGAGACAAAATGAATCAATTTGGGAAAACTAAATGCATATCCAAGAATGACAAAATTTGCATATGGGTCACCCAAAAGTGAATGAGCTTTTAGAAAATAAACATTAAAGGTTCGCTTGTAAAAATACATACATATTGATCTATATGATTGATCTTTAGATTGATGACATGAAAACAAGTACAAAAAAAACTCAAATGCATTGAAAATGCATTGTTAATGTGACAACAACAACATGTTTTGACTCATCATTGTACCAACGAACATATTCATCCTTTGTGTCCAAGTTTCCTTCAAGACTTAAGGAAAACCGTTTTGGATTTGAACAAGAACGTTTTGGACAAAAGGGAAAACAAGAAGATTGTTTCAAATAAAGCAGTTGACAAAACTGACCAACGATTATATTCAATTTAAACTAAATATTCAAAGTTTATCTTTATCTATAAAAAGAAGATCAATTTGAAGATGAAGACAATAGTTCAATTAGTAATCAATCTACACCTGTTCATTTAAATACAAGTTATGAAACTCTTCTCTAAAGAAAAACTTAAAGCTATTTTTACTATATTTGTGGACAATTTCTTCTGAGTTTTTTATTTTAATTTATCTCAAACATTTTTCTATTATTAGATTGAGTGTGATGGTAAAAATCATTTCTAGTTTGAAAGGTGGTTGTAAAAATCCCTTTTGGACCTTTTAGTGGATGTAAAAATTACTTTATGGAACTAAAGGTGAAAATTGTAATTGATCAATGTGTGAACAAGAAAGAAAATGCAAAGGCAAAATATTATGTACTGAACATATTATTGGGAATCTCACATATTGTGAGGATTGTACGAAGCTCGTTTGACGTGAATTTGTATATTTCTCTTGTTGGATTTTTCTATCTGCTCTCTTTTGATTATTCAATATTCACATATCACACTTTACTTCTTATTCCACTAAGTTGTTTTATTTTTAATCTTAACTCATCTGAAACGTTCTAGTTATTCAAACTCATTGTCAAGAATAATCTTGAGTTTACTAAATTAAATACTTAGGTTAAAAAAAATCCCAATTCAAATTCACATTTCTTATGATTTTATTGCTATTTGATGGGTCACATAAATAGTCCAACCTAGGAGTCAAATAAGGGAGATAACCTCATTGGAGAGAAAAGTTTAAAATAATAAATAGGAGCATATTAATTATGGACCACACCAACAATACGATTGGAATCGATCTCAAGGATAACTTGGATTAACTTCATGCATCTAGCCATTTGCATTCCCAAAATAACCCCTTTTGACGTATTGTCGTTGTATTCCAAATTATATTTCATTTGTGTAGTTAGTTTCTACCAATTTTGGGAATTATTGTGGCTAAATATTTTTTAAAAGGGATTTTCATAAATTTGGTAAGGGCCAAGGCCCTTATAGCCATATACACGTGCCTGCCCTTGCTCATAGGATTAGATGTCCTCATACTCATGAGCAAATGAGTTTGCGGAAATAAAGCATAGACACATTATAGAGTAGGGATGGCAATTAGACCCAGACCCAGTGGGTACCCGCAAAAAAAACCCACAATGGGTAGGGTAAAAACCCGCATAATGGGTATGGGCACGGGGATGGGTAATTACCCGCAAAATTAAGCGGGTATGGGTACGGGTACGGGTACTATAGTACCCGCCCCGCACCCGCACTTATATAAATATATTATTTATTTATTATATTAATATTTAGTTTAATTAATTGTTTTCCTTTATATTTTAATATCTATTAATATCATTGGACCATTACAATATTTATAATCAAATCAAAAGATAAACATTTGCAAACTTTTTAAGAATTTGATTATGATTAATAGTTAAATAATTGTGACTTTATAACTAAGAATTATATCTTATTAATTGTGTCTTTATAATTATACTTGCAACTTATAAATTGTTTTTACTGATCTCAAATAATATTGTCGTAAGACTTGCAACTTCATAAAATATTATTATGGATATTTGAATGTGTATTATTACGAGTGTTCAATTGAAATGTTTTGAGTTAGAAAATATTTTGGTTTATAATATTTTATGATTTAATTTATGATATATGGATAATTTTTAAATGGATAAATACCACATATAGTCCCTTAACTTAATTTCAGTTAACGTTTTAGTCTTTTATCTTTTTCTTTCCCTCGATCTGGTCCTTTATTTTGATTTTAAGTGACAATTTGATCTTTTATGTTTTAAAATGTCAACAATTTTATCCTTATTTTATGCAAAATTTCAAACAAAACACATAAAATTAATTATCATCCTCAATATAATGCTATTTCATCAAATTTATAACTTAAATCTTTAAATAAACTCATATTTTTATCTCTAACAACATCAAATAAAGAATGGCAAATATGAGTTTATTTGAAGATTTGAGTTACAAATTTGATAAAGTTTATTTTATATTAAAGAATATAACTAAATTTATGAGTTTTGTTTGAAAATTTTGATGAATTTTTGTAAAAAAAAAAGGATAACATTGTTAATATTTAAAAAAAAAAGAAGATTAAATTGTCACTTAAAATTAAAATAAAGGACAAAATCGGGAAAAAAAAGATAAAGGACTAAAACGTTAACTGAAATTAAGTTAAGAGACTATAGGTGGTATTTATCCTTTTTAAATTTAATCACAAAATAATATTTATTTATCGATTTATTTTAGTTAAAGTGTGGGTAATGAGTACGGGTACGGGCACTTAGGTACCCAGAGGGTAAGGGTACGGGTATTAAAGTTGATACCCATGAGGGTACGGGCACGGGTATGGGTATTTTTTTAAACTGCGGGTATGGGTACGGGCACTATAGTACCCTACCCAAACCCTACCCATTGCCATCCCTGTTATAGAGGTTGTTCTCTCCCGTTTGGCAAATGTTTTTGATGCCTCTTAGTTACTAGGGTGAAATTTTTAAGAAATATTAATATCATTAATAGACTGTCTTTATCAAACTTATGTAATTATATTGTCTTACTACTTCAATTCGAACAAAAACCTGACTATAGTAAACTTAAATCTTTTTGTTGTGGATGTTATTCTTACTTAAATCCTTTTGTTTTGTATGTTATCCTCACTTGGGTCCTTATAATTGACATAAGATGCAATTCATATCTAGACATGTAACATTTGATGAGTAAAATCATGTAAAACCCAAATCAAATTTTCTAAGATGATATTTATTAGGAAGCAAATAATCTTACTTATGTTCCTCCTTCTCAATCTTCTATTTATAACAATCAGAAAGGGTACTTTGTGTAAAAATACCATTTGTGGTGTAACTTTCTCCTTATCATATGGTCCATAGTTAAAAAAATTTACAGTTAACTAACATCAACTCACTTACTTTAAATTTGTTTTTTTAAAGAATACTTTAATTTAGATTCTCTCGTAGATATAAATAATATTTAATAGAGAAAATTAATTTACTTTGATACAAAATTGTCAAAAATTCATATGTTACACTCAATTGTTCTTTAGCATACTTTAACCATCACGAATGTTTGTTGATATTTTAAAAGTCAAGACATTTTTTATTTCTCTTTATAATTTTTTAACTAAAAAATGACAATGTGACATATTATAAATAACGTATCCTATGATATAAAGTTGTAGAATGATTAATACTCTTAGAATCATAATAAAATACAATAAAAATTTAATTTTTAATTTGATAATTTTTTTTTCATATTTATAATTTAATTAATGACTTATGAATGATTAATGTATCTAGATGGTTCTATAGATAGACCAAAACTGTTGATTTTTTTAAAAAAAAAATAGACAAATTTCATGAAATAATAAAAATAGAGTAATCCAAACTGCAACTAAATATATATAATATATATTTATAATATATTGTTTGATTGTGAGAACTAACCTACTTCCACTTTTGTGTCTAAATATGTAATATGAGAGACCATATTAAAACCAAAAATTAAAAGAAATTAAAACTTAATTAAAACAAGATAAATAAACAAAAATATAATTAAGTCTGTTACTTTTATTTCACTTGAATCTCGCTCCGTTTTGGACAGAAGATAATAATAAATGTACCAAACTAAGCAGATATAAGTATTAATGTAGAGTGCAAGAAGCACCACTTGCAAATAAAGTCTTTGGATAAATACATTAGTTCAAACTTCAAATCACAAAGCTCACATTACATGTTATCTGGGCCATATCTTTAAAATTGATTAGATATTTTGAAATTGGAAAGTCAACAAAAGACTTGTGTGTCTATGGATGAAGTTGAAGCCTTAAAGTAGGATTTTGGCAAATGATTTGTGGCAATGAAGAGTATTCTTGTGTCTACTTTTTTTTTTTTTCTATTAGATTTTCTTTTTCACAATTTTTTATGTATCAGAGTAAATTTTGGTTGAAGACTTAAGCGATCGACGAAATAAATAAATAAAAGCATTTATTTATATGATATTGTAAAAGTTTTTCACATTTTTAATTTATTAAAATGATTGAATCGTTAAAAATATTTAATTTTAATTAAAATTACTTTTGAAATTATACTATATATCAATCAATGATTGTTATTCATCAATAATATGAAACTTTTACATTAATTGAATGAAAACGAATTTTATATAAAATATGAGATATTTATATTTTTTTATTGTAATCACGAGGCTGATGACTTTTTTAACATATGGGATACATCACCATATTAAAAGTGAGTGTAGTGTTTGAATAATATTGAGGACCATTTGTGACTTCAGTGGTCCAACAAGATAATGGGGTGGGCAAGCAAGACTCGATAGCCAACTCGTCTTCACACTTGCTATTTTTTCTAGTGGGGTGGGCATGAAACAAATTTGATAGAAAATTTAGATTTTCGATACTTGATTGGCCAATTTTTGACCCAAGGTATTAATTCTGTCTCATTGAGGTCATTTTACGTTTTAAAATTTTCATAAAGAAAAACTAGTTCCATTTGAATTATGAGTTATAGGATCAAGTTTTGAATTTTAGTTTTGAGTTTTAATTTTAAATTAATTTTTTTTTTATTTTTGAGATTGAAAAAATAATTATTGATATGGTTTTTTTATTATAAATATTTTTAAAATAAAATAATTATAAATTTATAATTTATTTATTTAATAATAATTTTAATATTATATAGTGGTTGTCAGAGGTGGCATATGTCGGAGTGATGATACAAAGTTGAAAGTGGTAATTAGTGTGGTGGTCGGTGGAGGATAAAAGTGATGGCAGTTGATGGTCGAAATGATTAAAGGTGGTAATTGGAGTGGTGACTAAAGTGATCAAATTGATGATATGTGGTGGTGATCAGAGTGATTGGAAAGTGAATGTGATTAGAGTGATGATCAAGGTGGAGGTCGATGGAATGATTGATAGCCAATGGTGGTTTGAGGGTGTTTGAGTGCAATGACAGATGATGGTTGAAGTGGTGGCGGTGGTCAAAGTGGTGGTTAAAGTGGTGATTGACAATCGATGGTGGTCGACAGGGGTCAGAGTGATGGTCATTTGAGACGGAATGGTGGTCATCGACTATTGGAGTGATCGAAGTGATGATTCGTGGGATCACCATGGTGATCAATGATAGTTGTAGATGAGGTTAGTTGCAGTCGACATTAGGTTATTCAAAAGCGTTTTAAATAAGGCAAATAATTTAAATCTTAGCTATTATAGTAACATATATACTAACAACTCATATTTGATTATGATAAAAAGTCAAACACTCATTGCTACTCCTATCACATGTTTGATTGGCACTCAGGTGGGAGGTTTTCAAATAATAATAATGTATTTTATGAGCAATTTTCATCTTCAATATTGTTCTATTAATTTTGAGTAAATTTGTTATTGACAATAATATTTATATGACTCCAAATATTTTAAATACATATCTGACTATGTGTAACGTTACTCACATTTGTTTACACCACTAAATAACATTTTAATCAATACAAAATCTATCATTGTCCGAGATGTTTTTACCACATAGATCATTCATGTTAAATTTTACACAAATCTAAATTTTTTTTTATATATTTTTGAGATATATAAAAATTAACGTTTTATGTATTTTTATTAAACATCGTTAATCTTTATGAGTCTCACTCATTTAGATTTATATAAAATTTGATATGAATGATCCATGTAAAATAAAGATTCAATCCAATGATGATTTTGTAAAATTTGTATCGGTTAAAAAGTTATTAAACCATGGATTAAATTATAGTGATGTAATACTTGGATATAGTTGTACCACTCAATAACTTATTACTTAATACATATTTACAAAATTTATTGTGTTTTTTTTTTACAGATACAAAATTCATTGTTCGATTCAAAGTTTATATCATCACATAGATTGTCTTTAGCTGTTTTACATAAATATTAAATTATTTGATATGTCATTGACATACATTAAGATTAAGGTTGTTTAATAAAAATGTTGAGAACATTAATTTTGATACACCATAATGATATATCAAATAATTTTAAATTTATTACTCTTAGGCCAATAAAATTAGAGTTTTAGGCCTCTATTTTTTTCAAAATATTAGAGTTTAAAATTAAGCTTCATTTATTGGATATATACTAAATATTTCGCAATTAATGTTAAGAGGTTGTCTTATAGTAGTGGTTGCAACCATCGCGTGAGAGTTAAATCTATCACGATTGGATCTTAGAGACCTTGTTATTTTTAATTAATAAATATTCTAGACTTTTGATACTTTTAATAATTAATTTTGACTATCTAAAGGAAAAAATTACTGCTAAATTTATACTTCCTTTAGCATACACACAATATTTTATTTGAGAAAAGAACATTGTCATTGGGACAAAGATGTAAAAAAAACAAAAAGAAGTAGGTAAAGGCGATTGTTGATTAACCTCAAATATTTACTCACAAGAGTGTGAAAAACAATGTCAGAGAAGATTTTTGTTTGATAAAATCATATTGGTGGATTTTTTCCAAATATTAATATGACCTATGACAGAAAGATCTTTTATGCTTTGAATTCAACTATTAAGATTTTTTTTTTTGGGTACAAAAGAGAGCTTAAAGGTCTAGAGAAAAAGGATTAAAAACAATTAACAAGAAACTCTAATAAAGGAACTTGAAAATTATCTTCAACTAAGATGATCTTCAATTCATCTGACGGAAGGGCTAAGAGAACGAAAAGCTCAAAGTTGTTTAATCTAAGACTATAACTGGCTAGCCAGTCTGCACAACGATTACTTTCACGCCATATATGGTTGAGTTTGACATGTCAATCCCGTCGAGTCATCTTTTTGATTCTACGAACTAAGGTTGGAAAAATATGGTAATTCACTTGCTCTTGCCAGAGCATATCTATCAAGACTTTTGAGTCACTCTCGACCACTAGGTTTGTAATCTTCTCTTGCCAAGCTAACCCCAACTCATGCAATATTGCCCATATCTCACCAGTGAGTGCATTACCAATTTTCCGAACATACCCCTTAATCCAATTTCCAGAAGAATCCCGAAAAATGACCAATTGATATATGGTCGACTCCAACGGACATGCATGATCTTTGGTCTCAACATATGTACATTCTTCTTCACACGGTTTCCATTCTCGATCTCCTTCACAAGATGCATGATTGTTTCGGTCGGGTTATTAGGTCGTTGAAAGTCTTCTTCAACAATTGCTTTGTTCCTCCATTTCCACAAGCACTAACACAATATCATGAAGATGGATTTGAGATGACAATGTTGATCGCAAGAAATGGGAATTTGAATTGTGATTCCTTTTTTTAAAAAAATTTATGTATCAATTTCTTAACTCAAGATTGATCTTGGTTTGATAAAGACAGAACGTTATTGGTTAGAATATAATAATAAAAACTTTACAAAGTGATTAGTGTTGTGCAGGTGATAAAAAAAAAAAAAGGAGATAAGGCAAAGAGAATTCACACAACAATATATCCTAGTTCACCCAAAAATGAGTTACGTCCGGTCCTCATATTTTGTGAGCTTTTTCACTAAAGTGTTTAAACAATAACGTTCTTGCTTTTTCCATCAATATTCAAGATCAGCCTTAATCAGTTACAATAGTTTACCTTTCAACCTTGCAAGATTTTACACAGATTACCTCTTCAATCCAGAAGAATGTTTATATGTCACCTTTTAAATACAAAAGGATTGCTCAACTATACTCGCACTATTTCTAGTTCTATAGTGTTTTGAGTTTCAAAGATGATTTGAGGAGGATTGATGGATCAACTTTTACTCAACACTTGTTTGAGTTTCATTTGTATGCTATCAGACTTGAAAGATGGATTCTTAAATCTAATGAAAAAGCATTGTAGCCTTTGCTTGATTTTAGAGCTTATAATTCTCAATAATGATGATTTAAGTGAATGATTGTGTATGCTTTCAACTGATGATCTTTCCTTTTCCTTGAGGTTTCTTTTATAGGCTTCTTGAAGTTCTGTGTCAGCTCAAATAGCTGTTGGAAACAAGTTGTCAGGTCTATGAATTAATGGGCATATGCTGCAAATAAACAAAGATTGTTCATCCTTGATCATTAGAACATTCTTCGTTTTATGTTTTAAGCAACTGCTTGCTCTTGTCGCTTTTTAAAAAAAGTTTGTGTCTTTTATGTATTTGTTATCAGTGATGTAGTGTTTGTCTTATTGATGACTCTTTATCATATGCATATTTTTCACTGTTTTTAGTCTTATCTATTTGTGGTTATTAGTTAATTTGAAGAGTTAATTGCTATATCTTGTTGATTCTAGTTCTTTGGCTTAATAAAATGTTTATGTTCTTATTCTCTTGATTAAGTAGGGATTTTTTCGTAGTTTTACGTTGCTTTTTTGTTTAAGTGTAGTGCTGAATTTTGGTGAGAAATCAACATGATTTATGTGGAGTATTTCAGCCATATATGGAGTTGTAGATATCCAATTGGAGTCAAACTAAGTGAAAATGAAATCTATTACCCATAGCTACCATTTTCATGAAGACACTAAAATCCAATTCAAAATCAAAACAGGAGAAAAATGCAAAAAAATTCAAACAAAAGAAGTTGTAAGCCTGAAGCGTAAAAACTGCACTTGAGGCACATTTCTACACTAGTAAAACTGTCAATTTGTGCCTTAAGTGCAACAGCTGTGCCTAGAGTGCATTTCCACACTAATGAATATATCAATTTGCGTTTGGAGCGTAAATCCTTCGCTTGGGGCGCGTGACGCGCATCAGAATGTATAAAACGTGTTTTTCTCACTTTTTAGACATCTTTTTGACTACTTGGAAGTTTGGAGACTTGTGCCCTAGCATTGAAACTCAAAGACGACGATTTCTAATACCATTGGAGCAGTTTTATCAAGAATTATTCATGAATATTTCTTATAATTCTTCTCTAATCTCTATCTTTTATATCTCTGTCATGAGTAACTAAACCCTATTTGTTAGGGATGAGTGTAACAAGATGAGACCCTTATTTTTCTGATTTGATTTCTAGTTATATGAATTAGTTTATTAAATTATTTTTCGCAACTTTATGCTTAATGCTTATTATTGTTTGATCAACTTTAAAATGTTCTACGATTCATATTTTGAAATGAGAGTGGACTTTACGAATGCTTGAGATGAGAACTTCATGATATTATAGTCTATGGATAGATGCGCAGGTCATGAAACCAATTAAATTTGTTGCAAAGGTAGCAGTTTGAAAAGAGAATTCTTGTACCGTAACGTTTAACTCTAATCCTAAATCCACTAAAGAATTAAGGGTTACTTTGAAATTAAAGGTTCTCTCACTAAGACATTAGGGAAAGAATAATAAAGAGAATTCAGTAATAACTCAATAAAGGAATTTAGTAACTAAGATCAAATTAGAGACCAAGGTTGGATTTGAAGTGAAACTCATCCTTGACATTTTTCTTATTATAAATGATCAATTTTATTACCATTAATAGTTTTAAATATTATTTCAATCAAATCGGAAATTTTTTGTTTAATTTTCATAATTATTACTTGCAACGATTCAATACACTTGTTGAAACACTTTCACTTGTACTTGCTACACTGCTTTACTTTTCAAATTGTACTTGTTTATGTAACCCATCAATTTTGGAGATTAATCTTGCCCGTTTAATCTTTTTTGCATTGCTACGATTTTATTAATTCTTATGATGAGTTTGTCTGAAATATTCTTTAGCATACAACTTTGTTTCGTTATAGTAAAGACTTGTGATTTGCCATGTAGCTTGATGCATTCTCATAGCCTTTGGTTTCAAGAAGAATTTCTTTATCAAACCAGAACGTTCTTGGATTGATGTTGTTAAACCAGATTGATCTTCATTTTTTTTCTTCTGTTTTACTAACTCGAGCTGCCTTGATTGATCTGCTTCTTTTGATCTTTTTATATTTGATGCCTATCTTTGATTTATTCACTTAAAAGCACATGTTAAGTAGCAACAAGATTATTATCAAAACATCAATTTGAGATTTTGCCTCAACAGGATTGTCATTGAGCTATCTAATACTTTACAATATTCTCTTTATATTGTAAGATATCCAATCCCTACAAGAAAACAAGTAAAAATTAGTAATTTTGTTAGTAGGAACAAGTCTAATCCATACTTGTGTCGCATATCGGCAATTTCTCAGCACATGAATCATAAATTTTTTAGTGTGTGTACACCAGTTGCACTCAATAGAGATTGATGGATTCCATATTTGTCCTGCATGGTTTGTCAAAAGTCTATCATGTGACATAAGCCAAATGAAAGTTTGTATCTAATTGGGGCATTTTCAATTCTAGATGATTTTCTAGTTGGTATTAGTAGAAATAACAGTTTGAGTTAGAGAAAGATATTTATAAGCATTGTTTATAAGAAACTAATTAAATCTATTATCACCCCAACCCAAATTGTCTTCACCATCTTTAGGAAGAGGAAGAGGAATAGCAATAATGTGATTAACCATATCCATAGTGGACCAGGTTTGAAGCAAATCAAGGTTCCCATTCTCTTCCCTCTTTACAACATCTTTAACGGTTAAAGTAGTATTTAAAATTAAATGAGTTTGTGACAAATTGAAGAAAAGAGGTTGCTATGTTGGGATCCAACAATTAAATCAAAAATGGATCTTCCTTCCATCCCCAAGTTTCCAAGTAATATTCTACTGAAATTTGTGCCAAATCTTTGCTAGAGATCTCTATAATGGAGAAACATTCGACTTACAAATCATATTGCCATACTTGGAAAAATATCATTCATTAATTGATTTTTTTTTTATGCCTAGACCACCATTCTCCTTAGGCATACAACAAACCTCCTAATTGATCAAGTGAGCCTTATGAATTGTCTCATTGTCTCCCTAGATAAAGTCCTGTTGTAATTTTATTAACTCATTACAAATAGTTGTAGGGATTTTGGCATACTGCATATCAAAGTAAGGGATTGACATCAATACAAACTAACTCAAAGTAATTTTTCCTGCCAAGCTCAAATTTTGTTGCTTCCAACCGCTCAGACACCTTTGAACCTACTCAGTGATATGTTGAAACATATTTCTAGAGCTTCTACCATGTGTAATGTTTGTCCCAAGATACTTCCCAAGTTTTGGGCTTCTATGAACCATGTATGGTGCATAATCTCTTGTCGAAGCTGAGGATCTGCATTAGCTGATAAATGTTTTTGAGCCTTTTCAACATTGATCTTTTGGCCTGAGGCTTGAAAGAATTAATTCGAGCAATGTGTGATGCTGTAAGCTTTCTCTATAGTGGCATTTGCAAACATAAAAAGGCCATCTGCAAAAAGAAGGTGAGACACCTTAGATCCCGCACGCATCAACTTCTAATAACTTACATCAACCCATTCAGCGATAATATGCGACAAACGATCCATACAAATAACAAACAAACAAGGAGAAAAGGGGGTCACCTAGTTGAATACCTCTAGATGGGGGTAAAGCTATCAAGTTTGTCCCCATTCCATAAAATTTTGAAAATGAAGTAGAAATACAATGATGAAGCAAATTAATTAACTTCTCAAGAAACTTGCAATCCCGAAGACATTGAGTAACAAAATTTTAGTTCAATTTGTCTTCATTCTTTTCATTGCATGAAGCATCTCATGCGCTATAATAATATGGAGAAATAATTTTATTGAGCAAAGGTTTCATATGGTTCACCATAATTTTAATAACCAATTTATAAATCACATGGTAAAGAGAAATATGACAAAATTGTGTGACAAATTCTGGTTGGTCAACCTATGGAATGAGCACTAGAAGAGTATTGTAAGCCGAGCTAATCTAATAGGGATTATTCCAGACACTACTAACAAACTGGAATAAAGCCAGAGCCACCATGTCCCAACAATTCTTGTAGAAAAGAGCTGGAAAACCATCCTTCAATGGAGCTTTGTGGGGACCCAAATCAAACAAAGCCTTCTAGATCTCAACCATATAAGGCATAGAGCATAAACTTACTTGATGATTCTTCATATGCGTTGGGTAAAAGGAAAATGATACAATAGGCTCCATGATCTCTTAATCTTCATGAAAAATATTAGAAATCTTTTGCAAAGCCATATCCTTTAACTTCGCATCATCAAACTCCCACTCTTTATTATCATCTTTGCGCTATTATTTTATTATTTCTTTTACGCACAATAGTGTTGGAGTGGTAATATGTTGTGTTCTTATCACCATCAATGATCCACTTACCTTTAGACTTTTGAAACCAATGATATTCTTCGTGATAAAGAGTTTGAGCCAACTGATCTTGGAGATCAGATTCACGCGCATCAAGGTATCTATTATATCCATGATAAAAGCTATTTTGAATACCATTAAACCTAGCTATGATTTCATTCTTACGCTTAAAGATGTTTACAAAAATATCTTTATTCCACTCTTTAATAAGTGAAGTCATACCTTCTAAAAAAAGGGAACTAAATATCCCCCATAGATCTACTTCTATCTTATCCATGGGTAAAAATTATCATGCATAATTCAAGCCACTTTAAATCTTAATGGACGGTTAAGGGGACTAGAAGGTTCCCCTTGAATCATAACAATAATAAGATGATCATACTGGATACCAGAAAAAATTCTAGCAACCCCTTCTGGAAAATTCTATCTCCAATCGACGTTAGAAAGAACACGATCAAGCTTTTTGAAAATACGATATCTTCTCTTCCACCGAGGTCCTCTCCAAGTGAACTTAGAATCCACACTGGTCACTTCCATCAAGTGATAATCATTTATCTAGTTGTCAAACTTAATACATCAGACATGTTGACCCATGCGCCCCATTTTTGCTCCTCGGACTCGAAATTTCATTGAAATCCCCGAACATCATCCAGGGCGATAAGTTATTAGCAGTTGAATTTTTAACACGTTTTAGGTTTCATGTCTCTTTACCTCTCTAGGACTAGCATACACCACAATTAACTAGTTTTGAGAATCCTCATATCTAACGTTAACATGGAGAACATGTTGATTTTCTTGAACCAGAGATATGTATGTCATTTTTGTTACACATCAACCAAATACCTCAAACGAATCCACTAGCCCCAATCCTCAAATTCTTGTATAAACCAAGTCTTTTTTATTGTATTAGTGAATTTAACACCACTACATCTAGTTTCTTGGAGAGCAACCATATCTACTTTAAACCGCCTACAATAAATTTTGAGTGTTTTACCAAAATTCTTTCCTTGAGCCCCCTTGCAGTTCCAAGATAAAATAATAATTAAAATAATAAAATAAAGGCAAAATATAAATACATTCTACTCATCTTAAAGTATTTTCATATTGGACTATATCTCTAAATTTGTGATGTCTTCATCCATTCCTAGCGTGTGAGATATATCACAGATTGCACCAGTGTTAAATTGAGTTGGTTCTGCATTATGCAGCTTCACACTATGTTTTAAGCCATTAGCTAAGACTAGTGTGTTGATTTACACTACCGCAACACACCCATTATCACAAGTTAGCGGACCATGCATTGCCATATTTTTAATGGGGTGGTTTGCAAGATTTATATTTGGGTTTATTAGTTGAGAATTACATTTTTAGACTGTATTTCTTACTTGGAAAATCGTGTTGCCTTCTTTATAAGTGTCAATTGATTTCAACTTCTTATGAGTTCCCTTAGTAGCCTCCAACGTATATTTTTGTGGGTTCCTTTTTTGTGATTTCAACTTTTGTTGGTTCCCTTTCCAATCTAGATCTTTTTTTCTTCCACGTTTTTGGAATGTGGAAGATATTTACTTGTTTTTCTCCTTCTTTATTGGTATCTTTTCTAAAATTATTATACACCTTTTGAAGAAAGTCAAACTTATTATGTATTTTATTTTGTTGATCATTTCCCTTGCCACTGAAAATAGAAGGTTTATTTTGTCTTTTTTACGTTGTACAATAATTCAATCACCGTGTAGAAAATCATCTTGATTTCCTCCTAGAATTTCGTCGGTTTCCTTTCCTCTAGCGGCATTCATTTTTTTTACCTTTCGGATCTGGTTGTAGTAGCCTGTCACTATCCAATCACCGTGTAGCAAATCATCTTGATTTACTCAAAGAATTTTGTTTGTTTTCTTTCCACTAGCTCTATCTATTTTTGGAACTTTCGAATATGGTTGTTGTAGCTCGTCTATACCATTTTCCGCCATCGCCTTTGTACCACCGTTGCGTGTTGCATTGTTTTTATTATCACTGTCATCACCATTATATTTGAGCATATTATCTTTTGCAGTAACTTTGCTCATGCCATTTTGTCGCGTGTGTCTGTAGCATCCACAATTTGCACATATAGTATGCAGTCATTCGTATTGAATATTGTAGCATTGGTCGTTGATTCACATTTTTCCAACTATAGGTTGATGTAAGTCTATTTCTATGCAAATTCTAGCAAACCTTCCTCTTACTACATTGAGAGTATGTGTATGTAACTTCATCGGTTTCCCCACAACAGTCACAAGAGCCAAAAGAAACATTTCATCATAGTAAACAACATTGAGACTTGGAATTATTATCCAAACCATTGTTTTATCGATGGTTGTACTCGTATCATTGAACTTTATATCGTGAGGTAGTGGTAAAAAATCATCCATAGACCATCAAACTTTGTCATGTAGTAACCATTGTTTCCAGCCCCCTGTTAGCTTTCAAATATTTTCCAATTTGGACAACATAGTATTGAATCCAAGATTTTTCCGAAACATTTTCACCACCAATGGATCCTACTAAGGGGTACTCATCTCCTCCATTATCTTAGGATCAACATGAAACATAGGTAGCAATTTGTTACCATTGACATGCTCCATTTAAACAAGTGTTTTTTGTGATTAGATATGTTTTGGCCTGAACAACACCAGTTTGTTTGCCTAACACCTTATCGCGAAATGAGATAGGTTCTTGTATGTTATCTTTCTTCACTTCTCCTCCACGATCTGGAGGTTTTTGTTGGTTACCACTTGTTTCTGGCGATGACCGATGTGCCGTAAAAGAAAATGGCATAGAAACTCTAGTCAATGTAAAAAAACTCTAAGTGAGATAAAAATCCTTCAAAGTGTTGTCTTCTATTAATTTATAAAACTTTAATTACTATTAAGAAGTTATTATTCGTCACTAGTTTATACACATGCGTAGTGTAAGAGTGGGTTATGTATAGAAGAATATAAAAAAATAAAAAGAATATTAATAATCATTTCGTGAAATGTACGAAAAAATGTTGATCTTTTCATTTCAGTTGTAGTAGATCTTTTAATAAAATGTTTATAAAATAAGAGACCATGTCCAAACAATAAAAAAAAATATTTTAGTATCTGTAAAAGAAATAATCATTTTATAATAAAAATTAAAACAGGGATCACTTTGGTACAATTTTGCAAAATAAGGGAACATTTTAAAATAAAAAGTAAATGAATGACAAACTTGAAATCTAAACTTCAATAATGGACTAAAAAAATATATTATTTATCTTAGATTAATTGTTATCACAACAAGAAGAGTTTTCTACTTGTCATAGTCTACTTATATATAAAAATAGAAAATTTCATAAAGGAAATTTTAGAATTTTTTTTTTCAGAATTTTAGATACTTTTGAAAT
>JBBPBR010000006.1:44704312-44720420 GCA_037974775.1 Cicer pinnatifidum
GGAAATTTCAGAAATACCAAAATAGAAATAACAAATTTTTGAAATAGAAATAGGAAATTTAAAAAAAAAATTATTATTATTTTGAAACAAGATTTATATCTAAAAAATTTGAATAGAATTCCAAATTTTTAAAACTTTTATCTTCTTTGAAAGTTTTGAAATATAAAATTACGTTACAAAAATGTGGTTTTCGAAACTTTCAAAAAAATCAATGTTTTAAAAATTTAAAAATTACAATAAATTGTATTTTAAAAATTATAAATTAATTTAAACTTTCGAAAGTAAACTCATTTTGAATTTTGAAAATTTTATAATGAACCAAAATTTTAAAAATTTTATAATAATTTTTGTTAAAGTTTTGATTGTGAGTGAAAAGAAAAAAGTTAATTTTTTTATATAAAATGATAAAATAATCAAATATATTTGGGATGGGAGTTATAGGTAGGGATGGCAATTAGACCCAGACCCAGTGGGTACCCGCAAAAAAAACCCACAATGGGTAGGGTAAAAACCCGCATAATGGGTATGGGTACGGGGATGGGTAATTACCCGCAAAATTAAGCGGGTATGGGTACGGGTACGGGTACTATAGTACCCGCCCCGCACCCGCACTTATATAAATATATTATTTATTTATTATATTAATATTTAGTTTAATTAATTGTTTTCCTTTATATTTTAATATCTATTAATATCATTGGACCATTACAATATTTATAATCAAATCAAAAGATAAACATTTGTAAACTTTTTAAGAATTTGATTATGATTAATAGTTAAATAATTGTGACTTTATAACTAAGAATTATATCTTATTAATTGTGTCTTTATAATCATACTTGCAACTTATAAATTGTTTTTACTGATCTCAAATAATATTGTCGTAAGACTTGCAACTTCATAAAATATTATTATGGATATTTGAATGTGTATTGTAACGAGTGTTCACTTGAAATGTTTTGAGTTAGAAAATATTTTGGTTTATAATATTTTATGATTTAATTTATGATATATGGATAATTTTTAAATGGATAAATACCACATATAGTCCCTTAACTTAATTTCAGTTAACGTTTTAGTCTTTTATCTTTTTCTTTCCCCCGATCTGGTCCTTTATTTTGATTTTAAGTGACAATTTGATTTTTTATATTTTAAAATGTCAACAATTTTATCCTTATTTTATGCAAAATTTCAAAAAATTCATCAAAAATTTTAAACAAAACACATAAAATTAATTATCATCCTAAATATAATGCTATTTCATCAAATTTATAACTTAAATCTTTAAATAAACTCATATTTTTATCTCTAACAACATCAAATAAAGAATGGCAAATATGAGTTTATTTGAAGATTTGAGTTACAAATTTGATAAAGTTTATTTTATATTAAAGAATATAACTAAATTTATGAGTTTTGTTTGAAAATTTTGATGAATTTTTGTAAAAAAAAAGGATAACATTGTTAACATTTCAAAAAAAAAAAATTAAATTGTCACTTAAAATTAAAATAAAGGACAAAATCGGAAAAAAAAAAAAGATAAAGGACTAAAACGTTAACTGAAATTAAATTAAGGGACTATAGGTGGTATTTATCCTTTTTAAATTTAATCACAAAATAATATTTATTTATCGATTTATTTTAGTTAAAATGTGGGTAATGGGTACGGGTACGGGCACTTAGGTACCCAGAGGGTAAGGGTACGGGTATTAAAGTTGATACCCATGAGGGTACGGGCACGGGTATGGGTATTTTTTTAAACTGCGGGTATGGGTACGGGTACTATAGTACCCTACCCAAACCCTACCCATTGCCATCCCTAGTTATAGGTGACAAGTATAAGACATTTGGATATTATCCGTTATTTTCCAAATGATTGATAATTGGACCAAATAGACACTTCCCGAGTTGGTATTGGCCTGAGAGTGGAATAACCCAAGTCATAACATGAGTTCTAGAAGCTTAGGTTGGGACATACGAGATCAAAAAGCTCGAGAACAACATGGATAATTGGAGAAGGAGGAGAATTAACTCCCAAGTACAAGTATGAAAAAAAAAGACACTTATCAAATAGTGGGGATTGAGAAATCCGAACGCTAGGTCTATATAAAGGGAAGGAACAATTCTAGAAAGGTATTCAATTTATTTGTACTCACTTCAAACACTCGAATCTTCATCACATAACGTTGAAGACAAAACTCATTAAAATACTACTTATTCCATCTTATAGTTAGAATGAGGTTCCGTCTTTTGTTAGTATGAGGTTCGCAAGAAAAGTAATCATTAGTAAATAACTTCATAAATGTAATATTTTAGCAACTCAGAATCTAAACTATACCTTGAAAATGAAAAATAAAAAACAAAAAATTGTTTTTATATTTGACATGTGATTAGAAGAGTTGTAGAATTAAATACATTTGATCTATTCTAAAATTAAAATATATAAATGGAAAAGAAAGTATTCTGAAATGTGATTGTGAATTATATAATTTAACGAGTTTTGATACTTGAGAGTGACACTTATAATTTTTGCTACTACATCTAGGATTTTAGATCTTCTAAAAGTTTATTCTTGAAAGTGTATTTATTTAATCATTTGAAAATAATTTGTCATATAAAAATAAATTATTGAGGGGTTGAGGTTGGCTCGAAGTAGAGAATTTCAATTTATTGAACTCCGAATGGACTCATAGATAGATGTTGCTTGGGATTAGTAACGTGCGTTGGAGTTTGGTGAAATTAAGAAACGAATTTATGTGTTAACGCTCTTACTAGTTTATTTATAATTTACGAGTGTCCTCTTGCTCAAATTAGTTCTTTATTGTTTTCTAAGGTGTTGCCTATAAGGACTTTGCAAATTTCAATTTTTTTAAAGTCCTTTAAATATTTTTTCTTAATAAAAAGTGTTGAAATGGTTAGTTTTCATGACGTAGCATACATAAATGTGTAAATATAATTAATTGAATAATATTTAATATTTAACATTAAAAATATAAAATTAATTAATTAAATAATCAAAAAAACAATTTTTTTTTATCAAGCCCTAAAAATTCTCACCGGAGGCCACACCCATAATCAAAATACATATTTTTTTATCTGATTTTGTTTCCCACAACAACTTGAGATAACCTTACCTTTCTCTTCTCAATACCAACATCTCCTCTACAAGACCATTTCTCTCCAATCAAATCTGTCATTTCTTCTTCATCCGCCGCATCCTCCACCACCAAACTACCTAAGTCCTCCTCCAAAACCCATTTCACATTCTTTTTCTTTTTCTCTATGAGGGTTTCGTTTTCTCCTTGAAAAAGATGGAGAATAACAACAAACACAATTTGTAATTTTTTAAAATTTGATTATGATTTTGTATTTTCAGTTGAACAATTTAGTTTTCTTAGTTAAATTATATAAAAAATTCATGTTTTTTATTAACATACCTTAATTTTATTTGAAATATTGTATCTCATGTCATGCCAGTACCGCATCAGAGGGAGTTGTGCATAGCTATGTAGTTTTTATTTTCTTCCGACCCTATTGTTTCCCAAAAAACAAAGGGCTGACTTTTTTTGACCCATGTTAAAAGAATCAATGGCCCTTTACAGTTTTACATACATATCTATCCGAGGATAATATATTCACACAAACAATATAAAACAAAATTACATGGTCATCAAATTATATCACTATAGTATCTATTATATTGTCAAGATAACTTGTCAAGATATCTATCTCTTTTTTTATATATATAATATATACTTCTTAAAATTCTTAAAATATCCCAATAAATATTGTCAAGATAACTTGATAATTCTGTAAAACTTTCTAACACTAACATTATTTTATTTCGAAGTTGTCCCATGAATATGCATTCTTCAAATTTGTATTAAATATTTAATTCTTATATACTATCAATATAAGAGTTTTGATACACTATCAATATAAATAGTTTTTTGATAGTATAAATTTTTTTATACTAACAGTACTACTGTACATGATAATTAAACTCATATATGAGAAATTTACCTCTATTACCATCACCGTTTATCTCTCTCGAAAAGACGACAACTAGTAAGTGTAAAAAGTAGTGATTCATTGTGCTTCTTACAAACTGATCATGATAATAAACATGCACTAACCTAAGATAGGGAGGTATCAAGATATATATCTCCTTTGTTTCCCCTATTTATTTGCTTACATGTGATTTGCTTGACATCAATGTGGAATCTTAATTGGTCCAGCTAAGTTGCAACTCATAATTAAGAATTTTGGCTGCTGCTGTTGTTGTCACTAAATAAATACTAATAATAGAAGCCACACATTGCAATATTTTTCTCATGCTTTTAGTATTTCTTCAACTACCACCTTTGCAACAACCCCACAAAGTCGAAAGCAACCCACCACACCAAGATAATGAAACGAACCCAATAAATGAAGAAGAAAAAAAAGGGGGCTACAAAGAAGCATTCGAATAAGCATATCCCACCACGATTAGCAGTAACATCAAACCCACTCTTGCATCTTATCATCTCTTCAACCACAAAAAACTTCAAATATAGATGATTGGTTGAAAACAATTTAGGATTGTCAATCACAGATCATAAAAAAAATAGCAAAAAAAATAGCAATTTATTCAAATTTCAATATATTACGGTGCCAAAGCACCATTATACCCCTGTTATTTGACGATCACAGAACAACAATGATTTGTTCAAACTCCACTACTCTATAACATAGTTATTTGATCATCTACTAAAAGGCTCATGAGTTGATTTCCTTACAGTAGAAGGATTGTTGTGGGAAAAAAACAAAAACAAAAAAGAATTGATTGATGAGACACTTCAAAATATATTTTCGCAATTTAACCTTTTATTGGTGCAGAAAATAGTATGTAATGTGAACAACAGTTTCTCTTGCAACTTGCGAAGTTGATTGGACGTGGTGTGTCCTACGGAAATCATGCCAGTGCTTACTAGCTTCTTATAACAGAAAAAGATGTTTTAACAACCTTGCATGCAACACTACTAATGGAATACATCTCCATTAAACAGAAGTGATAAAGTCTGATACTAATGTTACTTAATGACATAATATCTTTCTTTCCCTCTCCTAAATACTTACAACAGAGATGCTGACAATCCATTTAACTTCTAATACTCTTTTTAAGACACTATTATCGAGTGAGATTCATTTGGACTCTATTACTTTGAATTTTTTCCCAGAAAATAAGAAATGGAATCTACAAAAATTTCACTAAATAATAGCAAGTGTTGGGAGTTGGATAGTTTAACTGATTTAAGCTAAAAGTTAAAAGACCAACAGAGTTGAAGTAATTAAAAGAAGTTCAAATCTTGATGAAGATAAAAATATGAACATAATAATTAACATTTGTCTATTAAAAAAGTTAGCAAGGTTAGAAAATGGAAGTATTAAAAGGTGTGTTGTTAGTAATTTTTCGAAGAGAATAAACACCAAAGAATTGACAAACACGAAAAGTCAAAAACCATATTAGGATTATTCATGGAATGAGCAAAGTTAGGTGTGGTAACAATGTCAATGGTTTAGCTTTCTACAATCCCCACCTATACTCCTATCCTCCTTAGGAATGATATTTTAGGTACTTGTTTGCACTTCAAGCAAGTATAATTAAGACTATTTATGAATTTATCTCAAAATTATCAACAACTTTAGGAAATTAACAAAGGAATAGCCCAGTGGTTTGGTTAGGGATACCGAAGGAGTTATATGCAGGATATCCAAGGTTCAATTCCTGCTACAAAAATTTCCCCCTCAACACTGCTCCCAATTTTATGGCAATGAACACAGAAAACTGTCACATGCTTTCAAGTGAAAAGTTCCAACAGCCTTTAACATTAAAATCCCCCAACAATTTTAATTTACTTACATTAAAACCAAGCTGACAAAATAGAACAATCAAAATCCCATCTAAAAACAAATAAGAGATGACAGAAAAGATGAGACTTGTGTAAAGAATACATTTAACTTAAAGAAATGCTTTGATTTTCAATTCCAACTTTTACATGGAAAGAAATTTGAATCACATTAATCTTCTCTATTTTCTAAGGTAAAATGGGAGGAGAGGGAAATCTTTGATGAAGAAACATGTAAAAGAGTAAAATAAAAACAATAATGTTACAAAACAAGTATAGAATTTCACCTATCAGACAATCACCACCATTGATGAACAAGAATTCCACTTTGTCTAAGAGAATTGAAGAGATCCAAACACTGGTCATATGTTTTCTCATACTTTGAACTCCTCTGTCCAGGGCAACATCTCTGCCACCTATTGTAATGGCATTCAAGGAAAATCTCATCTATCAGACAGATCGCCCCAGTTTTGAACAACCTTGGAATCAGATCAAATTCCGTACCCTCTACATCCATTTTCATCACAACAAAATCATTCCTCGAAACCGTGTTCTTCAACCACTTGGCAAAATCAAATCCCTGTATCTTCTCCACCTCCCCATTAAACTCCTTCCCAGACGCCTGCAAAGGTTGAATCCTACCCATCCCCCTACCTTTAACTTCAACATGTTCCCCGGGATCACGATGAATCTCAAAAGCTAAAGTCTCATTCTTCACCCAAGCCGCATAAGGAAGCAAAGTAATCCCTTTCTTCAACCCATACTCCTTATGAAAAGTTTTATCAGCTTCAATTGCATACACGTGAAATGTCTTATTCTGCTTAGGATATTGTTTCCTAAACCATGATCCTATGCTAGAACCATAGCTTCTAGCTCCAACATCAACATATAAATACCTATCTTTGAAGCTTATATCAACCATTGATGAAAGATACTTTATGTTCATTATATTCCTTTTCAAAGTAATCCAAGGTTTCAATGGTTCCTTTTCAATCAAAGGCTCAGCAATCCTAACCAAATCTTTCTTATACCCAGGAACATAGCATTTTCCATTTGAATAATAATCATTATCAACTTTACTAGCACCATAATCAAGACACTCATTTTTCAAAACAGTTTCATGTATATAAGGAATTGAAGAATCAAACCCTTCTAACACATGCAACTTCACTACTTTGAAACAATGAAACAAATCAAGGAATGAATTGAAACTATAGGTATCTTTAGGGTTTGTGAAATGGAAAACCGCGAATCCTCCATATTTCAGCGTCCGAGCAATCTCCGCCGCGACAACCGCCGGTTTCGCCGACCTCGCAAATGATCCTTCACCGGAGAACACAAAATCAAAAGCGCCGTCGCCAAACGGAATCCGCTCACCGCTTCCTGACTTCACAAGCGGCTTCACTGACTTCCTCGATATTCCGACAGCGTATCGAACGCCGATTTCCTTCAGCGCGAAGACGTCGCGTCCGGTCGGCGTTTCAACACAAAGCGACTTCGACTCCTTCGAGAGGTAACCGTCGGCGATCAAGTCATGAAAAACAGACGAGTAGAAACGAACACTGTTAAGCCAGCTTTTGCTAGTATAATGCTCCGATTGCGACGAATTTCCACGGGCGCCGCCGGAAGAATACTCAACGGAGAGTGGATCACTTCCGGCGATAGCAAGACTAAAAGTATCCGGCAATGAGAAGAAGCAGAAACCGGCGACGTTGCATGACTCGCCGGCAATGGCAATAAGGTAAGCAAAACGGATGGCGAGGATGAAAACGCCGGAGATAAGTAACCGTATCAAAAGAATCCGAACAGAGCCATGCTTGGCTACAGTATGTTCCATGGTAGCCGTTGTGCACTTTTTTTTCATAACTGAAAATGTAATAAAAATAAAAAATGGTGTAAATTAAAAAAACAATAAAAAAATTTGGAGTTTTGTTTTTGTATTGTTATTTTTAATTTTATCTGGAGCAGAATCTAGCAGAAGTATGGTTAGCTCCGATTAAGGGTTTTGATTCGGTGGCGGAGTTTGGAAAATAAAGAAAGCGAGGGGTAAAATTGGAACGCATGTTATTGATAACGAATAAGGTTTGAAGTCTTTCGTTTCTTTCTGTTTTATTTGTGTTGGGTTTCGTTTCTTTCTGTTTTATTTGTGTTGGGTATGGAGAAGTGAATAGTGAGTCCGTGACTCGGGAGAGTGTGACTCAGTGATGGTTGGTGGTGGTGTTTTGCATAAAAAGAGAAAAGTATAATAAAGACGTTGGAGACTGGTGACCGGAAGTACCGGTGGAGGGAAAGCGAAAAGCCAAGCGGATTATGTTGCGTGGATAAAGGAAATGAATAGGAGTCTACTCTTCTTCTCGTAATTGTATCCCTTATTGCAATACTTCATCTACACCAGGTTGTATGATTATTAGAGGAGAGGGAATGTAGAGGATTCTAATCACTCTTTCTGGTTCTATATTTGGTATAAGATTTTATTTTTTTTTCTTTCAATAATCCATACCTTGCAAAGTTTCCGATCAAAACACAATCTCTTGCACGTATCTTCTTTCTATGTTTGAGAAAATATTCAATTTCTATTTTTGTTCATATATTAATTCATTAATATTTACCTTGATTAAATCATTTGTTGCTATTAGAATATTAAATTAATTAGATAATCTTAAAGAAAATCATCAATCAAATTAGTTATGTATTAAATAATTCTAAAATTCAATTTAAAATAAAAGAAGTTAATTAATATCAAAACTTTTTATATTATTGTAACACTTAATTTTTTAACATAAATGAAACAAAAATCTACCCAGCTAAAAATTTTAATTTATAAATATCTAAATACTTACAACTTTAAAACAAATTTTAAGTGGAACTTAATTAAACTATGACTCTAATATAAACTCAAGATGTTATCTAACTCATAACATTGAAGGACTGATAAGCAAATTCGGATACTCCTCAGACTTTCAATGTTTACCTGTTACCTGAAAAACATCACCCTCAACATAGTGAGCATAAAACTCAGAACATAGATTTAATAAAATAATTATTGATGTTTCTCAGTCATGTTGTATGCTAAGCATGAAAAATTCTTCCGGCAATCTATACTTTAATTTAATATAATACTATTTCTTCGTAAGCTATATTCGAATATCTCTTCTACCTCTAGCCTCAAATCTTTCAAATATTTTAAGTCACTAGACATGAATAATCTAATGACTTAAAATCAACATAGGAAGTAAGTCATAAAGATTACATTGGTTTCATCCAATGTCTTCTACTTGAATAACCTCTTTTGATAAGATTGAACATTATTAAGTTCGTAAGTGGTGTCTCACTTACCCTCTCTCTCGTCGTATATAGATGGAGAGTTCATCTAACTAGAATGAACCTTATATATATATATATATATATATATATATATATATATATATATATATATATATATATATATATATATATATATATATATATATATATATATATATATATATATTGATTTCACTAAAAATTGATTCCTATTGTTTCTATTATACTCATCTTAACTTAGCTACGTCATAATCTTTTCCTACAGAAACACCATAACTTTGGTAATTTAATCAAAATATCAAATGATGTCCGATTTTAATAAAGGATAACATTTTGAAAAGTCTAAGATATCTAGTTTATAAATATAATTTGTATTCTCCGTAATAGACATTCAATTAGTACAGTTTAATAAAATAAGGTATACATATACAAAAACAGAACAACAAATTATTTTCTGACTTGTAACTCAATTTTCTCCATTAATTCTCAATGAAATTAGTGAAATCAATGCTTATTTCAAATATAATTAAGTCTAGTTTCTAATGGGACAAAAATCAGTTCAAAAGACTATTTATGCAGAAAGTTATGAATAAAACATCGAAGATATACCTATATGGGTTCCAAGACAACATTATACTATTTTCATTTCAAACTTTATATTATCAAGTTCATATGCTCCTAAGTAAAATACATTCAAAATTAAGCATAAATCAATTAATTACCAATACTAAATAATTATCATATCATCATCAACTCAACCACAACACTCAACAATCATAATAAAACAACAACTCTTCATATTAATTAATACAAACACCTAACATGCATTATTAATAAATAATGTTACTAAATCAAACAGGATTATCTAAATACCCAAACATGCAAATCATGATATCTAAGCACACATATGAGAGGTTTTAACAGGGTTTCATATGTTACCTTAACTTGTAGATGTGGGAGAGTTATGTTTTTTCATAAGGCTGAGTTTTAATCTCATTCATTAATAATAATCCTCATTTGACTTCAACTATTAGACATACATAATGTATTTTACTACCTTTGTTACCTCATTTTTTATTTAGTGTTATAATTAAGATAGAGTTAGTTTTGCTTATCCCCTTTTTTATTAGGCTTTCTGTTTTTAGTTAGTTAGACAGTTACATCTTCTTTTTGGGTTCAATCTTATTTAAAATAGAGAGAACCCCTCTTTTGTAAAGTGAGAAAGATTTATTGTAATCAATATAAAGGTATTTCTATATATGCCCTCCATTGAATATGAAATTTACTAACATGGTATCAGTCACTCTACACCTAGTAATTTTTCATTCATCTTCTTCATCTTGAGTTTTTTCTTCTCCTCCTCCGCGATTTCTCTCTGGTTTTTCTCTGAAATTCGCGATGGATTATGACCATGATACCTCTTCTTCTTCATCGTCTGATGATCGTTCCAACATCCAACAACATATCAATAAATCCCCAAATTTCAATTGAAGTTATCAAAATGACATGCTTGATCCCTTCTTTATGCATCCCAGTGATAATCTTGGCCTTGAACTTGTGTCTCCACCTCTCAACAACACCAACTTTCACTCATGGTCTCGTGCGATGCTAGTTTCCCTTCGTTCGAAGAACAAATCTGGTTTTGTTCTTGGAACTATTTCTCGCCCTAAAGATACAGACCGACTTTCGATGGCATGGGATCGATGTAACACGATGGTTATGTCTTGGATTACGAACTCACTCGAACCGGATATCACTCAAAGCATTATGTGGCTGGATTCGGCTGCAGAGATTTGAGACGAACTGAATGATCGATATCATCAAGGAGATGTATTTCGGATTTCAGACCTACAAGAAGAAATTTATGGTCTTAGGCAAGGTGATTCTTCTATTACGATCTATTTTACCAATTTAAAGAAACTCTGGCAAGAATTGGAGAATTTTTTCCCCTTACCTTCTTGTTCTTGTGCACCTACTTGTTCTTGCAATCTCTTACCAAAAATTAGGGAATATAGAGAGAATGACTATGTCATTCGGTTCCTTAAGGGCTTGAATGAACAATATTCCTCAGTTCGATCTCAGGTCATGTTAATGGAGCCTCTCCCTACAATCAGCAAGGTTTTTTCGATGCTTTTACAACAGGAACGTCAATTATTTAGTCATACGGAAGAACTTAAAATTGTCGCTGCTGTTTCTAACTATAGTCGTGGATTTGGCCGCGATTCATCTTTGGGTAGTGGTCGTGGTTCTGGTGGCCATGGTCGGGGCTACAAAATTTGCACTCACTGCAATAAATCGGGTCATATTGTAGATGTTTGCTTTAAAAAACATGGGTACCCTCCGAACTATCCACGATCCAATTCAGGGGCTTCCAACAATTGCTCATCTACCAACCCTGAAATTGAGGATGCTCATACTTCCACTACTTCTGATTCTTCAAGTTTGGACAATGCTACTCAAGTTTTCACTTTGGATCAGCAAAAGCTTTGCTTGCTTTACTTCAGGCCTCCACATCCTCCTCTACTAGCACTATAAATCAACTTCAACATTCACCTTCTATCAATTTGGGTAATTCTTTTTCCCATCAAATTTCTAATTTAGTTTCTAACCATTCTTGGATTATGGACACAGGTGCAACTGATCATGTTTGCTTTTCTGCCAACATATTTCAATCTATTAAAAGAATTAAGCATGTTTCCATTAAATTACCTAATGGTTCTTTGATTATTGCTCAATTTGCTGGGACTATTTTCTTTAACAATGATTTTTACTTAAATGATGTTCTTTATCTGCCTCAATTTTCTACTAATCTCATTTCAGTTCCTCGATTAACCAATTCTCTTAATTGTCATCTTGTATTTCATGCTACTAATTGTTTAATACAAGACAACAACTCCCTGAAGATGATTGGTACAACTAGTATTCATCATGCCTTATACTTGCTTGATTTTCCCCCTTTTCATACTCCTGTTCAGATTCATAATTGTACTATCAATTCTATTTTGCAAACTAGTTTACACCATGTTTTAGGTTCCAATTGTAATCTTTGGCATTTTCGCTTTGGGCATCCATCTGGTGATACTTTGCAACATCTTAATAAAGAGTTTTCCTTTGTTATTGTTAATAAAAGTGTCATTCCTTGTGATATATGCTTATTTGCTAAACAAAAGCGATTGCCTTTTCCATATAGTTCATCTATTTTTGCTGCATGTTTTGATTTAGTCCACATGGATATTTGGGGACCATTTTCAGTTCCCTCTATGTTTGGTTTTAGATATTTTTTATCGATTGTTGATGACAAGAGTAGATTTTGTTGGATCTTCCTTATGAGACTTAAATCTGAAACAACTACTCTTATTAAATCTTTTGTTTCCCTTATTCATACCCAATTTGATAAGAAAATTAAATGTATTAGAACCGACAATGGCAATGAGTTCCTTATGAAAGATTGTTACAAAACTCATGGAATTTTACACCACACTTCCTGTGTTGATACCCTTCAACAAAATGGCATTGTTGAGCGAAAACATCAACACATTTTAAATGTGGCACGTGCTCTTTTGTTTCAATCAAAATTATCCTTAACTTTTTGGGCTCATGCCATTGTCCGTGTTGTTTTTCTTATCAACAGACTACCCTCCAAGTTACTTTAGTTTAAATCCCCTTATCATATACTTTTTGATCATTCTCCTGATATTTCTTCTTTAAAAATATTTGGTTGTTTATGTTTCACTACCACTATCCATTCTCAAAGAAAAAAGTTTGATTCTAGATCCCGCAAATGCATTTATTTAGGACAGAAACTTGGTACCAAAGGTCATGTCCTATTTGATTTGAATAATAAGGAAGTTTTTCTTTATCAAGGGACACTATTTTCTTTGAGTCCATTTTTCCTTATTCTATTGATAGTGATCAACATAAACAACCACAATCTAACAATTTTGCTACTGATTTTATTATTGATGATTTTTTTTGTACTAGTTTCCCTTCCCCTTCCCATTCCCCTGTTTCCCCTGTTATTTTGCAAGACGTTGTAGGTTCTACTTCAAATAATTCTTCCTCTCCTGTTGAATCTACTGAAACAACAACACTTCCACCTACGAAGGAGTGTACAATTCCTGCCTCTGCTTCGTCCACTACTGATTATGCCTCTCCTGCTAATCAATTGCTCATATTCCTTCCCAGACGCAGTGGCAGAACCATTAAACCTCCTTCATATCTTATTGATTTCCATTGTTCTCTCTTGCAAGGTAGTATAAACACCAACATTTTAGTTCCTAATCAATTTAAAGGTACTCCGTATCCATTATCCACTTTTATTTCTTATGACAATTTATCTTCTGCTCATAAATTTTTTACTATTAATGTTTCTACTTTAAAGGAACCTTCTTCCTATTCAGAGGCCATTAAAGACTCCAATTGGAGAGTTTCTATTGACTCTGAACTCCAATCACTTTTAAACAATAACACTTGGGAGTTAACTACTTTACCTGCCAATAAAAAAGTGATTGGTTGCAAGTGAGTTTTTAAATTAAAATTTCATGCCAATGGTACTATTGAGCGCTACAAAGCACACCTTGTAGCTAAAGGTTTTAACCAAACTGAAGGTCTTGATTATCTTGACACTTTCAACCCTGTGGTTAAAATGACAACCATTAGATTACTACTTTCAATTGCTGCCATAAAAAATTGGTTTCTTTTTCAACTTGACATAAACACATCTTTTCTCCATGAGGATCTAATTGAGGATGTCTACATGAAGGTTCCTCCCAGCCTTCATGTTCAACATAAATCTCAAGTTTGTAAACTTAAATGATCCCTTTATGGATTAAAATAGGCTAGTAGGCAGTGGAATACGAAATTATGTTCTTCTTTAAAACAATTTGGTTTTCACCAATCTAAATCTGATTATTCCATGTTTACTCGCTCTAATTTTGCTGGTTTTACTGTCATTCTTGTTTATGTTGATGATTTGCTTCTTGCTGGTGATAACTTGACTGAAATAAACTTTGTTAAGACTTCTTTATAAACTGTTTTTAGCATTAAGGATCTTGGTGTTCTTAAATACTTTCTTGGTTTCGAAATATACATCTGAATGCTGCCCTCCACATTCTCAGATTCATCAAATACAGTCCAGGAAAAGGTCTTTTTTTTCCAGCTAATTCATCTTTCAGCATCAAGGGTTTTTGTGACTCAGATTGGGGTGCTTGCTCAAACACTAGACGCTCTACTACTGGATTCTGTTTCTTTCTTGGTTCCTCCTTAATTTCTTGGAAGTGTAAGAAACAACCAATTGTTTCCCGTTCTTCATCTGAGGCCGAATATCGAGCCCTTGCGCAAGCCACTTGTGAAGCACAATGGCTCTTGTTTCTACTATGTGATTTGCACATTATTCATCCAAAACCAGTTGTTATATATTGTGACAACAAGTCAGCCCTTCATATTGCATCCAATCTGGTATTTCATGAGCGGACAAAATATATTGAGATGGATTGTCATGTCGTCCAAGACAAAATTCAAATAGGAACTCTACATCTTATGCCTATATCTACTGCTGATCAGACAACTGATTTATTCACCAAAGCTTTACATCCTTTTCCTTATTTTTGCCTTTTATTCAAAGTTGGAATGTTAGACATCCATTCGAGTTTGAAGGGGACTATTAGACATACCTAATGTATTTTACTACCTTTGTTACCTCATTTTTTATTTAGTGTTATAATTAAGATAGAGTTAGTTTTGCTTATCCCTTTTTTTATTAGGCTTTCTGTTTTTAGTTAGTTAGACAGTTACATCTTCCTTTTGGGTTCAATCTTATATATAAATAGAGAGAACCCCTCTTTTGTAAAGTGAGAAAGATTTATTGTAATCAATATAGAGGTATTTCCATATATGCCCTGATTTAATGTATTTTACTACCTTTGTTACCTCATTTTTTATTTAGTGTTATAATTAAGATAGAGTTAGTTTTGCTTATCCCCTTTTTTATTAGGCTTTCTATTTTTAGTTAGTTAGACAGTTACATCTTCCTTTTGGGTTCAATATAGAGGTATTTCCATATATGTCTTCCATTGAATATGAAATTTACTAACATCAACCTTCGATCTTTTTTTTTTTTGTTTCTTCAAGAGTGAAACCTAATATTCTTTCTTTCTATCTCCTTTTCCTCATTTGTATTCAATATTGTTATAAGAAGAATATATTGTAAATGAATGGTGTGGGTAAACTTGAAGGTAGAACATGCAATTGAGAATGATGGTGTTTTCTCTCTTCTTTTTCTTAATTTTTCCTCTTATGTTACATTATGCCTTCCCTCCCTCTTTCTTTCTTTCATTCTATTTTTTTTTTTTTTTTGTCAAACAATTGGATTTTAAGTAAGGGGGAGTGTGATGAGAATTGTCAATCACCCTCCTCCAAATCCTTAGTGACGTTAAGTTTTGTTTGACTACAAAATGGGTTACTAGAAGTTGAACTTAATATTTTTATTTGGTTTATTTCTAATATATTCCCCAACAATAACAAACATGAACTTCTTAAACTAAAGTTCACTTGAATAACTAACAATTATTTATGATTAAATAAGATACAAGAGATTAATATAAATATATGAATTACAACAATAAAAATATAAATATATGAATTATTAGTAAAAATAAAAATAAATGGAATATAAATTTTTTGGGATGTTACAATTATTAATCCATCTTAATCATTAGAAAATTAGTAATATTTGACTTTTATCATAACTAATTATAAAATTGTGCATCATAATCTGAATAAATAAAACTTTTAAGTATATCACAATCAACTATTTATGAAACTTTAGAAGTAATTACGATAAAAATTAATATTTTTAATAATCTAACAGTTGAAATTGATTGAAAGTATAAAAATCAAATAATGTATAATTAAATCTT
>JBBPBR010000006.1:44751203-44776510 GCA_037974775.1 Cicer pinnatifidum
ATTAGTCGGTTTTTTTATTTATTGAATTTAATGATTAATAATATAAATTATTACTATTGGTAAATGACTAATAATATTATTAAATAATTTATAAATTTATTATAAAATAACTTAAAAAATAATTTGATAATAATATAAATTATAAATTATTATCAAATTGTAAAATAATTTATAAATACATTATAAATAATTTTATAATTTATAAATTTATTATAAAATAATATTATTAAATAAAGAACATTTATGTCGATATTTATAGTTGGGTTTTTTTTATTGAATTTAATAATTAATAATATAAATTACTACCATTGGTAAATGACTAATAATATTATAAAATAATTTATAAATATATTATAGAATAACTTATAAAATAGTTTGATAATAATATAAATTATAAATTATTATCAAATTGTAAAATAATTTATAAATTATAAATAATTGTAAAATAATTTTATAATTTATAAATTTTTATAAAATAATATTATCAAATAGATTTTGGAGGTATTAAAAAAATTGTGGATGAAATAGGAAAAATAGAGTAGGATTGAAAGAGATTAGATATTGAAAGCATGTTTGAGAGAGGAGAAAGAGGAGAGGTCCACATCAGCTTTTCAGCTAATGTGAGAAATATTTGTATAGGTGGCATTCGATATGGTGAGGTGGCATTCGGGATTCTGTTTTAAATATATATAAAATGAGGAAAATTATAAATTATAAATTTATTATAAATAATTGTAAAATAATTTTATAATTTTATAAGTAATATTTTATGTATTATAAATATAGTTATCTTATAATATTACTTTATTGATTTGTAATAATTGAATATGATTAGGAAAATTAAAATGAGGAAAAATCATGTTTATCACAATCATCTAATTTAATTTTTAAAATATTTTATAAAATTCGTATGATAACTTATTATATAGCATAATTGTTTGACTCATTGTACTTTAAAATGATACTTGATTTTATTTGATGAAATATAATGTAAAATACAAACCCAAAAAGAAAATCTAAAAATTTTATCAAGAGTTTGAAATTTATTTTATTAAAGATTTATATATACTTTAAATCAATTTTAGGTATTTAAAAATTTTAACTAATTGTTTGTGCAATTGAATTATTGTTATATTGATATGTACCAAAAATAAATTCTAGTAAAAAATAATTTAATTTTGTACAATACTTAATTTTTTAACATTCAAATCATCATTATAATAAGAAAAATTAAAATAAAAAATAGCATTTAATTATAAATATATAATTTCATTGATAAAAATTTAGTGTTAACATATTTTTTCAGAACACATATATAGTAAACTTTTGTTTATTATATTTTTTAATATATATTCATATATATATATATATATATTATAATTTTAAATAAATTTGTATATTTTAATAATTGGAAGTAACTTTTTTAATAATTTTTCATATATTCGTATTTTATGATTATTTTTAATAAATTTATTTTCTGTCAAATAGAAATTATATTTTTATTTTATAAAATATTACTAAAAAAATAGATTGACTGAAAGAAATTATAAATAGATTGACATTAATGAGTAATTGAATTTTTAACGTATAAATTATAAATAGATTGACATTAATGAGTAATTGAATTTTTAACGTATAAAATCATTACTCGGAATAATATAATTGTCCATGAAAGCATTTATGTCGATATTTAGGAGTGATTAGTCGGTTTTTTTATTTATTGAATTTAATGATTAATAATATAAATTATTACTATTGGTAAATGACTAATAATATTATAAAATAATTTATAAATTTATTATAAAATAACTTAAAAAATAATTTGATAATAATATAAATTATAAATTATTATCAAATTGTAAAATAATTTATAAATACATTATAAATAATTTTATAATTTATAAATTTATTATAAAATAATATTATTAAATAAAGAACATTTATGTCGATATTTATAGTTGGGTTTTTTTTATTGAATTTAATAATTAATAATATAAATTACTACCATTGGTAAATGACTAATAATATTATAAAATAATATTATAAAATAATTTATAAATATATTATAGAATAACTTATAAAATAGTTTGATAATAATATAAATTATAAATTATTATCAAATTGTAAAATAATTTATAAATTATAAATAATTGTAAAATAATTTTATAATTTATAAATTTTTATAAAATAATATTATCAAATAAAAATTGTGGATGAAATAGAAAAAATAGAGTAGGATTGAAAGAGATTATATATTGAAAGCATGTTTGAGAGAGGAGAAAGAGGAGAGGTCCACATCAGCTTTTGAGCTGATGTGAGAAATATTTGTATAGGTGGCATTCGATATGGTGAGGTGGCATTCGGGATTCTGTTTTAAATATATATAATAGATAATATATTTGAAGCACAATGATAATTAATTTTATGTTAAAAATATGATTTTTGTAGAGATCTACTAAACATTTTTATATTTATCAATTAAACAATTATTTATGCAAAAACTACAATTGAATTATTAATTTAAAAAGTGAAAAGATTAAAATTTTGACTTTTGAATTATGTGATTTGAGCTACCGAAACGAATTGTTTGTGGGCCTGTATCGAGTCGAATTCGAACTAAAACAAAAATTCATATTGAAATGGAGTCGAGTTTCGAACCAAACAAATTCAAGACAAATCGAGTCGAGCTCAACCAAATTTGACTCAACTCGACTCATTTCCAACTCTACCCCAAAACAAGATTTAACAAAACAAACATAGATAAGCTTCTATTTAAACTGTTTCATCTTAAAATATGCTACTCAGTACTCAATTTTTGAACCTTAATAAACTAATATTTTTTATGAATAGAGTTAATAACTCCAAACACCTTAATAAACTAATGTAATCGCTTTTATTCCAACAAATACAAAAGGGAAAGAACAAGAAGAGGAGACAAATTAACTATAAACTAATTCCAATGATTAAATAAGACAAAAAACAGACTTAGACTACTTGTTCAAGTCTACTTACCCCTTAATAATTGCATGAGTAAGATTGAAAGAAAGGTAGAAGCTCAAATTGTGTTTGAAAAGAAAAGAGGGAGTAGTGTTCCTCATCTCAACCTGTCATAAATATGGAATCTCAATCTCAACAACTCAATGTAATATTTCTTCCATATCCAACTCCTGGCCATATGATTCCAATGATAGACACAGCAAGACTATTTGCTAAACATGGTGCTAATGTTACAATCATCACTACACATGCTAATGCTTCATCTTTCCAAAAAGCCATAGAAAGTGATTTCAATTCAGGACACCCCATCAAAACTCAGCTTATTCAGTTCCCTTCAGCTCAAGCTGGTCTCCCTGATGGAGTGGAAAACATCAAAGATGCAACTTCCTCAGAAATTCTTGGTAAAATCATTCATGGAATTGAAATGCTCAAGGATCAAATTGAGCTTCTGTTCCAGAAGCTCCAACCAGATTGTATAGTCTCAGATATGTTTTACCCTTGGACAGTAGAATCAGCTGCAAAACTAAGCATTCCAAGGCTTTACTATTACAGTACAAGCTACTTCTCAAATTGTTCTGCTCATTTTATTAGAAAGTATAAGCCTCATGAAGATTTAGTTTCTGATACCCAGATATTTTCAATTCCTGGCCTTCCACATAACATTCAAATTACTTCTCTACAACTACAAGAAGAGGTGAGAACAAGGAATGAATTCTCAGATTATTTTGATGCAGTATATGAATCAGAGAGAAGAAGCTATGGAACACTGTACAATAGCTTTCATGAGCTTGAAAGTGATTATGAGCAACTTTACAAGAGCACAATGGGGATCAAAGCATGGAGTGTAGGACCAGTTTCAACATGGATTAACAAGAGTGATGTTGAAAAGAGACACAATGAAGACCTTGTAGTAGAGTCAAAATTGCTAAATTGGCTAAACTCTAAGCCTGATGATTCTGTGTTGTATGTAAGTTTTGGAAGCCTGACAAGGCTCCCTCATGCTCAGCTTGTTGAACTAGCTCATGGGCTTGAAAATTCACATCATAATTTTATTTGGGTTGTTAGAAGAAAAGATGAAGATGAAGGTAGTTTCCTGCAAGATTTTGAGGAAAGGATGAAAGAAAGCAAAAAGGGGTATATCATATGGAATTGGGCACCACAACTTTTGTTATTGGATCACCCTGCAACTGGAGGCATTGTGACTCACTGTGGTTGGAACTCAATTGTAGAAAGCTTGAGTGCTGGTTTGCCATTGATCACATGGCCAATGTTTGCTGAGCAATTTTACAATGAGAAGTTGCTTGTTGATGTCTTGAAAATCGGAGTCCCTGTTGGGTCAAAAGTAAACAAATTTTGGGCTAGTGTAGGTAAAGATTTGGTGGTGAAAAGGGAAGAGATTGCAAAGGCTGTGGCACTGTTGATGGGAAGTGAAGAAGAGAGCATAGAAATGAGGAGGAGAGCAAGAAAAATTGGTGATGCAGCCAAGAAGAGTATAGAGGAAGGTGGATCGTCTTACAACAATTTGATGCAGTTAATAGATGAGCTAAAATCATTGAAGATATCAAGAGGCCTTGAGAAAACAAATTAAATAAATGAAATGGAGGAACAATAGTGGTTTTTCAGGATGTGGAGCTTATAACTGTAACAAAAAAGAAGGCACATTGTCAAAGTATATTCTCTTTGATATGAATTTTCATAATGCTAGCTAATTAGAAATGAATAACATATGAATTCATTTTTCTTATTATGCAATCAAGTTGCTAACAATATATGAAATCAAAGATAAGACTAAGAAACAAAGCTTGAAAACAAATAATTATAGCTGACTGCAATTTACTGTCTAAGAAAAGAAAGGATAATGAGATCAATCTCAAAGCGAGTTGAAAGTCACATAATAGAAGGTGAAGAAATTGAAAAATTTCTTACTGTGGCAAAATAATATAATTGAGGCTGTTGACATGGCATCTCCTTGTCTAAGCCTGATTAAAGGATGAGTTATTTTGTTGACAATACAAGTTATAAGTGTATAAATGTGTTTTAGGGTGCAGCTAGGTTAAAACAAGAGAGGGAATATCATGTTCATGGATATTTTCAACAATCTAATTCTCAATTTATGGTTCTTTCAAGACATTTTTCTTGAATATCATGCTCATGGCTTTCTTGACTAGATTCACCCAAGGATTCTGTTAGGTTACTTTTCTCACAATCTATTTTTCCAAATTGTTTAAATATTGAACATCATTTTCTTCTATTATCCCTCCTTGAAGATGATTACCAAAAAAATAAGCTTTTTCAAAGAAAGTGGCATCCGTAGTCACAAAAATCTTTTTGGAAATAAGTTCAAAACATTTGTATCCTTTTTGATTGGATGCATAGCCAATAAAAACACATTTTCTTGGTTGGTCTAGGATCATGTTTTCCTTGATTTGGATCATGAATATGAACAAAAAGATACATCCAAATATCTTTTGGGGTTGTATGAAAGTTTATTATTAGGAAATAGACTTGTGAAAACATCAAATGGAGTTTTGTAATTTAAAATTTTGGTAGGCATTCTATTTATCAAATATGTTCCTGTGAGAATTGCATCTCCCTAAAGATACTATGGAACCTTATTTTGAAATAATAATGTCTTAGTAACTTCAAAGAAATGTTTATTTTTTTGTTCAGCCACTCCATTTTGTTGTGGAGTATCCACACGTGAACTTTGATGGATGAATCCTTGTTGTAGGAAAAACTCATTTAAGTGTTTATTAAAATATTCTCTTCCATTATCACTACAGATAATTTTGAAAATACATTCAACTTCATATTTTGTTTTTATTAAGTAAACTCAAGTTAATTGAGTGTGATCATCTATGAAGGTAATACATCATCTTCTTCCATTAGGAGTAAGGTCCCTAAAAGTTCCCCAAACATCATTAAGAATTAATGTGAATGGACTAGATGATTTATGCGCCTGAGGAGAATAAGAAGGACGATGATGCTTTGCAAAATGGCAAATTTCACATAAAAACTTATTTGTATTTTTATTCTTAAAATACTCAGAAAATAAGTGCTTCAAATACAAAAAAATTGGGTGTGCCAACCTATAATGCCATAACATTATTTCTTCATTATTATGAACCAAAACTGAGTTGAGACAATTACTATGAAATTCCTCTTTAAGATCAACCTCATCATTGAAGAGATAGAGACCATTAACCTCTTTAGCATTGCCAATCATCCTCCTCGATTTCAACTCTTAAAATTGACAATTAATTGAGTTGAAAATAGCCAAATAGTTAAGATCTTGTGTTATTTGCTTATGGACAGCAAGTTACATGACAAATTTGGAACATGAAGGACATTGTGAAGAGTTGAAGTCTTAAAAATAGGGATAGAACCAACTCCAGTTATGGTGGAAAAAGTATCATCAGTTATCTTTACCTTTTTATGACCTACACAAGTACTATAAGTGGAAAACAATTTTGAGCAATCTATCATATAATTAGTGATGTAGCTAAATATTACTAGAAGGGGGGTTGAATAGGGATTTTACTGTTTAAAAATATTTTTCACGTGTTTTGAAATGTTATCCTCTCTGAGAGGATGCGAACTCGAGGATGGTTATTTAAACCTTTAAATTTGAGTTGAGTAAAAGAAAGAGAAAATGTAGAGAATGACACACACAACTTTTATACTAATTCACCCAATGAAGGTTACGTCCAGTCCTTGCACACTTGTGAGATTTTACTAATGATCAAACTGATCAACCTCTCACAGAGGATGATTACACTTTGTGTATTCTTTAGCCTCACCAAGCTTACACTCTTGTATCTTACAAGTTCCAACTATTTCCAAGTGAAACTCACGTGGAAATTACAAAGTGATATGAGTGTGATAGTTTCTCTTTTGTTAAATACTTTCTAAAATGATATTTCTAAGATCTAGTGTAGGATTATAGAAAGTATGAAGGGATGATGGATATTGCTCTTGATAGATTTAAGATACTTGATCTTTTATGCAATGTTGTTGTGTGTTTGATGATAAAGAGCTTGCTGCATTTTATAGAAGTCTTATGATGATCTTTCTATGTGACAAGCTCTTTATGACCATTGGAAATTTAATCAAAAAGTCCAAGGTTTTCATCATAATTACAGAATTGCCATCCAACTGTCCTTGGACAGATTCAATCCATCCTCGAGCAAGAGGATCAACCTCCTTCGAACTTGATCTTGAATTGTCCTTTTCTTTTCTCATTCTTCAAGACATGTAAGACTATATCTTTGACTTTGTGGGCTACAACCTTTCTGGTCGTTTTCAACTTTTGAGAATGATGTTGACAATATAGAACCATCCTCTTACATAGTACTGTCATCCTCTTGCACGTGGGTCAGACTTCCTTTCTTCAAGACATGTGAATGCTTCTATTTTTGGCTTGTTTGTTGTTGCCTTTCTGTAGATTGATTCTACATTGTTTTTCAATCATACAAGAATGATATATAGGTCTGCTTTTAGCCTTTGCATATGATAGGATAGGTTGCTTTCAACATTTGGGAATGATGTGGACTTTATAGAACCGTCCTCCAATATCGTATTGCCATCCTCTTACATTGTACTGCCCATCCTCGTACCTATTCTTTTGCCTTCTGACTTCTTTATTTCAAATGTTTTATTTATTCATTCTTTAATATTGTTTTTCCTTTCTTTAATAAATAAAACATTTGTTTTGGTGAGGATGAGTATTTTGCATATTTGAAGCTTCATCCTCTTACGAGGTCATCCTCTATATTTGAATCAGATTTTTATAATTTTTGTCTTAATGATTAATAACCTGTTTTCTTATATGAATTCACTCAAAAACATATATTAGTCATTAAACACAGTCATAATCTTTTAAACAATTTTGTTATCATTAAAACCATTGGAGAGATTTTGTCTCAACAATTAGTGGCTCCAGAATCGATGATCCATGGAGTTTTTGAAAGTTTAAAACTCAAAAGAGCAGAAGATAAAGAGATACATTTTTTAGCAAGAGAGGATGAATAAGTAATTGGCATAGAGGTAAAGAGCTTATATAGATCCTCTAGTTGTTCCTTAGAGAATGAAGATGCCTCAAAGTTGACTTTATTCTCCACATTTTCTCCATTTGCAACTTGGAAGGCCCTACCCTTTCCATTTATTTGGCTTCTTCTCCCAATTGGGTGGTTTTCCATTAAGTTTCCTTAGTGTGCCATAGTCATCTACAATGATCACACCAAGGTCGTTTTTTTCTTTCTCTATGTATTTTGTATCTCTTTGCAACCATAAAAAAACTCTTAGTTTCTTGCAACCTCGTACTATCAGAGTTTTGCAACATAACTTTTCTTCTGGATTCCTCCCTCCTTACTTCATCAAAGGTTTTCTGCCCAAAATTCGGCCACGAACTTCATCAAGTTCTGGATTGAGTTATGCTAGAAACATATAAACCTTATCATTTTCTTCTCTTTTCTTAAATATGTTTGCATCTTTGGAATTATCCTAATCATCCTCATAACATTGGTCAAACTTCTGCCAAAGGAAAACCATGAGATTAAAGAATATTGTGACGTCTTTATTTCCTTGTTTGAACTGCCACAAACGAGTCTTAAGTTCATAAATTTGTGAGGAGTTCTCCAAATCAGAATAACAATCGCATACAGTTTTCCACACCTCTTTTGCAGTGGGAATGAATAGGTAGGGCTTCCCAATGGAGTGGGAATGTATCAACCACCCAATAATTAGGGAGTTATCTGACTTTCATTTTTGGTAGGTTGGATCGGTCTTCTCTGTTTGAGGAGTGTCTCCAGTCAAGTAACATAACTTTCTCTTGCCATCTAGAGCTAACTTCAGAGCCCGGTCCCATTCAACATAGTTTCTGCCATTCAACTTTTGGATTAGAAGTTGTAAACCAGAGTGTATGGATAATGGATCATTTGTGGTACGGGTTGACATGACTTTAGGGTCACCAGTCAAGTAACATAACTTTCTCTTGCCATCTAGAGCTAACTTCAGAGCCCGATCCCATTCAACATAGTTTCTGCCATTCAACTTTTGGATTAGAAGTTGTAAACCAGAGTGTATGGATAATGGATCATTTGTGGTAGGGGTTGACACGACTTTAGGGTCACCAAATTTTTTTTGCTAGTATTATAGTAGGGGAGGAATCATTGTTTTTTCAGTTTCTTGTGAGGACATGGTGAGCTGCCACATGATTAGAGCCGAAGCTCTGATACCATGTGTTTTAGGGTGCAGCTAGGTTAAAACAATAGTGAATGAAAAAATCTTATATATAATGTTGTCAGCTATCTAATGAATGCAGAGAATAAAAGAAAAATAAATCAAATTAGAGTGATTTGATTCTTTCCCTAAATACAAATAAACTTAAATAGAAAATCAACTAATAAACACAATCATATAAGATTTGATTGCTATATGTCAACAATAAATATCTCAAAATGCAAATGTATAAAAAAAAACTTGCAGAGTTTACACATGGAATCCTTTGTCATATCTACTATGATAAAGTAAAATGATATATATGCAAGTAATACAAATAACTTTAGGATAAGGATTTACCCCATTGGATAAGAACACTAGAGAATATCTTAAATCACAGTTCAAATGAAGAGGAAAAGAGAAAAAAAGACACCCATATCAATAATATACATAGAATGTGCTTTTGATAGTCTCCATATAGCAAATTTAAAAAAATAATACATAGTATTTGTAGAATCATAATTTAGCTGAAATAAAGGTATGGTTGATACTAAAATATCAGTAATACACCAGTCATCGGCACATGGGGAGTTAAGTTTTTTTAATAGGATCATATCATTCAAAATTACTGTGTTAATCAATAGACTATAGAGGTGAGCCTTGATGCAATAGTAAGGTTGCTGCCTTGTATCCTTGAAGTCACACGTTCAAATTTTTGAAAAAATCTCTCCGCTTTTGAGTATAAAGTGCGAACACATATTATCCTTAGACCTCATCTAATAGGAGTCTCGTGTACACGGCTGGCTGCCCCACTAAATAATTGGAATATAATGTGAACTTGCCATCTACTAAATTTCTTGACAACATACAGCACATTAGTCATTTACTATGGCAATCTAGCATTCTAAAATCACTTCATTCTAAAACAGACATACACATGCTTCCACATTTAACTGTTTCAACTTAAAATATGCTACTTAAGTTTTCATCAAATACAAAAGGACAAGACCAAAAAGAGAAGACAAATCACCTATAAACAAATTCCAATGGTCGTAGAATGCAAATAAAAGCAATGTATCCAATTATGTCAAGAATCAAGAAAGAACAAACACTAGTTTAGTGATTAAATAAGACAAAAACAGATTTATATATACTCTCATTCAAGTCTACTTACTCATCGTATGAAAAGGAATATCACTTGCCACTTAAAAATTGCATGAGAAAGATTGAAGGAAAGGTAGAGGCTAAAATTCAGTATTGAAAAGAAAAGTGAGTAGTGTTTCTCATCTCAACTTATCAAAAAAAGATGGAATCTAAATCTCTACAACTGAATGCTATTTTTCTACCACATCTCACTCCTGGTCATATGAACCCCATGATAGACACAGCAAGGTTATTTGCAAAGCATGGTGTTAGTGTTACCATTATCACTACCCAAGCAAATGCTTTGATATTCCAAAAAGCCATAGACAATGACTTGCGTTCTGGATATTTTATAAAAACTTGTTTGATTCAATACCCTACAGCACAAGTTGGTCTCCCTGATGGAGTTGAAAACATCAAAGATGCCACTTCCCATGAAATGCTTGGTAAAATCGTTCTTGGAATATCAATGCTTCAAGATCAAATTGAGAATCTGTTGCAAGATCTTCAGCCAGACTGCTTAGTCTCAGATATGTTATATCCCTGGACAGTGGAATCAGCTGCAAAACTAGGCATTCCAAGGCTTTACTATTACAGCTCAAGTTACTTCTCAAGCTGTGCAGCTCATTTTATCAAGAAGCATAAACCTCATGAGAATTTAATTTCTGATACCCAGATATTTTCAATTCCTGGCCTTCCACATAACATTCAAATTACTTCTCTACAACTACAAGAAGGGGTGAGAACAAGGAATGAATTATCAGATTATTTTGATGCAGTATATGAATCAGAGGGAAGAAGCTATGGAACACTGTACAATAGCTTTCATGAGCTTGAAAGTGATTATGAGCAACTTTACAAGAGCACAATGGGGATCAAAGCATGGAGTGTAGGACCAGTTTCAGCATGGATTAACAAGGGTGATATTGAAAAGGGACACAATGACGACCTTGCAGTAGAGTCAAAATTGCTAAATTGGCTAAACTCTAAGCCAGATGATTCTGTGTTGTATGTAAGTTTTGGAAGCCTGACAAGGCTCCCACATGCTCAGCTTGTTGAACTAGCTCATGGGCTTGAAAATTCACGTCATAATTTTATTTGGGTTGTTAGGAAAAAATATGGAAATGGAGATGAAGAAGACAGTTTCATGAAAGATTTTGAGCAAAGGATGAAAAAAAGCAACAAGGGCTATATCATATGGAACTGGGCACCACAACTTCTCATATTGGATCACCCTGCAACTGGAGGAATTGTGACACACTGTGGTTGGAACTCAATTATTGAGAGCATGAGTGCTGGTTTGTCAATGGTCACATGGCCTATTTTTGCTGAGCAATTTTACAATGAGAAGTTGTTGGTTGATGTTTTGAAGATAGGGGTCCCAGTTGGATCAAAAGTTAACAAATTTTGGTCTAGTGCTGGTGAGGATGCAGTGGTGAAAAGGGAAAAGATTGCAAAGGCTGTGGCACTAGTAATGGGAAGTGAAGTAGAGAGTAGAGAAATGAGGACGCGAATAAGAGAACTTGGTGATGCTGCAAAGAAGACAACAGAGGAGGGTGGGTCCTCTTACAACAACTTGATGCAATTAATAGATGAACTAAAATCATTGAAGCTATCAAGAGGGCTTGAGGAACAGTGACTTTGTTTCAGGATTTGGAGCTGAGTTATGGTACAACTACAAATGTATGTGAATGCAGTTTAAGTCAAAGTTGGATGCGGTAGACACATATTTAGGGAAAGTTGGATGCAGTAATCATGTTTGTGAGTGAAAACATAGAGGATCCTTTTGTTAGGTTATGATGTTTTTGGGATACAAACTTTGACATGCAATATCAAAAATATTTGTTCAATATCTTACCAACATTGCTAGCCACTGCAGTGACTAAAACTGTTTTGGTGATGAAGAAAAAATAGGTCCCCAGATCAGTTCCTATAATGAAATTAGTTTTTTTTTTTTATCAAGATACATTTAATTCACATTAATTTCATACCTAAAATTAGAGTGTTATTTAGCATCTTGTAATCATTATCACAGTGGAATACTACAAAGTTTGTACTAACAAATGTAGAGCACATGAAGAGACTACTACTAGAAAAGCAAAACATACACCAAAAAGTTTGTAGAGGCCACTGCTCATGTATTTTGAAAAAGCTGAGAAAAATACATTCACTTCACACTTATGAACCTATCTTATGGAGCTACGTAGACTGTTTTTTGTTTTTTATTTTCTAACTCACAGTAATTAGGGCTTCGACTCCTCAGGGGATGTCCCATTGTATCCTCACAAGATTAGATCCTTTGGACCTATTATGGGACTAATTTCTGAGTCGACAGTGGGACATTCAATTTAGATGATAACTTATCATCATTGATAACATGAATATGGAGTTGTTTCCATGATTCGAATAATTTGCAATACCAAAGGTTCAGTTTTTTGTTTTTGAAGAGACAAAAACAATTATATTAAAAGACCCAGCACAAGGTGAGTTTTGATTTTATTTTATTTTATTTTATGAACTTACACATTTGAATTTGGTTTCTTCTAATATGTGATTCAAATTGTACTCATTGCACATGATAAAGAGATTTCCATCTAGTCAAACCAATTGCCATGCATAATCGAAATATCATGTTTTCTATACTATTTGAATAAATATCAACCTTGTTATGTTTTCATCAGAATGTCATACAAAGCCAATGGTTAATCCTTCAGCTTAAATTTTTATTCTTATCTGTATTTGTAGCAACAAAGGTAATGTATTCCTCCTCAAATAGAGCTTCTGCTTCCTTCTAAGTCTAGCCTTTCAAAATTCAGCAAGTAATTGTTAAATGGTATTCCTAACTGCCACTGCTTCTGCTGGGTACAAGAACACATGGAAAGAAATAGTAATTAGCAAAAGTAGAGGATTCAACATGCTCAAAATGAACCAAGTAAGTCCAATGACCAAAACATAAGCCAAACAAAACATATTTGTTGGTGTCCTCAAAGATGAAAATTTGGTTTCTTTTGTTGCAATTATTGTTTCTGTAGTGGTTCCAGTTATCAAAGCAGAACGCCGATTTTAAAAAACAAATCAAAATAGATTAGATGAACAAGAAGAAGTTACAAGCCATCAATTAAAATCAAATAAATATAATTTAGATAATTTAACCAAGTTTGGTGTTGTGAAAACAAAAACTGACATGACATAGTTTTAAGTTTGACTCTTTCAACTTAAAATATGCTACTCATGTTTTAAACCTTGATAAACTAATCTAACCGTTCTTATACCAACAAATACAAAAAGAAAAGAACAAGAAGAGGATTCCAAGGATGGCCAAAAGACAATTTACCTATAAAATAAGCTCTTTGCTTTTGAGCATAAAAATGTATACATCTATCATCCTTAGACCTCATCTAGTAGAAGTCTCATGTAGTTGGCCGCCCCATTAATAATTGGAATATAATGTGAATTTGTCATCTACTAGATTTCTTGACAGCATAGAGCAGATTAGTCATTTACCATGGCAATCTAGCATTCTAAAGTCACTTCATTAGTTAGCACGTTTATGCCGTATACCTATCACCATAGACACAAACATCAGACATGACATTGATAGAGACATAAACACACATAGGTAATAATTAAAAAATTGAAGTAGTTTAATGTAATCAGATGCATTGATACTGTGTCGGTATCGAACACCAACATGCAAACCAAATACACATTGAAGTCTCGGGAAGTATACTCAGGATTACAAAAGAACAATCAAGGGGTAAAAAAGTAAACAAAAAAGGTAATAAGGCTGAGAAAGGAAAATTAACACCAATTGCAACATTTTCGATTTCGAGTACTCCTTCCTTCAGTTGGTATTGTTGGAATTTGAGTTTCAAAAACTATCACAATTTATGCCACCGAAGATATTACTGGGTTGAGTCGCGGACTAGGTCGCTCTCTTTAAGACGTTTCGCGGCACTGCCCAAATTGTGCAAGGCAGACTATCAACCACGAAGTCCCTATGATAAAATAGCCCAGATCACTGTATCGGAGTTCTACTGCACTGTAGAAAACCGTTCTAGAATTACACCCTCAATATGGCACTTAAAACCACTCTTAATATGACGGTTAAAGTCACTCTCAATATGACGATTAAAGTCATTCGCAATATGGTACTACGACCACTCATAACTACGGCATAACGACCGCTCTGAAAACAAAAGGACTATAACATAACAACCGCTCTAAAAACAAAGGGACTACGGCATAACAGCCGCTCTAAAAACTGAAGGGACTGCGGCATAACAGCCGCTCTAAAAATCGAAGGGATTGCGGTATAACAGCCGCTCTAAAAACCGAAGGAACTACGGTATAACAGCCGCTCTAAAAACCGAGGGGACTGCGGTATAATAACCGCTCTAAAAACCGAAGGGATTGCAGTATAATAACCGAAGGGACTGCGGTATAATAACCGCTCTAAAAACCGAAGGGACTGCGGTATAATAACCGCTCTAAAAACTGAAGGTATTGCGGTATAATAACCGCTCTAAAAACCGAAGGGACAAAAAGAAAGGGGAGAAGTGGCACGAAAATAGGCGAGCAGAATATAAGAGGGAGAAAAGAGAAAGTTGGGAAAAGCATCCAACTTTGGTGTGCTTTTCACAATAGTTTGATGCTCATTATATAGTGATGGAAGTAAACTCACATTTCTTTTCTAAGCAATGTGGGACCTTAGTATGTATAGATTTGAAACTACTCAAAATACTAGAGTTTTCCAATGTGGGATTTCAAAATTATTTCTTTTCAATGTGAGACTTAACAAGTTTCTTTCCACTTAAATTTACAATAAAAATTTCTTTCCAATGTGGGACTTCAACAAATTATTAAATTCACACTATAACATACTTTTTTTCCAACAATCCCCCACTTGAATTTAAAAAAATGTTTCTAAAATAGCGTCAAACGCTTCTGTAAGATCGTGCATAAACAAAGGTGTCTCTTGACTTGAACCTTTGCATAGTAAGTAAGATTCAGATTCAACAAGAGTGACTCGTAGTCTTGAACTCTATCTCTGACATCAAACCCACACACAACCTTTTCATAGGGTGTATTTTCAAAAGCCCGTGCATTAATGGCCCTGCACGTGTATCCTAGTATAGTGAACGCTCTAGGAATTCTGCCTCGAAATTCCATAGGAAGCGGCCCTACTTCCACATTCACATAGGTGAGTCTATCAAGAGTACTCCTGTAGCTAGGTACTCCCTCCACGTAGAGTATAGATCTCATTAAGAGTTTCTATTACCTCATCCTATCATCGCTTCAGGAATCATGCTTCTCTAATTTACAATAGCATGTTCATCTCATATCACTCCACGACTTGTTATTACCCATTGAACCTAATTCTTGGGATCTCCAGTCTTTTAGGTTGGGTTACCATCATGAATGACTCTATAGACATTAGTCTCATCCTTTTGGATGTATTTATGACTTTCTCTGTAGTTAAATCCTTTCGTCAAAAGATTTACCAAATTCTCATCAGTGCATACATGATCCACTATAACAACTCATTTAGTTAATAATTTTCTAACAATGTTGTGCTTACGACAAATTTGTCGTCTCTTGTCGTTGTAATAACGATTCTCAATCTTTGCAATAGCCGCGGTACTATCGCAGTGGATCAACACATCTGTCATAGGTTTTTCCCATATAGGGATCTCTGCTAGCAAGCATCTCAACCAGCTTGCTTCTTCACTAGCAGTAGCAGTAGCTAGTACCTATGTCCTCTATCCAAAAATGTGTAGAGATAACCGTGGATGGTGTGTGATAATTAACACAAAACCAACGGGTCATATGAAGATTGACAACACAGAGGATAAAATTTCTTATGAATATGATGGGATGTCACATGTTCTACCCATTGCAAAAATTGAATCAATATCTTGTTTATGTGACAACTCATAAATAGATATGTTCGAAGAGATTTCTGACTGAAGATTGTAGTGAAGGGAGAAAGGATAATAATTAAATATATTATTTGATATTAGTTAGAGTTTATTTTATGTATTTTGTATTGCACTGTCCATGTTGTACTTAAGCAACTTGCTAACTTTTGATAAGTTGTTTACATTTTATCTTATATGAATTGTTCCTTTCTTAAATTCTTATATTTTTGTTTTACCCTTTTATAGATTTTATATGGATAGTTTAAAAGTTACCCTTTTTTAATTAAATGAAATTTTTTATTTACCATTTTTACTTTAAGACAACAAATGACTAACAAAGGCGATAGTGATAAAGGAAGGTTCATCCTATTAGGGGTAAACCAACGACGTTACGACCGAGCAAACTTAATGAGTAGCGAGATGTCATTCATTGCAAGTTGTCTACCACCAGGTCACTTGATCAATCATCTCCAGTCCTGTCTCAACCTCTCGCACCGACTCAGACTGTAGTACTTGCTCATACTCTAACACCACTTTCCCACTCGACATCCTCTCCCATCCATGCCTTAACCCGTGAGGTATTTGTATTTATTTTGACTCCAAGTATAAGTATTCATACCATAAGTGTCTCTTCACAATATTCCCCACATGAGGAAAATGAGAACGACAAATAAGAGGATGAGGAGGCGGAGATGGGTCAGGGAACGCTTCTCCTCTCGTGTCAATGAGAGATGTTAATGGAAAAGTCATTATGCAATCTTACGGTAAAGGGTTAGTTACAGCACTCGCTAATTTCTTCAGCATTATTCACCAAAAAACCATGAATTATACTAGAAGCATACTTGCAGACATATTTTATTTACTTAATACTCTATTTCTTTCAATACATTGCATACTCAGTCTTAGCAGCATAATTGCATATGTCATTAGGTATGTCATACAAAAATAGTTTTTTGAACTCGTATGTATTAAATTCACACTTATTGTCATGGTATTTTTATACTTGCGTTTCTAGAGTGTATTATCTAGTATTTACCTAAGATTAATACAATTGAATGTTATGATATCTACTTGTAAGTCATTATCTTTAAGTTAATTTGGTAGATTATGAATTGTGTTTACATATTCATACGATGTTGATTTTATTTGTGGTCCAATAATTTTGATTTTATTTGTGGTCTAATAATCTTGATTTTATTTTATAGAACAATAACCTTCAAAGAGATTTACTCTCCACTGAGTTATTTTTGACAACCCACAAGAGGAAAAATGATGCTTGGATTGATAGTCGCACATAATCTACCTATGTAAGTTATTGGTTGTTTATTTGGAGTTCAATGCATATTATTGTTTTGGGTTTTGCTATGTGACTAGTTTATGCTAAAAAACAATTAATTGAATTTCAAGACAAGTTTATGCTTTAAAATAATGTATATAAGCGATCGAATATTTAAATATGAGTTACTGTCAAACACAAGTTTAGGACCACATATTCTACAACAGTTTGCACCTTGAAGCAAGATTCATGACTAGCAAATCACAACACAATTGAATCTTGGTTTCAAAATTGCAATGTAAAGAGGGGGCATACGCTCACACATACAGAGATAGGTTCATCTATAAGATTTTTCATTTCTGTAAATTATTTATACTACAAATCAACCAAAAAAGAATATGATCTCATTTACACCAAGAGTCATAGAAGAGCAACTCCTTCATGTTGAACACTTATGATTTTAATTACTTTATTATACATGTATTGGTGTAAGTTAATATGTCATCAATACATGTATTATTTCATTTATTTTAGAAATTAGATCATCTATTACCTTATTAGTTTTTCCCATTGATCAAGGAACATTTAAATTTTTTTGGAGGAAATACAAACACAACTTGGCAAAACAAGTGGAGATGGTGCTAAAGAGGTAGATGGAGCGACAATACTTAAGTTATGGACAGAGTTTGCAGGGCGTCACAATCGTGGTCGAGTTTGTGGTACGAGGGACTTGTCTGTTAACCTCCAACATGGGTGTACATCGTTTACACAACAATATCGTAATCCTTCTAATTCCATGATTGGGATGTCTTTTAAAGTGGAGAGGGCAACTAAAATTAGAGTTGAACAAATTGCTCAGGATGTAGTGGCCCAAGCTAAAGTGGCTACCAAGGTCGCTGAAGAGGCTAAGGAGCATTCAAAGAAGTTGGAGAATAATTTTGATGCATTAAAGAAATTTTTTGTAGATGAAATTGACGTTTTTGCAGCGTCAATCAGTTGGTGAATCATCTAGTACAAATCATCCTCTTTCACATCCTCATTATGATGATGATTTGGATGATCAATCACTAGGCGAAACTTAATTTTGTAGTGATGCTTACTTTTTGTAGTCGTTGGTCGATAAATATATATTTTATGTGATTTTATTATTTTGTTATTTTATACTATGTTATTATTTTGTAGTTTTAGACCAAATAATATTTTATGGTGCGTTTGTTATGTTGTTAATGCAATATGACTTTTTATGAAAACATTAAGTATTTTAATGTTTCTTAAGTATCAAGTATTTTATAAGGCGTAAAAATATAATTGTACATGTGCAAAAAAGGAGGGAAAAAAAAACAAGTAGTCTATGCTTAGCGACGGCCAAAACAACACTTCATGTTTTGTCAAAAAAAACTTTAGAGTCAGATGGATTGACATTATATGTTTGTTGACTTTTCAAGTGTTGATCGTAACAAACGCTATATTAGTTATATAGTTGACTTTTATTTTTTGTTATTTTCTATTAGTTGAATGTGGCGTCGACTATTTCGATACTAGTTGTTTCGTTGACTAAAATTTGTTGATTTTAGGGATGGCAAACCGACACAATAGTTTTTTTTAACTAATGTGTCAATGGAGATATACTAGTGTTGAATTGTCTATTTTTCTTTATTGTAACGTTGGTATGTCGTTGGTTTGGCCGACGCTTCAATAACATCATATGCTATGTGGCCGACACTGTTGATTAGTTTCGAGCGATTTAACCTTGACATGAAACTGACGCTAACTCAAAGTTAAAATCAATTTTTAGTCTTTTAGGATGGACTTTTAAGTGACAAACTCTTTATACAACAAATATATTTAAATTATGAAAAGGGATCAAATTATTTCACAACAAAAAGGATAAAATTAACATTATCTCTTCGGATTCTTATTACTTGATAGCGTTTCAGCAAGTGTACTGAATCGTTGTAAGTAATAATAAAACGGTAGTACCGAGTGTCGAACTCAAGGATTGCGTTTTACTATTGAATTATATTTAATTACTAAAATTGAACAAAAGGTTCCCAAGTTGATTGAAATAATATTTGAAATTAACAACAGTAATAAAATTGATCTTTTATAATGAGAAAAATGTCAGGGATGAGTTTCACTTCGAATCCAACCTTGGTGTCTAATTTGATCCTAGTTACTGAATTCCTTTATTGAATTATTACCGAATTCTCTTTATTATTCTTGCCCTAATGTCTTAGTGACAGAACCTTTAATTCCAAAGTAACCCCTAATTCCTTAGTAGATTTAAGATTAGAATTAAGCATTACCGTATAGAAATTCTCTTGTAAACTATTGCTTTGCAACTAATTTAATTGGTTTCATGACCTGCATCTATCCCTAGACTACAAATTCATGAATTTCTCATCTCAAGCATTCGTAAAGTCCACTTCCGTTTCAAAATCCAAATCGTAGAACATTTTAATGTTGATCAAGCAATAAAAAGCATTAAGCACAGAGATGAGAAAAATAATTCAATAAACTCATTCATATAACTAGAAATCAAATCAGACAAATAAGGGTTTCATCTGGTTACACTCATCCCTAACAAATAGGGTTTAGTTACTCATGACAGAGATACAAAAGATAGGGATTAGAGAAGAATTACAAGAATGATTCATGGATGATTCTTGATAAAACTGCTTCAATGGCGTTAGAAACGGCCGTCTTTGAGTTTCTATGCTATGGCACAAGTCTCCCAACTTCCCCAGAGTCAAAAAAAGATCCCTAAACAGTAAAAATTTGCGTTTTTAAGAATGCTGATGCGCGTCGCGCGCCCCAGGCGCAGGATTTGCGCTCCGGGCGCGTATTGGCAGTGAAGAATGGCTGGAAATGCGCTTCAGGCGCGCTCCAGGCGCACAACATCTGCTGTCTGACGTATTTTGCATTTTTCTCATCTTTCGAGTCTGAATTTGGTCCTGGTGTCTTCATGAAAGTTGTAGATATGGATCTTAGCTTTCATTAGCACTTGGAGTGACACTAATCGCACATCCAGAACTCCAGATATGTCTGAAATACTCCACATATGTCATGTTGATTTCTCACCAAAATTCAGCACTGCACTAAAACAAAATAACAACGCAAAACTACGAAAAGTCTCTACTTAATTAAGCAAATAAGAACAAAAACATTTCATTAAATCAAATAACTAAAATCAACAAAATATATTAAATAACTCATTAAATTAATTAATGATTAAAGATAAATAAAACTAAAATCAATAAAAATTATGCGTATGATGAAGAGTCATCATTACTCCTCTTGCAACTCTCCTATACCCCATTAATTACATGGCACCATTTTATAATTTAGTTTTTGAAGACGAAAGATAGTTAGGAGGTTCTTGGGATATAGGGTGGCAAGACACCGCAAAGACTTTAATAATTTTTTAAAAATATTATTTTTCTTTTGTTTTTACAAGAAATATTTACATTATAATTTAATTAATAAAAATTAATTAATTTAATTTATACTAAAGATTAAATATATTAATTTTTATTTACCAAATTATAATTCAAATTTTTTTCTTATAAAAAAATTAAAAAGAATGATTTATAAGAAAAATTTATAAAATTAACTTTATAATAATTATAAAAAAAATTAAAATTTTCAATCTAAATTTTAACTGTAAATTTTGAATTTTATTTATAAATATAAAAATCAAATGAAATGATTTTATGATTTTAAAAGTTTAACTAAAACTAATTAAATTAGTTTGATATTTTTGTATGAATCTGAGTTTAAATTAAATTAAATTAATAAAATCAACTTTTGTTGATTTAAATGTAGTTTTATGTAATTTAAAATAATCCACTTAATACTCAACTAATTAAAAATAATCCGCCTTTTTTTTTGTCGTCTATAATTTAGTTGTTTTATACTAGAAAATAATCATATCTATATTTATTTTGTGCACATGGATATGGCGAAGTTGTTGGATCTGCCTCCTTAAATTTCATTAGTTGAGATATAATTATAGGATCTCTCGATGATTATTAATTTCTCATTGTGACAGTGTCGTGCTCGATTATCAAATTAATAAACGTAATTCACACTATGGTATTATAGTATGTAATAATGTAATCATTGTATTTGAAAATGAATTTTAAATTAATATCGATTGATGTGTTGTTTTGATGAAATTTTATGACTTTTCAGAGATTAAAATAGTTATAAATCAATGGTGTATAATAATTTTATACTATCCAATTATTTCTTATTTAATTTTAATTCGACGTTAACGTAAAACTAAATTAAACAATAAAAAAATTGATTTGGTACATGTTTGGTGTAAAATTCCAGACAAAAAACTCAACTCAAATGAAATTAAAAGGAGAATCAAGTTTAGATCAAAACAAACTAAAATAAACCTTTATAAGCATTAGGGAGGGAGTACTTTTTACGTTGACTAAGGTAACCGTTGACTAATCACATAAAACAATCAAGTTCATTAATTAAATCACATAAAACAGCATATATATTTTTGTTATTATTATATTGTCCTCGTGCATTTTTATAATTTTGTAGTGCATGAAGATAGTCAAGCCTATGCATTTATTATCAGGCATATGCTTTAACTACACATTCTATTCTATCTCACAAACACAAACACAAACTACCCTTTATCAACTCTCACAACAAAATGGATTATCAACTTAATGTTGTTTTTCTACCACATCTAACTCCTATCACTACGCCAGAAATGGTATTTTACAGCGCTTTTTTAAGTCATTTACAGCGCTTTTTCAAAAAATTAAGTGTTGTAGTATCCAGCGCTGTAAAAAGATACAACAGCGCTCTTTAAAATAAAAAAAGCGATGTAAATCTCTTCTAAAAACGCGCTGCTTGTTGTATTAGTTTTACAGCGCTTTTTAAAAAAAATATTGTAATAGGTGCATTCCTTTATTTCAATTAGATCACTTTCTGGGATTATATCAACAATCTTCTTCATAAATCGCAATATACAATATCCGCAGTCCATATTGTTAGTTTGATGAGAGCACTATAAAATAAAACATATAAGTCAATAAATATTTGTGCATTGATTGTTAATGAAATTTTAAAGGCAATATATTTCAAATATTTATTGGAATCCATGTGATTTATTTGATTTTTGCTTCGACACTGTAGCACCCATTTGAGCTCGGAAAACTTGTAAAGCATTATCAAATAAATGTGATTATTAGCATTAACAAATACATTATATATATATATATATGTATGTAAGAAATAAATGAAATAAATGAATACAATACCTGAAGAGTGCGAAGAAATATGTAGGGTTCATAGAGTTACGATTTCGTTTAAGAAGGAACGGCGAGAATGCGCAGAAATACGAACGGTTCGTAGGACAGAGTAGGGTTCGCAATGAGAAGAGTACGTAATAATGTTCGTAGGGATAGTAACAAATATGAAGATGATTTGCAATGGAGATGGCTAACAATATTGTTCTTAGGGACAATAGGGTTCGCAATGAGAAGGATAATGAAGAGGAGAAGGACACTGAAACGTAGTGAAGTTTATGTAATAAAGAGGAAACTGAAACGATTTACCTTTTACAGCGCTTTTTTAAAAGCCTTTTACAGCGCTTTTCCAAAAAGCGCTCTAATAGGTCCTTTAATTATGTGAAAGTGCAAGTCTTTTACAGCGCTTTTTTTACAGCGCTTGTCAAAAAAAGCGCTGTAAAAGACCTTCTTATTTTTTTTAAAAGCCTTTTACAGCGCTTTTCCAAAAAGCGCTCTAATAGGTCCTTTAATTATGTGAAAGCACAAGTCTTTTACAGCGCTTTTTCAAAAAGCGCTCTAATAGGTCCTTTAATTATGTGAAAACGCAAGTCTTTTACAACGCATTTTTTACAGCGCTTGTCAAAAAAGCGTTGTAAAAGACCTTATTTTTTTTAAAAGCCTTTTACAGCGCTTTTCCAAAAAACGCTCTAATATGTCCTTTAATTATGTGAAAGCACAAGTCTTTTACAGCGCTTGTCAAAAAAGCGCTGTAAAAGACCTTCTTATTTTTTTTAAAAATTTTTTACAGCGCTTTTCCAAAAAGCGCTCTAATAGGTCCTTTGATTATGTGAAAACGCAAGTCTTTTACAGCGCTTTTTTTACAACGCTTGTCATAAAAGCGCTGTAAAAGATCTTCTTATTTTTTTTAAAAGCCTTTTACAGCGTTTTTCTAAAAAGCGCTCTAATAGGTCATTTAATTATGTGAAAACGCAAGTCTTTTACAGCGCTTTTTTTACAGCGCTTGTCAAAAAAGCGCTGTAAAAGACCTTCTTATTTTTTTTAAAAGCTTTTTACAGCGTTTTTCCAAAAAGCGCTCTAATAGGTCCTTTCCAAAAGGCCTTTTACAGCGCTTGTCAAAAAAGCGTTGTTGTATCCTCCGTTATTTTTAAAATATCATACAACAGCGCTTGTATTTAATAAGCGCTATAAAAGACGCGCTATAAAATGTTATTTTTGGCGTAATGTACCCTTTTTTTCAACTAAAGTTGAAGTTGTGTTAATAGATGAGTTAAAATCATTGAAGATATCAAGAGACCTTGAGAGAAAAGAAAAACTAAATAAATGAAATGGAGAGACAATGATATGGTGTTTCCGGATACGTGGAGCTTATAATTGTAACAAAAAAGAAGGCACATTAACTAAGTATTTTCTTTTTGAAATTAATTTTCAGGATGCTAGCTCATGGTCTATGTTAAATGTAGAACATGCCATTGCTTACCCCTTTGATTATATAAATGACTTTATTTTTTAGTATTTGAATAAGAAATAATTAACAAGTTGTTCATTTTATGTAAAATTCCTCCATGGAGGATCTACATTACAGTAATATATATATATATATATATATATATATATATATATATATATATATATATATATATATATATATATATATGCATTATACTACCAATATAGACCACAAATATAGACATAACACTATTACATACACACATTCATTCAGATACTAGACATAACACTATTAGGAACATAGACAAAAGATATATAACGAAAAAATGAAAGTAATTAAATATAATTAGATTTATTGCGGACATTGAGTTCATGCCGTCACACAATTAAAATAAGTGACAATCTAATTTCAAATGTACGATCTTAAAAATACAAATTTCAATATTTTTATTTTATAATTTTAAATCTGAATTGTTTGATTCCGATCGAATTGTCATCGATGTTTGACTATGTGAATCCATGACAGCAAGAAACTCAATTCGTATTCACATGTGTTGATGTTGTGTCGGTATTACAAATAACGTGTCGGGAGACCAATACACCAAACACAACTAAAAAATCTAGAATAACCTAGAAGTATACTCATTATTACTCCTACCAAATAATGATTAAGGAAAAAAAAAAAAGAGAAATCACAAAAGGTAATAATGTTGAGAAAGGAAAATTGATACCAATTAAAGCATTTTCTATTCCTTCTTATTTTAGTTGGTAGTTATCCTCATTTGCAGATTCTACAAAATACCAAAAGCAAAAAAGGAATAATGGCTAGTTTGGTTGTGTTATGTTTGTATTTTTTTCAAAACTATCTTATAAATCAAATTTAAGATTATTTTTTGAAGAATAGAAAATAAAAAATTATATTTAGCGATTCTAACTTTTAAAACTATTTTAGAAAGGAAAAAGTGAAAAAAAAATTGATAAATTTATTTTTAAAATATATTTTGAAAACTGAAAAGTTAAAAA